>OY728165.1:1208966658-1209566658 GCA_963277665.1 Viscum album | reverse complement strand
CTGTGTCTTAAAAAATGTTATATATATATATTCTAATAAATGAATATATATATATATTGAAATATATATATAAATATATATATATATTATAATATATGATTATATAATCAAATAAATACATTTGTAAAAATATATATACATAGATCTATAATGTTAATATATGACTTAAAATTCAGTTTGGCTTGTGGTAAGGATTCTTGTTGGGAATGTAGTGGGTAGGGGTTATAATTTCACCCACTTCGAATTAATTCAAGATTTAAGGGATGGGATTGCATGTGTGGTGGTCCCAAGGGGTTGGGGTCATGAATTATTTGGTTCTTGGGGTCATGTTTTTCTTATACCCAATGGGGTGGGGAACGAATGCTTCCAGCATAATTTTTTTTCTATATTTTTGTTAGAAAATTCCCAAAAACATTTATCAGTGCTAATAAAGTGTTGAAAGAAATTCAGAGAAACTTTTATCAATGCAAAAAATGTTGATAAATGATACCATTATCAACACTAAAAAATTCTACAAGATTTTAAAGGCATTTAAAATATCAATGATTTTTTATAACAGGTAAATATTAATTCAGTCACTAAAAAAACTTATTTATGGTAGTGTGTGGAGATTGAATATAAAATAATGCTAGATTCCCTTGTTGGGATCTAATATAGTAGTAGGGTTCAATCACATTATGATATATTTACTCGTAACATAGTAATCATTCTTTTATTATATTGAATATAAGTGAAGTAGTATTCCATCCATGGATTAGAATACAAGTTTGAACAATATAAATTTTATTCATTATTGTGTCTTTGAAAATTTTTCAACAATTTCCTCTGATATCCTTTTTTGTTCTCTCATTCAATGGTTTTTTATTATGGTTTGGTAGATTGGTTTTTATTTCATTCCAAGATCTTGGTGTCATAGAATGGGTTCACATTATAAGAATGATTTTCATGGTATATTTGATTGTATATATCATCTTGTTATTTTATAAAAAAGGTGGGAATGGACTTAACACTCTTCTATTATCAGGTTATTGTATGAAGTTTATAACTAACACATTATGACTCCCCTAAAGACTGGTAATCTAATAATGCTACTAAAAACTAGTGGTAACACTATACTATGAAAAAAACTATTCCCTCATTTTTCAGAGTTTGTTAAGGATATTTATTACTAAATCTACATTAGGTAGCGAGCAAAGGTCTTTTCTATGAGTGGGATGGATGGGATGATAGATGGTTTGTATACATATAGAAAATATGGATAGTAGATTTTTGGATTCCAAATACCCAAGTTATTTTTTTAAATTACTTGTGTGGATTATTTGAACACTGATGTTCATCGGGTAGTTATTCAACATTACATAATTATTTTCATTTTATCATCTTGGATTATGGAATTATAAACCTTTATTTTTGTTCAAACTATTATATAAATTCTCAATTCTATCATAACTCTTGTTATTATTTCAAAAATTCATTTACACTCTAGTAAATCAAAATTTTAAAAAAGTATATTCTATTAGTATATGACTACATGACTCTTGGTAGGTGTAAAAACCTAGAAATATATACTGATTTGTTTTATTAAATTATAATTTTTTATCTGTATACCACTAGTTTGATATAACCTTATATGGATAGTTTCTCTACATACATAAATCATTAAATAACTTTTATTCGTAAGCAGATTTCTCACCCTTGATATGAGAGTATACTTTTCTTTTTTGTGCTGGAAATATCCCTCTCTATGGTTTCTCCCCTTTTGAAAATATAATAAAAATTTTCCAACCATGGAACTGATGAGAAACAATTTCAATCCTTAAAAATTTAAATAGAATGAAATTATTATAAATCTAACTAATAATTTAAATGTATTAGCCACTATGATTTAGATAATTTTTCTTCAATACCAATGCGACTATTGGTTTTTTAATATCCTGACACATCTCACTCTACATTAAATTTATAAGAGCACAAAAAAAGCTTAATAATGCCTCCCCATAATCTATATTCTACCAATAAGTAGTAAATGTGTATGAAGATACTATGATGAGACTATATCCTCGTATCATTGTGGGAAAATAAAAAAAAATAACATACAACTGGTAATCACAATACCTAAAAAAATAATCAAAACAGCACAAACAATTCCATATAAAAAATTCTAAAAATCTAAAATATGTAAGAGTTTTTTATATCTAAAATATAAAATGAGTCAAGAATACATCAATAGGTTCTATTGTGGGAAGATATTATTCAACCAAATCCATAATATAAAAAAATTTATCTTGACTACTGGACTAGTCCCATCTTCTCATTACATTTAAACTATCTATATAAATCATAAAACAGTGGCCATTTTCCCTACCTATACTGATAATCATGATGTATTATTACGTACCAAGGTACAATGTATGCTTGATTAATGTGTGATAATATCATATAAGTCCCCCAATAATGATTTCTCTAATATTAATAGCGTATGTACACGGTGATATGATCAATATAAAAAAATCATAGTATACAGAATACATGTCATGGCCAATAGTAATTTATATCTCACCCAGCTATTTCCATAATTACTTATGCAAATTCAAAATTGTATTTTAGCATGTCACCTAACCAAAAACAAATGTTAGACAGATTCCTTACCAAAATACCTTCAATATATTTACCCCCATGATAAATAACTCCCACCTTTTTTGTCATCATATATCATTAAGGGGGTAGGATCCCGGCACTCATACCTTCATATGTCATTAGGTGGATATGTTTATCCCTTTTAAATAATCATATATTGTTAGGGGAAGATCACTTTCCCCCTATTCCAGAATATACTATTGGGGGATAATAACCCATATTGTGCACCATCATATATCATTAGGAGGACAAGAACCCTCCCTATATAAAATAATATATCAATGGTGGGATAAGCACCTACCCCACATGCCATCAGATATCATTTAGGGGATAAGTTCCTATAACATCCCATGTACTTGAACATCTAATTACATGATATAAATCAAATTTTCATTACAATACCTACCCAAGATCTTTTTGGTTTAGAGATTTTGTGAATTAGAAAAAAATTAACTATTAAAAAATATTTATTTTTCATCTAATAGACCTTTTCTCAATATATAAGAAATTGGTTTATCCATGACATGTCATTAATATCTCCCACTAATTATTCATTTAATATACACTTATATACATTACATACTTTTACTATCTATATATCCTGGGTATATAGAAACATAATAAAGGGATGATGTTAGATACTTAGTAAGGTTAAAGATAAGTGATAAAAATCCTACATCATAAGTAATATTAAGAAGATAATATGGTTATTATCAAGATACATAATAAATTTATACACAAGAGAAACTAGATCATAAATCATGGAACAATATAAGAATATATCAGGAAAATTTTTTATATCATAAAAATGAGGGATACTTATGAAATGTGGAACACCTATAATAATGTAAATCATAACATAGTGAATCAAGAATGAAAACCAATTTCTTTAGTGGATCAGGATTCACTCACTTGTTTCCCATGATGGATAAGGCTTTACTCACCTATTTCTAGTGGTGGAACACACATCTTTCACCTATTTACCATTTTGGATCAAGCATCAATACTTGTTTCACCATTATATCATGAGATATAATGCCTTAACTAATTCATTTGAAGGATATATATGGCCCTCCCATCTCTTAAAAATTAACCATAAACATGTGTTCCACATAAAATCATATTGTAAAGAAACCATGAAAATAAAATGGGTATTAATTTGCTTTTTAGGTAATTACCTTTTATTAAAGATAATAGAGGATTTGGTATTTTAACCATATAGATAAAGGGTATATGGTTAATTCAATAATTTACCTAATAACTCAATGTATTTAACCTAAGTGGACACCCATCAATAAATATAATAAAAAATAATGTGTTATTTTAGTAAAGGTTTTGGAAAAAAAATTATGGTTTTACGCTGAAGACAATTAAGAAATGAAAAATAATTTATGAAATATTACTCCAAAAGTGAATGGAATTACATAATAAATCTAATGAAATAACGTGGATTGTTGAAAAATAAAATATCCCCAATATCAAAATGGAAACTAATAAGAATTTAGACATAAATGAAAAAAATTCTTGCAAAATAATTCTCATAATAGTATCACCCAATAGGGGAACAATATTTGAATTTCCTAACACTTCAAGTTAAATCATAAATTATAAATATATAAATTTATCTGTGATTAAATCATGTAATATAAATCTAAATATTTTAACTCCTTTTTAATATGGAAATTATAAATTGAGGTGAAAATATAAAATATCTTTTATAAAATATTTTTAACATTATCACGAAATACAAAATTACGAGTCACTTTCTAAAGTAACTTCTGAAAAGGGGAAGTGAAAGATTCTGAATAATTTTACATTAATGAATCTAAAATAATGGATCATCTAAAATAAAATTAATTTCTATAGAGGAAATGTAGATCCAATGATAAAACTTTTTTTGATCAATGTAAAGGAAACTTATTTATACTTTGAAAATGCATTTTTTGGAAAACTAACTTTGAAAAAAGGACCAATAAAACCTTATTTTTATTAAAACATCATTTTTCAAAAGAGGATTATAATATACCATATAATTGAATATTATGGTGGGAGAATCCAATAATGTAAGAACAAAGTTCAAGATAAAACTTTATAATTCAAATAACGTTTATTTAAGTTATCAATACCACTTAAGGGAAACATACTCCGTGAATCCTGGCATTTTATAAAAGGGGTTTCTTTGGTAAAAATTTAAACTATAATAGAATACCACATAATAAAATAAATGTGTATAATGTTCACAAATAATATTAAATAAGTTAAAGTGAAATATTATAACTCAATTAATGATAATTCTGTTGCCGAAATCTATTATGACTTGGGTAAAAATTGATTAAAAAGAAATTTGAATAAAATAACAAGATTTGTATTACTATATCCAAATAATTAAAAATAAAAAATTTATAGAACATCAATTTGATAGTAAATCTACAATGTAAACATTGATAATAACATGTAACCAATATCAATGAATTATAATTGAGACCAATAACATCCTTACAACCTGATATAATTTTGAGTTAAAAATACAATGAAGGATGCGATTTAAAATGAACCCTTAAATATCATAAAAATTGATCAGATCTTGTTAGAAAATATTAAATGGGTATTAGATACACAGTTAAAAAGAATACATGTTTTATGATAAGAAATATGTAAATAGGAGAAAAAATTTGAAATAAGAGACCCCTACCTTATTTCCCAACTTAGTTGGATGTACTCTAAGATCTTGTATAAAAAACATAAATATCTTAATCAAATTTTTGGATCAATTTTCATATATATATTAAATTTTTTAACAAATAGAAGTATAATGTTTTTGTAGATGTATATTATTTTTTTATTATCCATTTTCAATATTGACTGTGGTCAATCTTGATCATTTTGAACCAGTTTCATAAAAGAGGTTTTGTTCTTTATTCTTGTCCCAATGATAATAATTTCAAGATCATAAATTTAATTGAATTGATTGTTTTTAATTTTTTATAGTGTTATTATTTCATTCTCTGTGAGTTTTAGTTGTGGTATTTAAATATGATTTTGGGGATGAGAATTTTTTTAATGGTTTTTAGAGAATGATGGGTGTTTTTTTAATAATGGGTTAGATATTTTTATTACCAATCCAATAAATAAAAATTATTTAATTATTAAAATCATATATTACCAGAAATTATATTTCCATAGTCATCCATGAGATAAATTTATAGAATTGTTTAAGTAGAAGGTTAAAACAACACAAAAAAGAACATACTATAATTAATGATTGATTAAAAAGTGATTTAGTAGTAATATCATTATAATAGAGGTATACTGATATAACTTTTTTATCTATTTTTTTATTATGATTTTATTGTTTTTGAATAAGAATATAACCTATATGAAGATTTTTCATAGTATGAAGAAAACATTCTCTTCAATTAGAATGCTCTATTGGATGGGGGGATTTACCATAGTTGTTTACTTCTCAAATGCTTAATTGGTTATCCAATATTCCTTTTTAAAAACCTTAATAATTTTATAAACATCATATTTATCCATTAAAACCATTCTCATGACCATCCATGTAAGGCAGTGATGAAAATAAAAATGGAAATCAATCATTCCATGCAATCTGTAGTCCAAATATACACACAGATGGCGATATAATTTTCCATAGACATGGTAAAAGGATTAATATTATATCATCTCACTCCTCTGCATTGGATTGGAATGGATATTGTACATTACTTGGACTTAGGTGACATCCAAAACCAATGGCTATATAAAAATTCCAATGACATCAATATAATTGAGGGATGATTTTTCTTTTGAAAAAGAAACAAACATAACCAAGTAAACCATAAATAAAAAAACCATTATATGATGCATGTGAAAAAAATATAAAACTAAAAAATACCATTGGAAAACAAAAACAAACCACAAAATACCATACCATAATATTATATGGAATCCAATACCAATATCAGGGTATCAATCAGAAGACAAAACCAATAAAACTCAATGAATCAAAGATATAACTCCAAAACTCCAATATTCTCCAAGGTCCAACTCCATAATCCATGCCCAAGGTATCATGATGTATCAATAAATAAATGAGATAAATTTCCTTTACCTATGTCCTGATAAACAATATCAACAGACACACCAAGGTTCCTAAGCAGAAGGTGAGTAATGAAACTCAGTAGGTTTTCCCCAAAAGAATTCCTTAATCGTTCCACTATGATATAATATATCCACACATTTATATAAAAAAAATTATTAAACTATTTAAAACATTCAAACAATTTATATCAAAGCCAATTAGTTTCACACTAAATTTTTTTCCAACCAAAATAGTTTCCTATGAAGGAAACCAAACATTTTGTAAAATCCATTTCTAAAACCCCATTATTGAATAACTCATTTGATTACACATATCCACACCTCAACCCATGCAAGAATCCATGGAACTCCAAATAATCATAAATTGTCGGTAATACTTTCACTAAACTGTCACTTAGTGAACCATTTGGATAAGGGAAAGTTCAAACCCTTATCCATCCCACTTTTGATGTCGGAAACATAGTACCCTAATATGTCTTGAATGCACATGAAAACACACCAAACATTATACCAAGAACCAATTCCAAATAAACTATTTCAAGAAATTTCAATAAAAGAATTTATTTTACATAAAAATTACCATCAAAACATTTACAAGAATCAAAACAAGTTCACATTCTAACATCATCATTGCAAAATCCATAAACAAATATATTTTCACAACGAACAATTTTCACAATTCCACAAACCTTCACAAAATATGTTTTCTACCAAGATTTTAATATCAATTTCATGATTAAAAACAATAACTAACCCAATTTTAAATAAATAATTCTAGTTATACTAATAGGATTACAGATTTAGGCCACCTACCTCTCAAATTTATGTGAAACTGAAGAATAGATCATGTTAATAAATAAAAAATTGTTAAAACTACAGAAACCAAATTAGATATAATTCCCAATAAATTCAGCCTTCAAAACATTAATATTTTCCAATGGATCCCCCATGGATCAAGAGAAATGGTCTCCACACCGTTTGGGAAGTGAGGAATTTCAGTTAGGGCTGTGTTTGGAAAAAACGAGCCATTAAGGAGAAAAAAAAGTTAGATCCATAATTTTCATATCTAATTTTTTTCTATGAAGGGTTTTTCTGATTGGCTAGGAAAACCATGCATTAACCTTGCCCAAGTCCTCTATCCCAAAATTCACTATTATTGCTAGGTGGCCACACAGTTTTTCCAAATTGTGCACTTAATCGTGTGCCATCCTATAGTCTATTTTCAAACTTTTCACGGTTTTCTATAAGAGTTTCATAGTTTCTAATAACTATTATCAATCTGTACACCTCCATAAAATACCAAAAACATTCCATAATTCCTTCATACCCTCCCAGACTTCACCCAAATACATTACAGACTTAATATACATAGAGAAATGGGTGATTTAGTGAAACAGGGGGAGCTGCATTCCCCTAACAAAATATGGTTCTTGGATAAAAATATAAAATGTGTAATAAATGTTCAACTTTTTTGATAAACTCTTTATTAAAACAAACCTTTAAATGTGGTGAATGAAAACAAATCATGTTGCACTGTAGAGGTGGCAATTCGCACAATACAAGAATTATAGTTTCATTTTCATTAATAAAAAAAGGTAAAGTGGGTAATTATTATAAAATAATTTTAGCAACATAATAGTATACCAATGATACTGATTTTGTAAGACTCCATGCTTCCACAGTACGTTTCTCTTTGAGTAATCCAATAGTGTGGGATGTACGCAATACTGAGTTCAAGCGCACCACGACCTATCAAACTAGTCGTTTAAAATGCATCTATGAATATTAATAACTGAATTTTGAATTTTATATATTTCCCATATAATTTTAACATTCATATTTTTTATTTCTTATACATAATATAAAGACGAATTCATTTTTCAGATAAAAGAAGTATTTTTCAAAAATGCAGTTTTTCCTCCTTTTAATGGAGAACCCTTTTTAAATCAAATATTTGACACTATTATATATTTAATTTGATTAAATTAAATTCTTCTTTAGAATCGGGACACAAATAATTAGTTTAGAATTTTTTTTGTTTTTTAGATAACTTTATTATTTTGATCAATAGTGGAAGATACTAAATTTTAATTGAAAATAACATTTTTAATTCAAATAATTTATAGTGTTAAATTATACATTTGAATTGTTTTTAAGTATAATTGGATTATATTTTTATCGTTTAATCCAATTTTGGTCATTGGGAGTAATTTCAATTTTAAATTGGACATAAACACATATCAATCATTTGATAGTATTTACTTCTCAAAAAGCTTCTTTCTAGTTTTAAAAACAGGAATTAATTTTAAATTACTTAATGAAACATCAATGTTTTTAATTTGGTAAAATATTAATTATTTTTCGATTCAAAACGTCAAAATTAGATTAGGGTGAAGTTTCGATATTTTTCTGAAAACTTTCAATTTTTGATGAATAGGGAAAACACTATGTTATTGTTTAAAACTGAATTTTTATTTATAAAATTATTTATTTTATTTAAATTTATTTTAAATCAAAATAGATACATAATACCTATATATATTCAATTTAATTCATTTGAGACATTTTACAATAAGTTTAGATATATACAATTTTATTAAACTTTTTACCGTCTTTTACCAACCTTCTAGGCACATTTGTAAATTTGCATGAAACATAATTTTACCACTTATATGAATTTAATTTCAAAAATTCCAGACACACAGTTGACATTAGTAAATAAAATGTGGTTTAATAGGATTAAAATATTTTTTGGTTAATAGTAACTTTTGAATTTTATTTACCATAGTTAAAAGTAAATTGGGTAATTAAAGGTAAATATGATGTTATAATTACCCTAACAGGTGTCCTAATTATATTGGATAAGTGTTTCTAGACCCAAATAATCTTTATGAATAAAATATTAACCTCTTTGAACCAATTGGATTAGATTAGTACATTTATTATTATTTTATTTAAAGAAGAGTTAAAAGTGTTAATTCAAATTTTAATAACTAAACCATTTTTAATATATGGTAATACATAATGTAAATTTGACAATAAATATTAATTAGAAAGACAATAATATTTCATACATCATGGTATTTTACTTATAATTTTTAGACAGTAAATAATTTAATTTATTTATGCCACAATGATGATGTAGTAATTACTTTATTAATAAAAGTTTAAAATAATTAATGTTATAAATATCCAAATAATTTTAAATTGAGTCTTTTGATTCCTTACAAGATTTTTCTAGGTCAATATGAAATTTTACGGCAGAATCAATTTTATTTTTAGTAATAATGTTTTTATGACTTTAATAAAAACCAAATACTGAATAGTGTCAAAATTAATATAAATGTGTTTTTAAAACAAATATTATTTTATTAAATGATATAATACTCCTAAAAATCTACAGTTAGGCCAACGGGAATATATAAGATTAAATATGTCAATAATGAAACACTTGGGGTTCTCGTGGATTTTTTTAGTAACTTTATTAACCATTTATTATTATGATACCAGAGGACATAGTAAAAGTTAAACTATTTAACTAAGAGTTAAATCTTAAAGATATAGTTAATATGGTGACCTAAACTAGTCTAAAACCTATTGGTTGAGATTATTTCGACCCATTACCACATTACCTTTGAAATAAATCAATTTGGAGCCATTTGAAACCGAAAATGTTTTAGAATAAAAAAATATTTCCAACTTTTCCTAAAGTGACCTTCACCTCTCTTATAAAAGGTTACTTCCCCTTCTCTCCAAATCACACTTCCAAAGCCATTTGGTATGGGAGAAACCTACCCAAATCATCTCCATAATTCCCTCATTTCAACATAGAGGCCTTCCCTTGAGCTGGTAGTGAACATAAGGATACCTTTTGTTCAAATAAAAAGGAAACACTCAAAGAAGAGGTAATTATTTTGTCACCTCATTCAAAGTTCTTTTCTAATTCCACTTTATCTTTCATTGTTATTTCCATACCAAAATAATAAATACAGTAGATTATATATACTTCTATGTTATTAAAAATATGGTACAACCATATTCATTATTCTATCCATTTTATGAATGATAATATCACCATGTGTGCGTATATACGGCTTACCATCTCCACACTGTGGTGTAATTTGTTATTCAACACTATGTTACATGGATGGATTTAATTATGAGTAATATGTATATAAATAATGAAAATAACATTATAATTTCACTGTAAAATTAATATACCATCCAATTATAAACCTTTTAATCATTAAATAAATGATATTGTCGCTCGTGTGTAGGTACGACTTACCGTCTCCACGAAGCGATGAGATTAATTTCCACGTTCACCATCCAACGATGATTATAAAAATTTATATTATTAATAAGTATGTAATATATGACATAATAATTCTACTGGAGATATGTATGTATGTATTTATGTATGTATGTTCTTAAAATGTATCTTATTCACTTGCTTCTGTTCAATACGATATGAAAACGGAAACAACTTTTATGCATATGTACAGCCTACCATCTCCATAAATGATGCAATCCATTTCAGAAATATTTCTTTTATAATTATTTATATTAATAATATATATTATATATAAATCATTTTTTATATTTTTTAACTCTTTAAATCGTGATCTAAATGATATGATCAAGAATAAATGATTAAAACATGTACGATAAAGAAATCGATTATTACCTGAAATATAATTTTAACATGGAAATAATTATTAAATGGGTAGTATAAATTCATAAATGAAACACATATGATATAATAAGTATGAATAGGGTTCTTTTATAATTTAATAACATACTATGGTCATTATACAAGATGTCATACATACCCTTGACCAAAGGAAAATTCATGGTAATGGTTAATTCCTCAATCTCATTATTATCCAATATTGTTTATGTGTAAGTATTTTCTTGAACATATTTATTATCCACTCCCATGTTTCATAAAAAATAAAAATTATTATTTTAAGGTACTATTTAACTAAAACTTCATTTTAAATGTTTTAAATATTTATCCTTCTAAATCTTTCTCATTAATGTCCATGTTTTTAAAATGGTTTTAAGGATTTATTTATATGAACATGATTGTTTTAAAATGTTAATTCCATTCAAAAGATAAAATGGGGTTTGGGAAACTTTTATTCAAAAATATATTTTCAATTAATTACTTTATAAATGTGTGACTTTTAAATGATTTAAAAAAAGGACATTTCTCTCAAAATGTTTTACTCATCATTTTCAACTATGTCAGCATCCTTTACTGGATATTATTCTTGTTTATGTTTTATTTATTATAATACAATCTTCCTAATTGTATTGAATGAGTTAGATATGTTTCAATGTGGATGTGATATTTTTATACCCTTCATGGTTTATGGTTGAAGTATTTACATTTCGTATGTTTGTTTTAATATGAATGTTTATGTTAAGCTTCAAACTTTTCATATAAGGAATGTAGTAGACTAAGTAACTGATGGGTTGGGCCTGCTATAGCCCCTTGATGCATCGGTGGGTATCATGAGAAAATTAGTGTCTTGGAATAAGGCCTTGAAAACAAAAATTTATAGTCTTGGCACGAGGCATTGACTATATGGTAATGATTTTTGGCGTTAGGCATTCACACATTATGAAATTAATTCTTACATGTGATTATTCAAATAGTAGAATATCCATATGCATGTTTATATGGTAATGTTTGATTTATTTTCCAAATATTATGTTCATTTTTAGGTTTAAAAGCCTGTTGTTTTTATTTCACATCGTTCCTTAAAAGTTTATAGCTTTCGCTAAATTATTAACCCTTACTTATCATCTGAGGTCACCCCTTTCTTATGTTTTGTTTTCCAAGGATTAAAATAAGTTTATTTTGGTTCATATGAATGGTTAATCTGGGGAAATAATGGATTTCTCGATGAACTATTTATGTTGTGTTTTATGTTTGAATGTGTAATGTAACTTTCATGTATGTAATCTATTTTCCAAGACTACTAAACAGATCAGTATTTCGGGATTATATTCCTTATAATCATGCCAATGTATTAAAATAATGGACTGGATTTGGGCTTCTGGAGTTGAGGCATTACATATTTTCTCATTATAATATTTTTTAATGTAATTTTATGAATAATAATTTCACTTCAATAAATATAAAAAGATAAAGGATAAGTTAGAAATTTATACCTCACTTCTTGTTTTATCCCCTTTTAAAATGGGGTTAAGACTTTGTGGGATGGTATTATGAGTTTACAATAACCAATTAAAGGTGTATAAGAATATTTATAAGTGTTTTGGGTAGATTTTTTTCCAATCATTTTTCGCAGTGGTGTGATGGGAAGTGAGTCGAGGATACCACCTTTATAATTGAAAGGGATTGTGTTTTTGAAAATTCCCAAAACATTTCAATAATAGGAAGTCAGTATCAAAGAAAATGTAACAAAAAGAGATAAATAATAGAGTTCTAATGATATAAGATCTATAAACACCACAAAAAATCAATTTAGAATATGTGTTTTTAATTTTAGTTCCTTTACTTCATAGGCTACTCATATTTCAAAAAAATTTCACCACATTAACTAGTTTTTACTGAGGTAAGTAACCATTTTAGACAAAAAAATAAAATAGTCCTTCATATATAATTTGGGATAAATGACTAAAAATTAAAAATCTAATTTTAATATTCAATTTTTAAAAATCAAAAAAATAATAATTTTAAAATTCAAAGTGTATACTATATTTGAGGGAATTTTTTTGAATAATATAACTTAATTTCTAAAATGAAAAATATGGTTTGTAAAAGAAAATAAATATATTTAAAATTTTAAATTCAGTTATAAAATACATATTTGTTCCTATAGAAGTATTTAACGAATCATAAATATATACTTAAATTCTAATAATTTCATGAAAGTCATGTTATTTTTAAAAAAGGGTATTTTTCACTATTTACCTAAAAATAAAACTTTTTGTACAATCCCAAAAATTAATCCTAAGATAATTTTTAAATTATAAAATAAAAAATGATGTTTTCATTTTCAAATTAAAATTATAATATTTACATATTTATCAATTTTAATAAAAATAAAAAATATAATGAAAACTAATTTTATATATAAGTGACTTCTTAAACCTCAAGTGTATTTAATCTCATTTAATATGAATTTATTAATTACCAAGTAGATCTAGGATCTAGGACAAGATAGTTCTAAAAATAATTAAAATAAAATTTAAATCATACATGTTTAGGCAATACAATGGAATTTACAATGGGGTGAATGAATCGCCCCACTCATGTAATCATCCATCGGTGTAGTGAAATAGTTTGGGCCACTAAAAGTCAATGTCATTCCTATCTCAGTGATCAATTTCCTTGATAGATCATCCTCCAGCTTTTTCTCCTCTTTATAAACATGAGATACAGTAATATTGAGATGAGTATCATGGTGAATACATTCAACCCATTTGGGTATGAGGATTAGAGGACATTTCTGAATCAGTGTTGAAGAACTGTGAAAGTGTTTGTAGATTCTGATTCAATCTATATATTCACCCATTGATGATGGATTGAGTTATTGATAGCATACATAAATTCCCATATATGGTATTAATAGGTAGTTCAAATACCCAAATAATTATAATATAAGCCTTAAAAAATTCATGATGGGTTTGGAAAATACCTCCACAACCTTAAGGTCATTGCATGTCGTTGGTGGCACTATTAAAATAGAATTTAATCTAGTTGACAATTGGGGAAATCCACCTTACTAATTTATGGGCTGAATGATTTTTTTGTCTTACTGAAATACCTGTAACTAGGAAAATTATTAGATCCTTCATGTTTTTGTGTTAGTTACATGGTACCAGTGACACGAGCTATTGAATATAATATTAATTTAAAGAGTCCAAAATTTGGGGTTATCACATTATAAACCCTTAAATAAATTGCATCCTCATAATTTTAATTATTGTTCACTGATGAAAGTAAGTGAGGGAAATCATAACATATCCATCATTAAAGATATAACATATAATATGATATCTACCTTACTCTCTTGGGTTATACATGGCTACTTATCTTTCCACAAAAACACTGGTCATTCAGACAATCAAATACCCCAATATATATATAACCTGATTATATTTTATCCATTTCATACATTTTTTATAAACCATTTGAATATTCAGGTCATTAATCCATATAAAAATTATACTTTCCTTTAAAAATTAACTCTTGTCTTCAACCACTAGTTCATTAATTCACAAACTAGTCTATATATATCATGATCCAAAAATCTAGATAGAATTCACCATAAATATAATGGTTCAATTTTTCATTATATCAATAATCAATTAAAAAGATATTAATATTATCTAACAAGAATATATAAAAATTTATCAACCCTTATTCATAAAGCATGTGTTAAACCTAAGTGTTATCCATACCTCAATAATGTGATCTCTAATCATTACCACTAAAATTTATTTAATTGTTACAAAACCACTCTTCAAGGTTACTAGTACCATTTAATTTATTTTTCGATGCATGTAAAGAAAATATATGTTTGTATAATCCATAGATGTTTCATATAATCCTATTGATTATTATAAAGTATAATAATTCTATTGAAAGATATCAATCACAAATAAAATAACTAAAATTATCAATATTTATTTCATGTTAAGATATTTAACCCATTAACATAGGCAATACAAGGGAATTCAAATATTTCTATCACTCGAAAAATATAATAAATTTCTAAAGAATTTAATTATGTACTCTTATTTGGTTATATGAGATAGTGGTTTCAGGATGCACACCCTTATCAACTTCATGTTTGTGACCATGTTTCAACAAATTTCTCAAACCATACTTTTTCATATGAAAATATACAAAAAAATCCGAGTAAATGATCATTTGAATATTAGAGCTCAATCCCAGTATATTTTCTCTAATGACACATTCATTTCAACCAATTATACTTTCATTTAAACTATGTAACACTTTTTAAATACTATAAATCTATTGGTTTTACCAAGGTTACTTTATGTTTTTCTATCTCATAATTTATACCATAGTCCCTTAAACTAATTAACAAATAAATCCATCATAATGGTTCCCAAAGAGAATGTGGTGGACCAAAGAATATCCCCTCATATTTTCTATCCATGTATATCATCGTAGGCCCACTCACCACGCACCCATGTAAAGATCGATCGAATGATCAACCATACCTATTTGGGTTGATTACTCCTAGGTGAATTTTGTCCACAACAACATCCACTTAACAACATAAAGATAGATATGTAATTGTTAGGATAACTAAACAATCTTTACTTTACCAAAACTTCATGATGTCAACCTATACATAGAATTACCCCATGGTTTTTAACTAAATATATCTTATTATAATCCCAAAAATATTCAATATTATATTATTAACATAAAATTTCATCTATGGATTTTAAATAATGATCAACATTAACTTATCAAACATTGATTCCATATTCATCTAACAAATTATCATAAACTTATAAAATCATAACATCTAAAATTATATAAACCCTAACTTGATATAAAATATACAATCGAAGATATGTGGCTATAACATTACATGGAATAAATATAATATTTCTTTATAATACATTCCAAATACATTTTATGTTTATAGTTCTAGATAATTTGGAAAAAAATTAACTAAAAACTCATGTCTTTTTCCAATAATGGACTTTTACCACTACATAAGATACTTATTAATCCATATAAATTTTTAAATATACCAAACTATTTATTTATATAATATTCTCTTCATGACATTTTATACTTTTCTTATATTAATAACCAGGAGAAATGGAAATATTAGAAATGGGTAAGGTCATGAGATAATTAAGGATAATCATAGGTGATTGTAACACCAGGAGATTTTATGAGAAATATTTTTTTTATGTCTTATGTTATATGAAACACCAAATGAATCTTTCACAACACACAACACTAGTTTGGCTTGCATTACATGCAAGAGAAACCTTCCTCGATAACTTGCATTGTACGCAATACCAAGTTTCACTAAACAATTATATATTATTATAATATTATGAACTAGCTGATATGAATAGTATTCACTGAATTTTGAATATTATAACATTATAATTCATCTTAATCATTTTCTAGAATGATATGTGAAAACCAAATCAATTTCTCTGAAAAAAGACGTATTTTTAAAAAAATAGAGTTTTACCTCCTTTTGATGGCGCACCCATTTTAAATATAATTTTTGACAAGTTTATAAGTTAAATTTTAAAAATTAAACTTATTCCTTGGAAATGGGATATAAAAATTTACATTGGATAAATTTTTGATACTTTTCTGATAACTTTCATATTTTGATGAATAGTAAAAATATGCTACAGTTTTCTTAAAAACAACTTTTTTCATCAAGATAATTTATATGGTTAAATGATAAAATTTAATTGTTTTAAAGTATAAATAGAATATATTTTTACTATTTAATTTAATTTTGGTCAATACCATTAATTTTACATTGAATTCATAGGTAAAAGCATTTCAATCTTTGACAATGTTTTAACTTTTAAGACCCGTTTTCTTAATAACGGGGTTAGTTTTAAATTAATTACTGTAAGTTATGTGATTTGAATTTTTAAAAATGGATTCTATATTTGGATTCAGTGGGTCCAAATTAGGTTAATAGGTTAATTTTATTATTTTATTGATATTTTTAATAGTAACTACGATAGTTTTTTTATATATTACAATTAAAGGTAAATCGGGTAATTAAGGATAAAAATAAGATTATAAAATTAACCTAACACCTACCAAAATTATATTGGATGAATAAAAGTACACCCATATAACCTAAAAGACTGAATAGTTTCATTTCATGGACTTTTGACCATGAAAATGATATACTTTTATTAAAACCAAAGAAAGTGACAACATGTCACTCTCTTATATCTTATAAGTTTAATAATTTTAATTTAGTGATAAACTTTATAAAATTTCAAATATAAATAGTCTCTAGAAATATAATAAAATTATATACATCAATATTATGAATTTATAATTTTTAGGTATTAAATAATTATCATTAGTGATGACACAATAGTGATGTAGAAATTATTTTATTGATTGAAATATCAAATAAATGGTTTTAAAAATATTAAAATAAAAATTTTATGAACTAATTAATTTTCTCCAAAAAAATTATATTGGAATATGACATGTTATAAATATATTAAATATTTTTTTTCGAGTATATTCTCTATGTGGATTTCATTTAAATACAAATAAATGAATAGTGTCGGAATTCAAACTAATGCTATTTTATAAAAATAATATATTATACAAATGTTTAAAAATCACAAAAATATTTAAAAAATTTAAATTGAAATTTAAATGGTCATAATGTATCCAATTATAGTCAATTCCCAACACATAACTAATTATTTATAATAATTTAAAATTTAGAATATTATTACCACAAATAAAATTAAAAAGATTTTATAAGGATAAATAGAGTTGATAAGGATTAAAATAAACTTCCAACATGACTAAATTTTATTGGTTGTTGATATTAAAACCCTATCCCATCTAAAATTCTATGTTGAGTCATTTGGGATGTATTTATGTGGGGTTTTAGTTTTTTATAAATTAATATTTTTGAGGTCTCTAAAGGTGCCCCTCTCCTCCATTATAAAAGGGAACCTCCTCCCTCTCCTCTTAAAAAAAATTTAGCCTTCAAGATCAACAAAACCCTATCCATTTCTCTTCTAGACTTATATAGAAACATACTAGAGGTCTTTTCCTTCTTCAAATACCAACTTTAGTGCCCTAAGTGGAGGTTTAGAAGAGGCGCGTCGAAGAAGAGGTAATATCCATTACCTGTTCTTTCAAATTTATTTCTTCTTCTACTTACTCTTATTTAATTGTTTAATTATAAATTAATAACATTTTTATCACACATATACAGATATGTGATTATAAATATTAAATAACCCTATTTCATCTTCTATCCATCCTACGGAAAACAAAATCACAGTATGTGCATACGTACGGAATACCATCTCCACGCCGTGGTGTAATCTGTTTTCCACCACCACCTTACTTGGATGGGTATAATGGAGTAAATAACAACTCTATATGATTATTATAAATGATACTGATTATGATATATTCTATCATCCACTCTAACACCATTCATTAATTATGGGAACGATATTGTCGCTCGTACGTACGTACAGCTTACCGTCTCCATGGTGCGATGTGATTTGTTCTACATGATTTTCTTCATTAAAACATTATTATATAAATGAATTGAATGAAAAAATATGATACATATTATACTAATACCATTCTGTAAATTATGTATCTATAACCTAAAAATAAGAATACGAATTTATTAGACAAAACAAACATAAGAACATAAAGCAATGAACACCCAGATAACAAGTAACAATAAAATATTACTAATAAGAAGATAAGAATTTGACCATATATGATATCATAATAGTGAATATGATTCTGGAATAAGTCAATAACATTATTTAAATCATTATACAAGAGATTCAAATACGTACAAAGCATATCGGACCAATGGTAAGGGAAAATCTCGGAATCTCATTTTTATTTGAGATAGTTTATACTTCAGAATTTACTAGGGCATATTTATCATCCACATCCATGTTTCCTGAATATGTAATATTATTTCAATACTTCTACATTTTTTAAATCAAATTTTACGTATTGGTGAATTTTTAGTAAAATATATGAAAGGAATCGTTCGTCGTTTTCAGTAGAAGATACTTATTGTCTTTTCCAGAAAAAGTACGAGAAGAATGTTTATTTTTAACTTATACGACATGAATAGATTTTTATGATTTCATATAACATTATTTCCATGAATATTCTTTTATAATTTTTCACGTTTATTTTCAATTAGCTTCTTTTAGTTTAAATTTTATAACATGTTGAGAAAGGATAAAAATTAAAAAAGAAAGGATATTTTCCTCAGGAATGGAGTTCAATAGTTTTATCAAAATTATTTTCTATCTAAGATAATATAAAGTAATGTTTCTATATCTATTATTGCACTGATTTGATTATCATATGATGGAATTATTTTTATGTAGTCCTTTTATCTTTTATGGATTATGTAATGATGGCATGATGTTTGAGAATCCCATTTCTATTACATGGGTTATGCTATGATGTATGATTTATAATTTTGTGGCCCACATACGAATAGTTTCCTCATGAGATAGGTGGGAACTATATCTCCCTCTAATTCATTGGGTAATGATTTATATCTCATGATATAGATATGGCTAAAACGACAAGTTAATCTGGTTCAGTGATACAGGACTGGAAGGAGGAGTGAACTCGGTTCAGTAATGGACTGCGTCTGCTATGTTGGTCTTGAAAATGAGTCTTGACTAATAAGAAATGATTTTTCTATGATTGTGTGTGTATGCCACAAATTTTAATGTTTTAAGATATGATCATAGGGATTACATTTCACTATTATGATTTATTCCATGTCATGATATTATGATCTCTTTTTCAGGTTAAGATTTTCAAATTGTTATGTTATTATGAATATTATATGATTGAAATTTTCTTTTTTTACCCTTACTGAGAATTTCATCTCACCCTTTAGTATGTTTTATTTTTCCCAGGTTAGGAAGAAGGGTATTAATTAGGATATTCCAAAAGGGACTCTATATATGATGAAATAAATGGGAGACAATGTAGATGATTTATGAACCAGTTGTTTATGTTTCATAGCTTCTAAAGACACTATTACTATATGGTCTATCATGGTTTTGTTATATGTTGTAATAAGTATGCTACAAATCTGAGGTAATAACAATGTATGTAAAGTATGGGTTGTTATAGTTGGTTTCAGTGGAAAGGTATAGTCAATCTTTGGAAACTAGGATGTGAAAGCCTTAGAAAGAATCCTAAAGATATTTCTAAGCATAGAACACAATATTAGGGTTTTAGAAATGGCCATGAATAACCTATGATAAGACCTAAAGTGTGAAATTTTACAATTGATTATGTGGTTTTCATGTTGTATTTAGTATTGCTCACACTATGCTTCTTGGTTTTAGTCAATGGATAGAACCGTAAGGAACCGTGTTAATACTGAATGTGATGGGAAATATAATGATTGTCCCCCTGAGTAAAAAAAATTATGGGATATTGAATGAAAAATCTTGTATCCATGCTCACAAAACTCTCTCAAGCTATGAATCATGGAGGCCTGCCAAACGAGCAAAGGAAGGAGAAACATTATATTGAATCCTTCATTAGGCAGCATCCACCTTCATTCAGTGGGTCTTCTGATCCATTAGTGGCTGAAAAATTTATCAGTACCACTGAAAAGATATTTTCAGTCCTACAATGTTCTGAACATGATAAATTCATCTTAGCAGTATATCATTTGGAAGGTGAAGCTAATCAATGTTGTAATCTTGTCGAGAATACAAGGAAAATGGATGAAATCGAGTCCATGGAATGGGACGAGTTCATGAACTTATTTTTCAATATGTACATTCCTCGTATTCTTCAAACAAAGATGGAGAATTAGTTTCTTGAACTAAAGTAAAAGGATGATGAATCTTTTGGTACCTACGAAGCAAATTTCACAAGACATGCAAGGTATGCTTTTGGGAAAATTATCCAACCTTAGAATAAGACCGATCGATTCATTAGTGGATTAAAACTAAGTCTCCAATGGGCATTATCCATAAAGGGCTTCAATAGATATGGGGAAATTGTTTTATGTCCTCTCAATGTTGAGATGGATATTGGAGTAACCCATCCGTTAGATGGGTTCGATAAGACGAAGAAAATGGAATTCAAAGGAAAAGAAAAATACCACACTAAAAAGAAAATGAGGTGTCCCTTATTCTCAATGTTTGGAAAGACACATGGAGGGAATTGTCTTAAAGGGACAAGTAAGTGTTTTATGTGTGGAAAAGGAGCTCATCCGGAAATTGAATGCCGCAGTGATAGGAAAAAGATGTCTAGTGATGCGAACAAAGAAAAGGATACACAGAATGCAGCTCCTACACTTCAATGTTACAAGTGCACGAAAATGGGGAATTATGCCAATCAATGCCCCAATCCAAGGGTTTTTGATGATGATCAATGTTAAAATCTCTTAAGGCCTAAGGAAAAGGAATGTCACATTCAATTTCTGTCAGCAATGTAGAGTACGATAACGAAGTGGTGAAAGGTATAGTTACCATTCACTCTAATGTGGAAAATGTTTTATTTGATTCTGGATACACCCACTCTTTTATTTCTGAAGAATTTTCTAAGGGTATTGCCATATTACCTCAGCAATTGGACATTGTGTTAGCTGTGACAACCCTCTAATGGCACAACATTAGCATCAAAAATTTACAATTCTTTTTGGATTGAAGTTTGTGGGAAAGTGCTTCTACAAATCATGTGATCCATCCTATAGTGGAATTTGATGTGATTATTTGCATGGATAGGATTTCTTTATATGAATCTCATATCAATTACCAAATAAGTAAAGTCACATTTCATATTCCAGATCAATCTATGATCATCTATCGATGCAAGGATGAATATAACCTTCCAGTGGAAATGTCTTCCATCTTATGGGTCTTGATTCTAATAAATGAAGGTTATTTTTCTCAAATGGTTGGAGAGAATCTCATGATTAAGAATATTCCCATTTTATGAGATTTTGATGATTTATTTCTAGAGAAATTTCCAGGTCTTCCACCAAATTGTGAAGTTGAGTTTTCAATAGAACTTATATCGGGTGCTATGCCTATTTCAAATATGCCATATATAATGGCCCCAATTGAGTTGCAGGAATTGAAGAAGAAACTCCAAGATAATCTTGATAAAGGATTCATACACCCTATTGGATCACCTTGGGGAGCACCTGTTCTATTTATTAAGAAGTATGATGGATCAATGAAATATTGCATTGATTATAGAGATCATAACAAGATCATGGTCAAAAAAAATATCCTCTCCCATGCATTGATGACTTATTTGAACAACTTTGGAGAGCTCAATACTTTTCCAAGACTGATCTTCATTCTGGGTATCATCAATTAGGAGTCAAAAAGGAGGATATACCAAAGACGACATTTCGTACAAGGTATGATCACAACGAATTTATAGTGATGCCATTTGGTCTTACTAATTCCCCTACAATATTCATGGATCTAATGAATAGAGTCTTTAAAGACTATCTTGATCAGTTTGTGGTAGTATTTATAGACGATATTCTTTTATATTCAAAGAGGAAGTTAGAACATGAAGATCACTTAAGAATTTAATTGAATACCCTGAGAAACGATAGGATTTATTCCAAATTTACCAAGTGTAAATTTTGTCTTCCAAAAGTTTTATTTTTGGGTCCCATAATTTCATGAGAGGAGATATCTGTGGATCCCACAAAAAAGAGGTTATCAAAAGATAGTCAAGGCAAAAAATAGTAACTGAGATTTGTTGTTTTCTTGATTTGGATGAATATTATCCACATTTTGGGAAATATTTTTGACGATTATCTAATCCACTCACTAGGTTGACTAGAAAAGGAGTTAAGTTCATTTGGATGGAGGAGTGTGAAGAGAATATCAAGGAGTTAAAAAGAAGTTTATCCAGTGCACCTGTGCTCACACTACCTTATAGTGGATAAAGGTTTTTGATCTACATTGATGCATCCAAGAAGGGATTCAGGTGTGTTCTCATGCAAAATTCTATGGTGATAGCTTATGCAACATGGAAATTAAAAATCCATGAGAAAAATTACCCAACTCATGATTTGGAGTTAGTTGTGGTAATTATTTCATTAAATATTTGGATTCATTATATTTGTGGTGAAAGGTGTGATATTTATACTAATCATAAAACTATAAAGTATATTTTCACACAAAATGAGATTAATATGCGCCAATGAAGATTGTTGGAGCTGATTAAGGATTACAACTGCTCAATTCATTAACAACCTGGGAAAGCAAACAAGGTGGCAGACACATTAAGTCGACAAGACCATACTAGCTTATCAATGATGAGGATCACAAAAGATCTAATATTTATTGATTTATAACAGATGGATCTTGGAATTATATTGGAAGGGGAAAAATATTATCTTTCTAAAATGAGTGTTCAACCATCTATACATGTGAAGATTAAAGAGGTACAGAAAGAAAATGTAGAGTTACAAAAGAAGGTGAGAAATGTTCCTGAATTCCACATTGATTGTGATGAAATAATAATGTTCAGGAATCAGTTTTGTGTTCCTCCAATCCCAGAATTAAATATGGAAGTATTGGATGAGGTTTATAGTTCTTATTCTCTGTTCACCCAGGAAGCACAAACATGTATAGGGACCTGAAAGTGTACTTCTGGTGTGATGGAATGAAAATGGATGTTGCTGAATATGTCTCTCGATGCTTGGTTTATCAACAAGTTAAATCTGAGAGACAAAAGTCTAAGGGGATTTTACAACCATTACCCATACTAGAATAGAAATGGGATGACATCACTATAGTTTATATCACTGGACTTCCTAAAACATTGAAAGGCAATAATGTTATCCGGGTTATAGTTGATCATCCTACGAAGTCGGCACACTTCATTGTTATTAGAGGAGATTCCACTCTTGATCATCTTTCCATGATATATGTTAAGGAAGTGGTAAGATTTCATGGAGCAACACATTCCATTATATCTGATCAGGATATGAGGTTTACATCGATGTTTTGGCGAAGTCTTCAGCATAATCTAGATATAGAGTTGAGTTTTAGCACTGCTTATCATCCTCAGATAGACGGTCAGTCTGAGAGGACAATTCAAACACTAGAAAACAGGTTGAGAGCCTGCTCTATGGATTTCAAAGGTGGTTTGGATCCACACATACCATTTGTGGAATTTTCTTAAAATAATAGTTTCCCCTCCAGTATTCAGATGGCTCCTTATGAAGCTCTTTATAGAAAGAAATGCAGAACTCTAACATACTGTGATGAATATGGGGAAAAAAGATATTAGGACCTGATCATGTTGATTAGATGGCAGAAAAGGTCAGATCTATTCAACAAAATATAAGACCAGCTTAGAGTCGAAAAAAATTTATTCCAACAACAGAATAAAAGACCTAGAGTTTGAAGTGGGTGATAAAGTGTTCTTATGAATATCTCCTTGGAAGAGAGTAATGAGATTTGCAAAGAAGTTCAAGCTGAGCCCTAGGTATATCGGTCTTTTGAAATACTGGATTGTGTTGGGAAGGTAGCGTACTGATTGGCACTTCCACTAAATCTATTTCATGTTCATGATGTGATTCCTGTATCTCTCCTGAGAAAGTACATAGCCGATCCTTCACATGTACTAAGCTCAGAAGTTGTACTACTGGAGAAAGATCATTCTTATGAAGAACAACCGATAGAGATTCTGGATTTTAGAAAAAAACTCTATAAAACAAGACCACTCGCTTGGTTAATGTTTTGTGGAGGAACCACCAATTAGAATAAGTTAAATGGTAACTTGAGGATATGATTAGGGATATGTATCCTCATCTGTTTGTTACGAAGTGACTAATTTTGAGAGAGAAATTCATTTTACAGGTGGTAGAATTTAACACCCAGAGATTTTATGAGAAATATTTTTTTATGTCTTATTTTTTATGGCACACCAAAGGAATCTTTCACTACACCCAACACTGGCTTGTCTTGCATTACACACTTGAGAAACCTTCCTCGATACCTTACATTGTACGCAATACCAAGTTTCACTAAAAAATGATATATTATTATAATATTATGAACTAGACATTATGAATAGTATTAACTAAATTTTGAATTTTATAACATTATAATTAATCTTACACATTTTCTAGAATGAGTTATGAAAACAAAATCAATTTTTTGGATAAAAGAAGTACTTTTCAAAAAATGCAGTTTTACCACCTTTTGATGGAGCACCCATTTTAAATATAATTTTTGACAAGTTTGTAAGTTCAATTTTACAAAATAAACTTATTCCTTTAAATCAAGATATTAAAATTTACATTGGATAAATTTTTTATACTTTTATGATAACTTTCATATTATAATAAATAATAAAAATACGCTAAAGTTTTCTTAAAAATAACTTTTTTCATCAAGATAATTTATATGGTTAAATGATAAAATTTAATGGTTTTAAAATAT
Organism: Viscum album; assembly: GCA_963277665.1. Taxonomy (NCBI): domain Eukaryota; kingdom Viridiplantae; phylum Streptophyta; class Magnoliopsida; order Santalales; family Viscaceae; genus Viscum; species Viscum album. The sequence continues at coordinate 1,209,540,702 of OY728165.1, read as the reverse complement.
AAATAAAATAAATTTTTACCATTTAATATAATTTATTTCATTACAATTAATTTGACATTGATTTCATAGGTAAAATCATTTCAATCATTGACAATGTTTTATCATTTAAAACCTATTTTATTAACAACGGGATTAATGATAAATTAATTACAGAAACTTCAGTGTTTTGAATTTTGAAAAATGGATTCCATAATTGAATTTAGAGGGTCCAAATTATATTAATAGGTTACTTTTATTTATTTTTGATTTTATGAATAGTAACTACGGTAATTTTCTTTATTTACTACAGTTAAAGATAAATCGTGTAATTAAGGGTAAAAATACGATTATATAATTACCCTAAAACCTGCCAAAATTCTATTGGATGAATAAAAGTCGACTTATATCACTTAAGGGTTGTAATAAATTCATTTCACGGACTATTGACCATGAAAATGATATAATTATTATTATAACCGAAGATACTCAGAACATGTCACTCTCTTATATCTTATAAGTGTAATAATTTTAATTTAGTAATACACTACATAAAACTTCGAATATAAATTTTCTACAGAAATATAATAAAATTATCTATATCATGTGTATTAATTTATTATTTTTAAGGATAAAATAATTATCATTAATGATGAAACAATAGTGATGTAGAAATTATTTTATTGATTGAAATATCAAATAAATGTTTTTAAAAATACTAAAATAAATATTATATGAACTAATTAATGTTCTAAAAAAATTCTAGAGGAATATGAAATGTTATAAATCTATTAAATATTTTGGTTTGATTATATTCTATGTGAATATATTATTTAAATGCAAATTAATGAATAGTGTCAAAATTGAAACTATTGTAATTTTATAAAAAAAACATTTTATAAAATTTTTTCAAAATCACAAAAATATATAAAAATTATAAATTGAAATTTATATGGTATGCAGTGTCATAAATTATCTAATTATAGACAATTAATAACACATAATTAATTATTTATTACAATTTAAAATTTATAATATTATTACCACAAATAAAATTTAAAAGATTAAATAAGGATAAATCGAGTTGATAAGGATTAAAATAAATTCCCAACATGTCTAAATTTTATTTCTTGATTCTATTACAACCCTATCTTATCTAATTTTTGAATATGAGTAATTTTGGAAGTATTTAAGTGGGTTTTTAGTTTTTTATAAATTAATATTTTTGAGTTTTCCAAAGTTTCCCCAATCCTCACGTATAAAAGCGAACCTCCTCCATCTTCTATTCATAACATTTTGAACCATCAAGATCGTCCAAACCCTGCCTATTTCCCTTCTCCACATCCCTAGAAACATAATATAGGTCCTACTGTTCTTTATATACCATCTTTAGTGCCCTAAGAGGAGGTTTAGAAGAGGTGCGTCGAAGAAGAGGTAATATCCTTTACTGATTCTTTCAAATTTATTTATTCTTCTTCATCATCTTCATTAATTGATTAATTATAATGCAAAAAAATTTAGTACCACTAATAACCGATATGTTATTATAAATATGAAACAACTCTATTTCACCTTCAATCCATCCTACGGAAAACGAAATCACCGTGTGTTCATACGTACAGAATACCATCTCCATACCGTGGTGTAATATGTTTTCCACCACCACCTTACATTGATAGGTATAATGGTGTAAATAATAACTAGATATGATTATTATAACATGATACTAATTCTGAGATATTCTATCATCCACTTCAATACCATTCAATAGTTATGGGGATGATATCGTCGCTCGTGCGTACATACGGCTTACCGTCTCCACTGTGCGATGTGATTCGTTATACATGATCCTCATTAAACAATGATTATATAAAAAAATTGAATGAATAAATATGATATATATTATAATAATTCCATTCTTTAAATTATGTAGCTATAAACTAAAATGAATAATTATAATTTATTCGACAAAACACACAAAAGAACATAAAGCAATGAACGTATGAATATTAAGTAGCAATGAAATATTACTAATTAGAAGATAAGAATATGGCCATATAAGATATCATAACAATGAATATGATTCTGGAATAAGTCAATGACATTATTTAAATTATTATATAGGATTTTCTAATACGTACAAATCATATTGGACCTAAGGTAAGGTAAAATATCACAATCTCATTTTTATCCGATATTCTTTATACATCAGAATTTACAGGGGCATATTTATCCCCTACATCCGTGTTTCCTAAATATTTAATATTATTTCTATTATCAATAGTTTTATTTAAATCAAATTTTACTTGTTGGTGAATTTTTTGTAAATGATATGAAAGTAATCTTTTGTCTTTTTCAGTAAGAGTTACTTATTGACTTTTCTGGAAAAAGTAAGAGAAGAATGTTTATTTTTTTACTTATACGGCATGAATGGATTTTTTTGATTTCACAGAACATTATTTCCATGAAGCTTAATTTACATGTTTTCAATTTTATTTTCAATTAACTTTTTTTAATTTAAAATTTTATGACATGTTGAGAAAGGAAAAATGTTTTTGAAGAAGAAACGATATTTTCCTCAGGAATGGGGTCCAAGTGTTTTATCAAAATTATTTTCCATATAAGATAATATAGGGTTCTATTTCTATCCCTATTATGACATTGATTTTATTATGTTATGATGTAATTATTTTTTTGAAGTCCATTTATCTAATATGGATTATGTTATGATGGCATGATGTTTAAGAATCCAATTTTTATTACATGGGTTTTGCTATGATATATGATTTATGATTACGTGGCACACATAAGAATGGATTCATTATGATATGGGTGGGACCTATACCTCTCTCCAATGAATTGGGTAATTATTTATATCCCATGAGATAGACATGGCTGGAACAACAAGTTAATCCAGTTCAGTGATACAGGACTTGGTACGAGGAGTGAACTCGGTTCGGTAACAAACTTTGTCCGCTATGTTGGTCTTGGCAACGAGTCTTGACTAAAATGAAATGATATTATATGATTATTTGTGTATGACACACATTTTCATGTTTTAATTTATGATTATTGGGATTTCATTTCAATACTATGATTTATCCCTTGTCATGATATTATGATCTCTTTTGCAGGTTAAGATTTTCAAAATGTTATGTTCTTGTGAATATGATATGATTGATATTTCCTTTGTTTACCCTTACTGAGCATTTGAGCTCACCATTTTTTAGGTTTTATTTTCCCCAAGTGGGGAAGAAGGGTATTAAGTAGGATAATCCAAAAGTTATTATAGATATGATGAAATAAACGGGTGAAAATGTACATGATTTATGAACCAGTTGTTTATGTTTCCCAGTTTCTGAAGACACTGTACCTATACGGCCCCATCATGGTTTTGTTATGTGTTTCAATATGTATGCTTCAATTCCTAAGTAATAACAATGTATGTAAAGTACGGCTCATTATAGTGATAACAATAATATATCATAGGTGATCATGAGATATGAATGTGGGTATAATCATGTTATATAAGAATGTTATACGCACCAAATAATAGATCATAAATAATGGATCAACAAAATAATACATCATGAAAATTCATTATATCATGGAAACAAGTTGTACTTTTGAATTTTGACACATACATATCATAGATATCATAAAATACTAGATTATGTATTAAAAAATATTTCCCTTAGTGGATCATGCTTCACCCACCTATTTCCATTGGTGGATGACACTTCACTCACTCTTTCCCCTTTGTGGATCAGTCATCACTCATTGTTTCCCATTTTAGATCAAGTATCACAACTCATTTCACCATAATATATTAGATATTAAAATTTACTCAATGCATAAGGGGGATATATAGGGACCACCCATCACTTAAATCATAACCATGAAAATGTTTTCCACATAAAAGCATATGATAAAGTACCCCTTGAATGAAAATGTGTATCAAGTGAATTCATAGGTAAATACAATTTTATTAACATAATTGAGAATATGGTATCTACACCTAACAGACAAACGTTATATGGTAAAGAAAATAATTTCCATAATTAATAAATGTATGGAACCTAGGTGAATATTCTTCAGTAAAAGGAATCAGAAACATGTATTCATAGTGGAAAGGAATTGGAAGAAAAAAAATAAAATTATACAGTAAAGGCTATTAGGAAAGAAAATGATAGAGATGGATCCTACCTTCAAAATATAATTTAATTATATGATCCATATAGAGAAATAATGTGGATGGTTTTAAATGAACACTTCCCCTATGTAATGAAATAAACTCATAAGTATGTTGACATAGATGAAAAATATACATGAAAAGGAATGCTTCAAACTGTGTCCCCCAAGAGGGGATTAAGAAACAAATTGTTCGATACCACGAGTCCAATACCAAAAATTATAAATATATATAAATAAAAATATCTATTATTTATAATTTTTTCTAAAATGTGTGGTTGAAATCCACTTGTATTCTCCTCCACTTCCCTTCACCCCTCACCTTTTCTTTTTCCCTGCTAACCCTCTGTGTAACCACCCATGTACTTATAAAATAATTTTTTTCATTTTAGAATTAAATAGTTAAATTAATTATAAATAAGTAAATAAGTTGTATCTATGTGAATTAAAGAATATATTTTATTATAATAGAAACCTCATATATGGGATTATATATAAATTTTATGTATCATACATGTAAAAATAAGATATATCTATATCATGGAATAAGTAAATAAATGTTTTGAAAATGAAAAATTAATTCTTGGTATTTTTGTGAGAATAAATTTTTATTTAAAATTTTATAATCAATATAATTAATTAAAAAAAATATCATAAAATAGATTCATAAACTAATATATTGTTTTATTATGATTATAATATAATTTTATAACGCCTTAATTAATTGATCAATGTTTTATAAAATTAGTTATAATTTTAAAATTGGTATTTTTTGAATAAATGAATAATTAAATTAAAAACTAACATTATAATATTTAGAAAATTATTATCATAATATGGAATTCATTTTTAAATTCCAAATGTCAAAAAATATATTTGTAGAAATTTTCATATTTTTCTGAAATAGTTGATTTTTTAGGAATAGTGAAATAAAATAGTTTACGGTATATATGCATGGTAAGTTAAATATACTATTAAATGAGTTATTGTTGATGTAAACATCATAATATCAAATAATATTTCATTTTTTAATATTTTTAGTGATGATTCTCAAACTATTCATATTCTTTAGCCAAAATAATAAACTAATGAATTAGATAATGGGAAAACACCCCTCTCCTCCACTATAAATACCACCCCTCACCACCTCTTCTCCTCATACCTCAAAGCCTTATGGATTTTTAAATTTCTATTCAATTTCATTCACAAAACCCTTCCCCATGTCTCGGGCCTATTGGTCTCATAAAAATGCCAAAACCAAGGGCCTTAATGAGGTTCTCAAGGAGGATAATTCAAGATGTAAAATCCTCTTTCTTTTTATTTTATTTTACTATCAAATTCTTTGCATTTCTTATTCTCTCCTCACATCCCCTTTACAAAGTGACATGATTACCCCATTATTTAACATATACTGTAATGTTATTTTATTTATAGATTATCTATCATCAATCCTCTCTTCTTCTCCTCTTATTCAAAATAATAGAAACACTGTCAATGATATGTTGATTTACCATCATCATGGATGATGTGTTTTAGTTTTCTTTTACCGCCTTCAAGGATTGTCATAAAACCATTATTTATTTAAATAATATTTTATTATACATATTATAATTTATATAATCTTATGTAACCAATATATAAACATGATATTAAATAAAATGATATGAGTTTTTGATGGTCAAAAAAATTTCAAAAATAAATTAAATCATATTCAATAATATTTTACCTAATGAATCATCCTCTTATTATAAAAAAACGATATATGGTATCCTTTAAAATTATAAAAAAAAATATTAACACCATTTCATTCCACTTCCTTATTTTTATGTCCATTAGGAAAAAATCAATAATGATCAATCCATAGAAAATAAGAAATAAATGCACAGGAAACAATAAAATAACAAAATATTATTGATAAATAGATGTAAAGTTGTTATAAAAAGATCATATAAGGTATTATAAATATTAATAAAGCTATTTATTATATTAATAACACTATTTAAAGTTTTATATTGGAGGTTTTAACTCATTTGATGTAAGACGAACCCGAGGTAATGGACTTTCCCTCAAAAATCCTTTTAAATGTCTCTTTGATGAAATTCAAAAAGATTGTTTTTATATGGTCTGTGGAGTTTATCTCAAATTCATGGTACTTTATTACTATAATTATTTCATTATATGTTTTCAATGTTATTTTTAGGATATTATTTCATTATTATGTGTACGTATTTCATATTTTAAAAATTATTTTTATAATAAAATGGTATTTTGAAAATATGAATGTGTTTTGATCATGGTTATAAATGAGTTATCAATGATTCTATTCAGGATATGTTCCTTCTAAATTATTTATTATGGTTTTATCCCGCAATACATCAATATATTATGTTTTGATACCCATTATAGCACAAGATATGACAGTTGAGCCCCATTATAGCTCTAATGAATTGAGTACTACGGAGATGAAAGTCAACCGAAAGGTTATTAAATTTATAAGGGTGTAATTAAGGGTGATATGTTAAATATATATCATGTAAATTGTATAAATTTCCTATTCATGCTAATGGAATTCATGAAAAATGGCTTTTCATGGGTTTCATGATATCATTAAACTAACAATTTTCTTTGTTTATGATTCTTACTAAAATTTTTGTACTCGTCATGTGTTTTAATGTGTTTTTTCATGTTTTATATGGATAGGTAATAGAATTAAGGAATCCAAGTTTAATTTTATATTGATTTTTAAATTAAATCCTTTTTATTTTAAAATCATATTTATTATAGAATAAATTGATATTATTTTCATATTATCCGCTTTGTATGCTTGTGGGTTTTAATGTATGTATTATGACCTAATTCTCTAAAACAATAACCCTAAATACACCCTCAATGTGAATTAATGTAAATTATGGATTAAAAATCAATATTATGTAATGTCTTAAGGCTCTGTCCTTATATTTGGTATTAGAGGATGGTTTAGTCAAAATTAGTGGTTAGGATGATGTTAATAGAATTCCATGAATAATTTTTTACTTTATGGATAATTTGAAATGATATGGAATTTAAATATTACAATGTTTCTTCATCTAAGAAGTGTCTATTACTAATAGTTTTTCACAGAAGAAATATGGAAACATAAGTAGAAAGGCGCTAAAATAATGATAGCCTTTTGAATCTGTATCATATAGTGGTTGGAACTGAAACTGATTAGTTTCTAAAATTAACATATCAATTGACTGAGGCGATAAATTGTTGTGGCATCAATGCTTTAGAATAACATGATCTACTATAAAAGGACATTTCATTTGTGGAGCATTTCATGAGGCAATATCTCCCTTCATTTATTGGATAATCTAACTCGACTATAGAAGAAGGATGGGTTAATTCCCTGGAAATGATATTTGATGTCACGGGATGTTTCGAACATAAAAATGTAACCATTTCAATTTATCATTTTGAAGTTGAAGTTGATTGATGGTGGTCTTTGGTTGAGAATACCAAAGAAAAATAATATCTTACTTCTAGGTAATGGGAAACAATCAGGAATATTTTCCTTGAGAAATATTTTCCAATGGTTGTTTGAAAACAAATTAAAATATTGTTCATGAAATCAGGTAAAGAGATAAATATTTTGAATATGAGTATGAATCAAACATCACACGATTGGCCAGTTTTGTGCCAGATTTTTTTTTGAGATAGTGATAGGAAAGTTAATCAGTTTAACTCAATATTCAAACCAAGTTTATGAAGAGCTCTGGCCACACAAGAATATTAAAACTATGAGAATATTTTACATTATGTAGAAAAGGATAAAATGGATTTTATTGACACATATATGTCTCTTGATGATAAGAATAAGAATCATTCTGTTTGGTATGATTTGGGGATTAATTATTCAATGAAATTTGTAGGTAAGAAAATAAATTTCACTTCTTGTGAGAAATTTGGTAAAAAGTATCATATAGGATGACTTTTAAACTCTGGGAAGTTCTACCAATGTGGAATTTTTAGAATCGTGGCTTGTATGATTAATTTAAATTATCAGAAGAATAAGAAGAAGATGATGGTAAGATGATTTAACTATAATGATTTGGGTAATTTTTCTAATGTGTGACCAAATTTAGTCACTCTAGAAAAAATTATAATTATTAGAAACATAAGGGTGTGGAAAATCCAATAAAAAAACATCAGATGATATTGATACATCAAACAAATTTGTAACAACTACATTGCATGTTTTTATTGAATATTCCATTGTGTTTTTTGATTAAGGGCCTACACGTTCATTAATTTCTACTAAATTTTCTTGTAAATTTGAAATTCCACCATAATAAATGAATATATAACATACGGTGATAACACATAGATGAAATATTATGTAAAAAATAAATTATAGTAATTTTACATTAACTGTATGTGGAAGGAATTTACCTAATTTTTTTCCTTTATTATAGTTCTATATATTCATTGGTTTGTATTTACATTCTGTTTACCATGTTATGATATATTATAGAGCTAAAGAAGTTTTGTTTAGATAGTGTTTCAATTATTATATAGGTATAATCCCATATTGTTGATCATATATCAATATGTAGTGAAACTATTAAAATATAGAAATGAATATTATCTTGTATGTATTGTTTAAATAAGTAACTATTTAGATTAATGTTATGCCAATGGTAAATGAGTATCTTGATGTTTTTCTTAATGATTTTCCTAGTTTTACTCCTAATAAAGATATTGAGTTTACTATTGACTTTGTTCCTGATGATATTCTAATTTAAAAACCCCCTAATCAAATTGCTCAAGAAGATTTTATTGAACCAAAAAAGTTGTTGTAGGAATTATTAGTTAAAGGATATATCTAACCTAGAACATCACCATGGGGTGATCCTAGATTTTTTTTAAAATGGAAATATAGTTCAATGAAACTTTTTATTGATTATAGATCCTTGAATAACATCACTTTTAAAAACATGTATCCTTTACCTCATATCGATGATATGTTTGATCTGATTTATGGACCATAATATTTTATGAAGGATGACTTGATGATGGTGTACCATTAGATAAAATTAAATGAACAATACATTAATAAGTCGATGATATGTTTGATCTGATTTATGGACCATAATATTTTATTGTAAATGTTTTTGGTTGTTTTTATTGATGAAATTTTGGTATATTATAAAACTAAATAGGAATATGAAATATATCTAAGGGTTGTTTTCCAAACCATAGAAGAAAATAAATTGTATATAAAATTCAAAAAGTGTTAATTTTGGTTATAACAAATTTCTTTCCTTGGTCTCATTGTTTGTAAAGATGGTATAACTATTGATCTTGATAAAACAAAAAAATTTGAAGAATGGAAAAGACCATAAAATATAACTAATATTCATAGATTTATCTGTTTATCGTTCCATTACCAAAAGTTTTTTGAAAACATTTAATGGCTATCTATCCCACTAACTATGTTAACATGAAAAATAGTTTCATTTATCTAGATTAATGAATCTGATGATTGTTTTTAGTATTTGAAAATAATTTAAGTGAATGCTCCAGTTCTTGACCTACCTTCTAGAAGTGGAGAATTTTTCATCTATAGTGATTCCCCATTTAGAAGGACATGGTTTTGCTATAATAAAGGATGATCAGATAATTTTGTATGCTTCTTTTCAATTGAAATCTTAGGATTTAAATTACCTTATATGTGATTTGGAATTAGTTGCTGTTTTTTTCATTAAAATTTTGGAGGAATCGTTTGTATGATGGAAAAATTTGAAATATATACTGATCATAAAAGTTTTAATTATATACTCACTCATAAAAAATTCAACTTATGATATCGAATATGGATGGAACTAATCAAGGATTATGATTCCATGATGTATTCCCATCATATAAAATAAAACAAAGTGGGTGATGTGTTCAGTTAGAAAATAAATACAACCTTAACCATGATAAAATTATAAGGTGACCCTTTTGTTAATAATTGGATGAATTTTGGAATGGAATTTTTTGTGAATGAAATTCCTATGTTTAGTTTTCATTATTAGTGCATTAATCTCTCTCAGAAAGAAATATAATACTACAGAAGGAATACTGTGAGTTATAGAAAAAGGATGAATTTTTTGTGAAAGTTAAATTTTAAGAATTTAATTTTGATATTTAGTGTTTCTTGAGATTTGGAATGTGATTACATGTGTCTTTTGATTCCCATCTATAGAAATAATTATTAAGTGAAGTTCATATGTCTCTGTTTTTAGTTCATCCGGGAAGCACAAAGATGTATAGATACCATTAGTAGTATAATTGGTGGGATGGAATGAAAAGAGATATTGTGAATTTTACAATTAAATTCTTGAATTTATAATAGGTTAATTTATATAGATAATGAAAAATGGGATGCTTTATACTTTTCTAGTGCCAAATTAAAAATGAAAATATATATCCATGGACTTTGTCATCGGCCTACTATAGACATCATGAGGTAACAATGAAATCTATGTTATTATTGATAGTTTTTCTAAATATTCTCATTTTATTTCTATTTGAGACACCCTATCTAAAGAAAAAATTTCTCAGTTGTTCTAATATAGATATTCAGGTTACATGGAGTGACTCTCTCTACTATACCTGACTGTGATCCCATGTTCACTTATAAATTTTTGAAAGTCCATTAGTAGTCCTTTGGAACTAGATTAAATTTCAGAAGAACCCTTTTACCTTAATCTAATGGACAATTAGAGTGGGAAATTTAGAAATTGGGGCATATGCTTTGATTATGTTCAATATATTATCGGGGAAGTTTGGATGAAAATATTTTTTTAGTTGGTTTTTCTTATAATAATAGTTTTCATTCCAGTATACAGATGAAACCATTTGAGTAATTATTTGGAAAGTAGTGTCAAAGTCCATCATTTTGGAAAGAAGTCTGAGAAAGGAAGCTGATGGGAACATAATTAGAAGAGGAAGAAGCAGAGAAAGTTCATTTGATTTTGAACTATATTTCTACCAAGTATCCTAGCCTCTATGTTTATCTCAAGTATACAATGTTTTTCATTTTATTTTATTTTAACAATGTATGTGCCAGATTCATCTCATATATTTGGCCCACTAGTAGTTCAGCTGTAATAGAAGCTTTTTATATGGAAAATCATGTTCAGATTCAAGATCATAGAGAGAAAGTTGAGCAGAATAAGGTAATTCACTAGGTTAAGGTTTTGTAGAGAAACCACATGGTTGAATAAGAAACATGGGAATCTAAAAATGTTATGAATGTATACACACTCTTTTAATAAGAAAATAAAAATTGTGAGGACATAATTTCCATAAGCTGGGTAGAATGTAAAAACCTTGGTACTTATAAGCTATTTTTTTCATTATAGAATGAAATAGTTAAATTCACTATAAATGAATCAATAAATAAGTGGTATTTAAACAAATTAAGGAAACTATACTAGTAGAATATTATCCCTATCTATGAGAGTATAAATAAAATTTATATATCTTATAAGTGAAAATTGTATATATCTATATCATGGATTAAGTAAATAAATGTTTTTAAAACGATAAATTAAGTGTTGGAATTTTTTTGACACATATATATTTTTCAAATTTTAAAAATTAATATAATGATTTAAAATAAAACATTTCTGCATAAAATAGATTCATAAATTAATATTTATCTATATTATGATTATAATATAATTTTATAAGACCATAATTAATTTTTCAATGTTTTATAAAATATGTTATACTTTTTAAGATGGTTTTTTCGAATACGTTATGATTTTAATAAAAAATAAAATTTCACATATTTAGAAAAAAAATCATAAAATGGAGTTCATTTTTCAATTATAAATGTCCAAAAAGTGTTATGGTGAATTTTTGGGATTTTTCTTAAACATTTTAATTTTTTAAGAATAGTGAAATGTGGTAATTTACGATATATATACATTATAAGACAAATATACTATTTCTTGATTCATCGTTGATGTAAGAACCGTAATATAGAATCATCCTTCATTATTTTAATATATTTAGTGATAATTATCAAACTACTCATAGTCTTGATCCAAAATAATAAACTAATGATTAAAATAACGAGAAAACACCCATCTACTCCACTATAAAAACCACATCTCACCACTTATTCTCCTCACATATCAAAGCCCTTTAGCTTATTTAATATATTTCTAATTACATTATCAATATCCTTCCCACATCCAAGACCTTATGGAATCACAAAAGGCCAAAAAAATGGTCCTAATGAGGTTCTCAAAGTGGATAATTTAAGAGGTAAAATCCTCTTTCCTTTTATTTTATTTTATTTTCAATTTCTTTTCAATATATTTTTTAATTATTCTATACATACATACACTATCCAAAGTTTCCTGATAAAAATAGTATCATACATATACATTAAATTTTTCGTGTTAATTTTATATTCATAATCAAACCTCTCCTCTTCCCTTTGTATTCCAAAAAATGGAAACATTCTCTTTGATGTGTCGATTTATCGTCATCATGAATGATGTGTTTTATTTTTCTTTCACCTCCTTTCAGGCTACTCATAAAACCATTATTATGGTTAAATAATATTTTATTATAAATATTATACATTATATAATGCTCTAGAACCAATATATAAACTTTATATTAAATAGAATTATATGATTTTGTGATGGTCGTAAAAACCACAAAAATAAATCAAATCATTTTCATTAACATTTTGTCTAATGAATCATCCTTATATCAGAATAAAAAATAACATATGGTATCATTTATAATTTTGGAAACATGTTAGCACCATTTAATTCCACTTTTGGAATTTTTCTTCCATTTTACCATAAAATACATAATGAACAAGCAATGGGAACCTTCAAGTAAATACCCCTGAAACAATGAAAATTACAAAATATTATTGAAAAATAGGTGGAATGATGTTATAAAAATATCATATAAAGTATAATAAATATTAATATAGTTCATTTATATATAAATAACTCTCTCTAAACCATTATAAATGAGGTTTGTACATGTTTTAAGTATGTTGTACTCGAGGTAAGGGATGTTCCTTTTAAAATTCATTTAAATGTATTTTTTAGGAAATTCAAAATTATTGTTTTTAATATTGAATGAGCTATTTTTATTACTTTAATGATGATGTATTAATATAATTCTTCCTTCAAATTTTCTCCATAGTAATTTTTTGAGTATAATATTTCATTATTATGTGTCTAATTTGTATATTTTAAATGTGATTCTTACTAAAAATTGTATTTTGAAAATATTAATGTGTTTTTGTCATGTTTTTAAATTAGTCATCAATGGTTTTGTTGATGATATATTCCTTAGAAAATTATTATTATTTTTTATCCCATTATAGATCAATATATTATGGGTTGAGTCCCATTATATCTCAATTTATGACATGTTGATCCCATTATAGCTCACAATATGACGGGTGACCCCATTATAATTGTACAGTGCATTTAGTACTCCATATATGGAAGTCATTCGAAATATTATTCCATTTTTATTGGTGAATGTAAGATTTATATGGTAAATATTTCTCAATTAAACTATATGAATTTTCAATGCATGCTAATTAGTTTCAAGAAAAAGGTTTTTAATGGGTTTTCATGTTTTCACTAGACTAATGATTTTCTTTCATTATGTTCCTTAATCATATTTGTGTGATCCTACCAAGTTTTAAAATGTTTTTCACATGGTATAAGGAAGTGTATGATAAAGAACGAATTTATGTTGAATTTTATGAATCATTTTCAGTGAAATCATGTTTTATTTTAAAAACATTTGTATTATGGAAGAAATGGATTCTGTTTTAGTAGAATCAACTTTATATTCTTGTGGGTTGTTAGGAATTTATTATGACCTAATTCTCAAAAAATATAAACCTAAAAAGAACCTAAATTAGAATGAAAGTAAATTCAGGACTAAAAATAAATATTATGTAATGTTTTAAGGCTGTTTCATTATACTTTGTATCCACATCCATGCCTCTCTTTCACGCTAACCCTCTGTATCCCCATCCTTGTCTTCCTCTCCACTCCATCAACTCCCCTCATTCACCCAATCCCCCACTCACATTTCTCCTTTTCTATACTCAATCCCAAGCTCCTTTCTCCCACTCCACCTCCATATCCTCATCTCCCTCTCCGTTCTCTACACTCCCTTTCCCATCTACTCTTTTTTCATGCAATCCCTATTTCCCACCATCCTACCAGTGTAAATATTTCTGTGCCACTATAAATGTTACATCCCAGGTAAATAAAGAACAATACATTCTCATATTTATTACTATCTGTGAATTAAATATTAAATTTACTTTAAAGGGGTTGCTATATTTGATAGTGTACCTGATACTCAACAACGAGTTTCTTTGAAATCTTACGTTGCACAATAGTAATATAATAATATTATTTTAAATGGTAGTTAACACATAGCTGTTGAATTTGAGAGAATGAATAGAAACAACAAAAATATGATTATATATGTTTGTTAAATGGTTTTACATTTATCTAATAAATGATAAAGGCTTAAAATATGAAAAGAATTCAATTTTAGACATATATACTCTAATTTTCACTAAAGGTCGACTTATCACCTTTTCATGGAGAACCTTCATTAAATATAGTTTTGGTCACTCTTATATGTAATATTGGACCAAATAAAACTCTTCTTTATAATCAGGACATAAAAATTTACTTTGTGTAAATTTTTTGGTATTTTTCCGATAAAGATCATTTTTTAATAAATAGTGAAAAATGTTGTATTTTAATTAAAAGCCACTTTTTAATCTAATTTATTTATATGATTATATTATCTTTTGAATTGGTTTAAAGTGAAATTAGAATATATTTTTACCATTTAATCCAATATTGGACATTGGAATTAATTTCACTTTGAAATCGGACTTAAACAAGTGTCAATCTTTTGATACTTATCGTTTCATAAAAACACGCTATTTTCTCTGACAGCCGAAATTAATTATTAAATTAATTAATGTAACTTTTATGTTTTGAATTTTTTAAAATAGACATCATTTTTTAATTCAGAATATCAAATATATCTTAGGGTCAATTCTTGGTAATTTTCTGAAAAACTTCAATTTTTGATGAATAGTGAAACCACTAAGTTGTACTTAAAAAAACTGATTTTTCGTTTAAATGAAATTTTACCACCTATGTGTTTTGAATTTCAAAAATATGACATACATGGTTGTCATTAGGAAGTAAAATGTGGTTCAATGGGATTAAAATAATATTTTGGTGAATAGTAAGTTTTAGGTTTTTAATCGTGATTAGAGGTAATTAGTGTAGTTTAAGGTAAAAATAATGTTTTAATAATATGAAATGACATAAAAACATGTCCTAACCTTATTGGATGTGTCATGTACGACCAAGAAAATCCATGGGTCAACTTGGGGACCCCATGGAGCCACTTTGGTAGGAAAATGACATTAATAACTTTTTATTTAAAGTTAAAATAAAAATGTCACAAACATGAGTTGTTTTACTAATACAATTCTTAAATTGGGTGATACAAGTCATATTTTTTACTATAAATATTCATTAGAAAGATAAACTGATTTCATACATCATGATTTTTTTTTATAATTTCTATACATTAAATTAATTAAATTAATTATGACACAATGATGATGCAGCGATTACCTCATTATATAATGATTTAAATAAAATAAAAAGATAATGTAAAATCTAAGACCTACACATGTCAAAAAACTATTGGATGGGTGTATTTCGAACCCTTATCACATTATACTCGAAATACATCAATATGGGACCTTTAAAATCTGAAAATCATTATATAATAGAGTAATATTTTATAACTTTCCAAGAGTCCCCCTCCTCTCCTCTTATAAAAGGCCACCGCCTCTACCACCTTACCCACACCTCTCAAGACTTTGGTTCGGCCAAGCTCTGCTCTTTTTGTCTCTCCACATACCTCTATTACTCCTAGAAGCCTCACTTTGGGAATAAGCCTTCCCACGGAAGCCATTGAGCTCTAATCTAAGAGAGTTACCCGATTTTAAGGTAATGTCTTCACTTATGTTCTTTTGTTTTATTTTGATTCTCCAACCCCCTAAACTCTTTTTATCCATTTATTTTTTAACAACTCCAGTATATTAAATATACTAGGATTTTTTTTATAAGAATAATTCGAGCTAAAATTACACACACCTACATCTAATGGTGAAAGAACATACTGTTTCTGTGGATGGCGAATTTATGCCTCACGAAATGATAATTGTTCAATATTCTTCTAACACCTTCAAAGGTGGCCATTAAGATGTCACTATATTTATATATGATGTATTATATGTTTATGGTTTCTTTAAACTTCTGTATTTTTCATTTATTTCATACCTTTGTGACTTCCATTATGGGTATATGCGATATCTTTATTTTAGGTAGTACGGACTACCGCCCCCTCAAAGTGATTTGATTCGTTAATGCCATATGTGGGACGTATAAAGGATGGATTTAAAGTTATTATATATTATGTTATGATGGAATTATAATATACCTTTATATCATTATTATTTCTTTCCATTAATTTATGAGATAGAAATGAAAGTAGCGTTCATGCGTACGTACGGCTTACCGTCTCCATGAACGGTGCATTACATTTCTTATCCCCAAATGTAATGTACTATTATAAGTACATATATATAATGGATATATATGATCTATGTTACATCTAAATGATTAATGTAATTTCAGAATTAAAATATAGATATCTCTCATTTAGTTTTAATTTCATTAATATGACATAGACATGAAAGTAGCGTTCATGCGTACGTACGGCTTACCGTCTCCATGAACGGTGCACTTCATTTATTACCTCTAAATGATTATGTAATATTATAAATACATGTACATGCTGGATATATATGATATATATGATATCCAAATCATGAATATCATTCTGGATATAATGAACCTTTGACCACACGAACAACATGTAATTGTAAGAAGTCCACTTTGAACTTAAGAACCAAATATCGAAAAAACAAACCTTATTAACTTAAATGATTAAATAATGTTTATAACATGGAAATAAGTGATATAAAAGGAATAATGAACTTGAAAAAGGTTCTTAAGAAAATTTAGATTTACTCAAGATTATTATTCAGGACGTTAAAGAACGATCGAGTCTAGTCAGACCCGGGGTATGGGACTTCGTCTCAATCTCCGTTCATTGAGGAATATTTCATTTTATACACAACTTTCTTTTATACGGTGTATAAACCCTTTTGAATTTTACTTTTATACAAAAGGAATCTTTTTCTACAATGCGTTTTACAAAACGACAAAAAGGAATGTTTCTTTTAACGTACGCGGTGACAATGAACTTTTCCGCCGCTGCAAGTATTATTTGGTCTTTGGCTTCCTGAACAAGAAGTAATGTTTTTAAAATGAAATAAATACCATATACTCATTTATGTATTTAGGTATTGAAATTTTTTTTATAATGGATTTGTTATGTCAACATATTTAAGTGATATATTGTGATCAAAGTGTGGAAATGTTTTCCTTCCAATATATTTGTTTTAGGTCTTATGATTTTATAATGGTACTTGGACATTTGACTGGTGGTTACATGATAAACCATATGACGGGTGGTGCCATGATTACCAGGATGGGTGGTTACGTTATAACCTCCAATGCATTCGGTATGGAAGTCGGCCGTATGGATATTCCATTAAGTATGTGTGGAAGTCGACCGTATGGTTATTCCATTTAAGTATGTTTATGTCCCAAGTTACCTTCATATGTTATGTGTTCTTTATATGGGTTTTATGGTAATATTTTGGTTACAAAAGGGTATGTATTGATCTTTTATTCAGTGAAGAGTTTTTACTACTTCATAAAGGTGAAAAGTATTACTTTGATAAAGTATACATGGTTTACTTGTTGTTTTGAAAAACTAACAGTTTTCATTCTTTGTGTTTCCCTTACTGAGATTTTTATGCTCACCCCAAGTTTTTGAAATGTTTTTCACATGACATAAAGTGGAATAGGGTCAAGGATGGGATCAAGGAAAATTCATGCTATCTAAAACATGGAAGTAGACATGTTTCATTTTAAGAGTTTTTATTTTATGGAAACTTAGTAGAAGTGTCTACTATGTAATCTTTTGAGATGTAATAGTTATGTCCTAATTCTCTAAATCTCTAAACTTGAAAAGATCCTCAATGTGAATTATTCATTTAATTCAATATTAAGTAATGTTTATGGTCGGGGCCTTATAGTTGGTATCAGAGGTCAGTTTAGACATCTTTAGGAGCTAGAAAATTGTTATGTTATAAATTAATTTATGGTATGATTGAAATGATATAGCATTCACAGATTACCATGTTTCTTCGCCTAAGATATTTCTATGATAATAATTGTTTTTCATAGAGGAAATAGAGCATCTTTTCAAGGAAGGCATACAGAGTATAATGACCTTTTGAATCAGCAACCAGAGATGGTCAGAATCAGAATTTAGTAGATTACTACACTGATGGCCTAGTTGAATCAGGTGATAAATGGTGGTTGTGTTTATTGACGATATTTTGGTGTTTTATAAAAGTAAATAGGAGCATGAAAGTCATTTAAGGGTTATCTTGAAAACCTTAAAAGAAAATAAACTGTATGGAAAATTTAGAAAATGTGAGTTTTTGTTACAAAAAATGTCTTTCCTGGTTCACATTGTTTCAAAAGATGGCATAACTGTTGATCCTGCTAAAATAAAAGTTGTCGAAGAATGGTCAAGACCCACAAATGTTACCGAGATCTGTAGTTTTCTTGGTTTGGAATTTTTCTAACGAAGGTTTGTTGAAATATTTTCACGGTTTTCTAGTCCAATGAATAATCTAACTTGGAAGGGTGTTACGTTTATCTGGACAAAATAATGTGATGATTGTTTTCAGGAGTTGAAAAAAAGATTGGAGAATGCTCCGGTTTTGGCACTTCCTTCCAAGAATGGTGAGTTTGTTATCTACAGTGATGCTTCATTGAAAGGACTTGGTTGTGTCCTTTTGAAAAATGATCAGGTAATTGATTATGCTTCACGTCAGTTGAAAACTCATGAGGTAAATTACCCTAAACATGACTTGGAATTAGCTGCTTTTGTTTTTGCTCTAAAAATTTGGAGGCATCATTTGTATAGATTAAAGTGTGAAATATATACGGATCACCAAAGTTTAAAGTATATATTAACTCAGAAAGAATTGAACATGAGATAGAGGAGATGGATAAAATTAATCAAGGATTATGATTGTACAATTCATTACCATCCAGGGAAAGCAAATAAATTGGCTGATGCTTTGAGTCGAAAAAGTAATGCTTCATTAACCATGCTACTTTTGGAACGAGATCCTTTGGTTTTTGATTTGATGAAATTTTTCATAGACGTTATTGCTGCAGGATGGCCTTCTGTTTTGTTTCAGGTATCAGTGAAATCTTCTCTATCAGACAGATTTATGCAAGCACAGAAGCAAGACATTGAGTTGCAGAAAAAGGTACAGCTGGTTCAGAAGGGTAAGTTGCATGAATTCAACATTGATAATGATTGTGTTTTGAGATTTGGGAAAATATTGTGTGTGCCTTGTGATTCATATTTTAAGAGAGAGTTTTTATGTGAAGATCATAGTTCTCCATTTTCAATTCATCCTTGTAGTACTAAGATGTATAGAGATCTGCGGGAGTATTACTGGTGGGATGGAATGAAAAGAGATATTGCTGATTTTACTCTGAAGTGTTTGACTTGTCAGTAGGTTAAAGCAGAGTGGTAGTTATCGCAAGGGTTGCTGCAGCCTTTACCAGTACCAGAGTGGAAATGGGAGAATATATCCATGGACTTCGTTGTGGGATTGCCGAAGACACCTTGAGGTAATAATGCAATCTGGGTTATTGTTGATCGCTTGACTAAATCTGCTCATTTACTTGCTATACGAGATACGTTTTCCCTATATCAACTTTCTCATTTGTATCTTAAAGAGATAGTTAGTTTACATGGGTTTCCCCTCTCCATTGTGTCTGATCGTGATCCCAGGTCTAATTCTAACATTATGAAAGGCCTTAAGAAGTCGTTGGGTACTGAATTAAATTTTAGTACAACTTTTCATCCTCAATCAGATGGGAAATCAGAACGAACGATTCAGACTTTGGAGGATATGCTACGAGCTTGTTTGATGGATTATCAGGGAAGTTGGGATCAACATCTTTCTTTGGTTGAGTTTTTTTATAATAATAGTTTTCATTCTAGTATATAGATGGCACCGTTTGAGGCATTATATGGGAAGCAGTGTTGAACTCCAGCTTTTTTGGATGAAGTAGGTGAAAGGAAACTCATGGGACCATAATTGGTAGAATAGATGGCAGAAAAAGTTCAGTTGATTCAGAAACACATGAGAACAGCTCAGAGCAGGCAGAACAGTTATGCGGATAACCGGAGGAAGGATCTATCTTTCGAGGTAGGTGATCATGTTTTTCTCAAAGTTTCACCGTGGAAAACTGTGATACGATTTGGTAAGAAAGGAAAGCTGGGTCCAAGGTTCATTGGACCATATGAAATTCTGGAGAAAGTTGGATTAGTTGATTACCGAGTGGCTTTACCTCTGAGTTTATCTCAGGTACACAATGTTTTTCATGTTTCGATGTTGAGAAAGTATATGCCAG
Organism: Viscum album; assembly: GCA_963277665.1. NCBI lineage: Eukaryota > Viridiplantae > Streptophyta > Magnoliopsida > Santalales > Viscaceae > Viscum > Viscum album. The sequence goes on along the minus strand of OY728165.1, from coordinate 1,209,519,814 downwards.
ATCCATCTCATGTTTTGAGCCCAGAGGTAGTTCAGTTGTAAGAAAATCTCTCTTATGAAGAACAACCAGTCCAGATTCTTGACCAAAGAGAGAAAGTGTTGCGAAATAAGGTAATTCAGCAGGTAAAGTTTTTGTGGAAAAACCATATGGTTGAAGAGGAAACATGGGAATCTGAAAATGCTATGAGGGATAAATACCCCCATTTATTTTGTTAAGTGAATAAAATTGGGAGGACACAATTCCCAAAAGGGGGGAAGGATGTAACATCCCAGGAAAATAAAGAGTAAAACACTCTCATATTTATTAATATATGTGAATTAAATATTAATTTTACTTTAAAGGGGTTGCTATGTTTGATAGCGTACCCAATACGCAACAAAGAGTTTCTTTGAAATCTTACGTTGCACACTAGTAATATAATAATATTATTTAAAATGGTAGTTAACACGTAGCCGTTGAATTAGCGAGAATGAATAGAAACAACTAAAATATGATTATATATGTTTTTTAAATGGTTTTACATTTATCCAATAAAAGATAAAGGCTTAAAATATGAAAAGTATTCAATTTTAGGCCTATATACTCTAATTTTCACTAAAGGTCGATTTATCACCTTTTCATGGAGAACCTTCATTTAATATAGTTTTGTTCACTCTTATACTTTCTATTGGATCAAATAAAACCCTTCTTTAGAATCGTGACATCAAAATTTACTTTGTGTAAATTTTTGTTATTTTTCCGATAAAGTTCATTTTTTAATGAATAGTGAAAAATGTTGTATTTCAATTCAAAACCACTTTTTAATCTAATTTATTTATATTATTATATTATCTTTGGAATTTTTTTTTACAGTTAAATTAGAATATATTTTTACCATTTAATCCAATACAGGACGTTGGAATTAATTTCACTTTGAAATCAGACTTAAAACTAGTGTCAATCTTTTGATACTTATTGTTTCATAAAAACACGCTATTTGCTCTGACAGCGAGAATTAATTTTTAAATTAATTAATGTAACTTATATGTTTTGAATTTTGTAAAATAGAAATCATTTTTTAATTCATAATATCAAATATATATTAGGATAAATATTTGGTATTTTTCTGAAAAACTTCAATTTTTGATGAATAGTGAAACCACTAAGTGGTACTTAATAAAACTGATTTTTCGTTTAAAGGAAATTTTACCACCTATGTGTTTTTAATTCCAAACATATGACATACATGGTTGTCATTAGGATGTAAAATTTCATTCAATGGGATTAACATAATTTTTTTGTGAATAGTAACTTTTAAGTTTTTAATCGCGATTAGAGGTAATTAGTGTAGTTTAAGGTAAAAATAATGTTTTAATAATATGAAATGACATAGACACATGTCCTACCCTTATTGGATGTGTCATGTCCGACCAAAAAAATCCATGGGTAAACATGGGGACCCCATGGAGCCACTTTGGTAGGAAAATGACATTAATAACTTTTTATTTAAAGTTAAAATAAAAATGTCACAAACATGAGTTGTTTTAGTAAAACAATTATTAAATGGGGTTATACATGTCAGATTATTTACTATAAATATTCATTAGAAATATAAAACGATTTCCAACATCATTATTGTTTTTTTATAATTTTTAGAGATTATATAAATTAAATTATTTATGACACCATGATGATGCATCGATTACCTCATTATATAATGATTTAAATAAAATGATAAGATTATGTAAAATCTAAGACCTACACATGTCAAAAATCCTATTTGATGGGTGTATTTCGAACCCGTATCACATTATCCTCTAAATACATCAATGTGGGACCTTTAAAATCCGAAAATAATTATATAATAAAGTAATATTTTATAACATTCCAAGAGTGCCCCTCATCTCCTCTTATAAAAGGCCCCCACCTCTACCACCATACCCAAACCACTCAAGCCTTTTGTTTGGACAAGATCTAGTCTTTTTGTATCTCCACATCCCACTCTTACTCCTAGAAGCCTCACTTTGGGAATAATTCTTCCAAAGGAATCCTTTGAGCTCAAATCTAAGAGAGTTACCAGATTTTTAGGTAATGTCTTTACTTGTGTTCTTTTGTTTTATTTTTCTTCTCAAACCCCCTAAACTCTTTTTATTCATTTATTTTTTAACAACTACAGTATCTTAAATATACTAGGAAGTTGTTATAAGAATCATTCGAGCTATTATTACACACACCTATATCTAATGGTTAAAGAACATACTGTTTCTATGGATGGTGAATTTCTGCCTCACAAAACGATGATTGTTCAATATTCTTCTAACACCTTCAAAGGTGGCCATTAAGATGTCCCTATATTTATATTTTATATATAATATTTTTATGTTTTCCTTAATATTCTATATTTTTCATTTATTTCATACCTTTTTGGCTTCCATTATGGGTATACGCGATATCTTCATTTTAGGAAGTGCGGACTACCGCCCCCTCAAAGTGATTTGATTCGTTAATGCCATATGTGGGACATATAAAGGATGGATTTAAAGCTATTATATATGATGTTATACTGGAATTATAATATACCTTTATATCATTATTATTTCTTTCCATTAAAGTATGAGATAGAAATGAAAGTAGTGTTCATGCGTACGTACGGCTTACCGTCTCCATGAACAGTGCATTTCATTTCTTATCCCCAAATGTAATGTACTATTATAAGTACATATATATAATGGATATATATGATCTATTTTACATCTAAATGATTAAAATGTTTCTGGAATTAAAAGATACATATCTCTCATTTAGTTTTAATTCAATTAATATGATATAGAAATGAAAGTAGCGTTAATGCGTACATACGGCTTACCGTCTCCAGGAGCGGTGCATTTCATTTCTTACCTCTAAATGATTATGTAATATTATAAATACATGTAAATGCTGGATATATATGATATATATGATATCCAAATCATGAATATCATTTTGGATATAATGAACATTTGACCACACAAACAACATGTAATTGTAAGAAGTCCACTTTCAACTTAATAACCAAATATCGACAAAACAAACATTATTAACTTAAATGATCACATAATATTTATAACATGGAAATAAGTGATATAAAATGAATAATAAACTTGAAAAGGTTCTTGAGCAAATAGAAATTAACTCAAGTTTATTATTTAGGACGTTAATGAACGATCGAGTCAAGTCGGACCCGTGGTAAGGGACTTCGTCTCAATCTCCGTTCATTGAGGCATATTTCATTTTATACACAACATTCCTTTATACTGTGTATAAACCCCTCAGAATTTTACTTTAATAAAAAAGGAATCTTTTTCTACGAAGCGTTTTACAAACCGACAAAAAGGAATGTTTCTTTTAACTGATGTGGTGACAACAACCTTTTCCGCCGCCGCGAGTATTATTTGGTCTTTTTCTTCCTGAACAAGCCGTAATGTTTTTAAAATGAAATAAATACCATATACTCTTTTATGTATTTTGGTATTGAAAATGGTTTTTATAATGGATTTGTTATATCAATATATTTAATTGATATATTGTGATCAAAGTGTGGAAATGTTTTCCTTCTAATATATTTGTTTTATTCTTATGATTTTATAATGGTACTTGGACATTTGATGGGTGGTTACGTGGTAAACCATATGATGGGTGGTGCCATGAATACCAAGACGGGTGGTTACGTAATAACCTCCAATGCATTGGGTATTGAAGTTGGCCGTATGGCTATTCCATTAAGTATGTGTGGAAGTCGACCGTATGGTTACACCATTTAAGTATGTTTATGTCCTAAGATACCTTTATATGTTATGTGTTCATTATATGGGTTTTATGGTAATCTTTTGGTTAAAAAAGCGTAAGTATTGATCTTTTCTTCAGTGAAGAGTTTTTACTACTTCATAAAGGTGAAAAGTATTACTTTGATAAAGTATACATGGTTTACCTGTTGTTTTGAAAAACTAACAGTTTTCATTCATTGTGTTTCCCTTACTGAGCTTTTTATGCTCACCCCAAGTTTTTGAAATGTTTTTCACAGGACATAAAGTGGAATAAGGTCATGGATGGGATCAAGGAGTAGACATGCTATCTAAAACATGGAATTGGACATGTTTCTTTTTAAGAGTTTTTATTTTATGGAAACTTAGTAGAAGTGTCTACTTTATAATCTTTTGAGATGTAATAGTTATGTCCTAATTCTTTAAAACTCTAAACCTGAAAATATACTCAATGTGAATTATTCATTTAATTTAATATTAAGTAAGGTTTAAGGTCGGGGCCTTATAGTTGGTATCAGAGGTCGGTTTAGACATCTTTAGGAGTTAGAAAATTATAAAATTAGAAATTAATTTATGGTATGATTGAAATGATATAGCATTTACAGATTACCATGTTGCTTCACCTAAGATATTTCTATGATAATAATGGTTTTCCATAGAGGAAACAGAGTAGCTTTTCAATGAAGGCATACGTAGTATAATGACCTTTCGAATCAGCAACCAGAGATGGTCAGAATCAGAATTGAGCTGTTTACTGCACTGATGGCCTAGTTGAATCAGGTGATAAATGGTGGTTGTGTTTATTGACGATATTTTGGTGTTTTCTAAAATTAAAGAGGTTCATGAAAGTCATTTAAGGGATATCTTTCAAACCTTAAAAGAAAAGAAACTGTATGTAAAATTTATCAAGTGTGAGTTTTGGTTACAACAAATTTCTTTCCTGGGTCACATTGTTTCAAAAGATGGCATAACTGTTGATCCTGCTAAAATGAATGTTATTGAAGAATGGGCAAGACCCAAAAATGTAACCGAGATCCATAGTTTTCATGGTTTGGCAGGTTACTACCGAAGGTTTGTTGAAAAATTTTCACGGTTATCTAGTCTAATGACTAAGCTAACTCGGAAGGGTGTTAAGTTTATCTGGACAAAAGAATGTGATAATTGTTTTTAGGAGTTGAAAAAAAGATTGGTGAATGCTCCAGTTTTGGAACTTCCTTCCAGGAATGGTGAGTTTGTTATCTACAGTGATGATTCATTGAAAGGACTTGGTTGTGTCCTTATGAAAAATGATCAAGTAATTGCTTATGCTTCACGTCCGTTGAAAACTCATGAGGTAAATTACCCTACCCATGAATAGGAATTAGCTGCTGTTGTTTTTGCTCTAAAAATTTCGAGGCATCATTTGTATGGTGTAAAGTGTGAAATATATACTGATCACCAAAGTTTAAAGTATATATTAAGTCAGAAAAATTGAACATGATATAGAGGAGATGGCTAGAATTAATCAAGGATTATGATTGTACAATTCATTACCATCCAGGGAAAGAAAATAAAGTGGCTGATGCTTTGAGTCGAAAAAGTAATGCTTCATTAACCATGCAACGTTTGGAAGGAGATCCTTTGGTTTTTGATTGGATGAAGTTTGGAATAGAAGTTGTTGGTGCAGGAGGGCCTTCTGTTTTGTTTCTGGTTTCAGTGAAATCTTCTCTATCAGACAGAATTAAGAAAGTACAGAAGCAAGACAGTGAGTTGCAGAAAAAGGCACAGCTGGTTCAGAAGGGTAAGTTACATGAATTCAGCATTGATAATGATTGTGTTTTGAGATTTGGGAAGAGATTGTGCGTTCCTTGTGTTTCATAGTTGAAGAGATAGTTGTGATGTGAAGCTCATAGTCCTCCGTTTTCAGTTCATCCCGGTAGTACTAAGATGTACAGAGATCTGCGGGAGTATTACTGGTGGGATGGAATGAAAAGAGATATTGCTGATTTTACTCTGAAGTGTTTGACTTGTCAGCAGGTTAAAGCAGAGCGGTAGTTACCAAAAGGGATGCTGCAGCCTTTACCAGTACCAAAGTGGAAATGGGAGAATATATCCATGGACTTCGTTGTGGGATTGTCGAAGACACCTCGAGGTAATAATGAAATCTGTGTTATTGTTGATCGCTTGACTAAATCTGCTCATTTCCTTGCTATACGAGATACTTTTTCCCTACATCAACATTCCAGTTTATATATTAAGGAGATAGTCAGGTTACATGGATTTTCCCTCTTTATTGTGTCCGGTCGGGATCCCAGGTTTACTTATAACTTTTGGAAAGGCCTTCAGAAGTCATTGGGTACATAATTAAATTTTAGTTCATCTTTTCATCCTCAATCAGATGGGAAGTCGGAACAAATGATTCAGACTTTAGAGGATACACTACGAGCTTGTTCGATGGATTACCAGGAAAGTTGCGATAAACATATTTCTTTGGTTGAGTTTTCTTATAATAACAGTTTTCATTCTAGTATACAGATGGCACCGTTTGAGGCATTATATGGGAAGCGGTGTCGAACTCCAGCTTTTTGGGATGAAGTAGGTGAAAGGAAGCTCATGGGACCAGAATTGGTAGAAGAGATGGAAGAAAGAGTTTAGTTGATTCAGAAACACATGAGAACAGCTCAGAGAAGGCAAAAGAGTTATGCGGATAACCGGAGGAAGGATCTATCTTTCAAGGTAGGTGATCATGTTTTTCTCAAAGTTTCACCGTGGAAAAGTGTGATGCAATTTGGTAAGAAAGGAAAGCTGAGTCAAAGGTTCATTAGACCATATGAAATTCTTGAGAAAGTTGGATCAGTTGCTTACCGAGTAGCTTTACCTCTGAGTTTATCTCAGTTACACAATGTTTTTCATGTTTCGATGTTGAGAAAGTATTTTCCAGATCCATCTCATGTTTTGAGCCCAGAGGTAGTTCAGTTGGAAGAGAATCTCTCTTATGAAGAAAAACTAGTCCAGATTCTTGACCAAAGGGAGAAGTGTTGCGAAAGAAGTTAATTCACCAGGTAAAGGTTTTTTGGAAAAACCATATGGTTGAAGAGGCAATATGGGAATCTGAAAATTCTATGGGGGATATATACACCCATTTATTTTGATAAGTGAATAAAATTGTGAGGACACAATTCCCAAAATGGGGGAAGGATGTAACATCCCAGGTAAATAAAGAATAAAACATTCTCATATTTATTAATATTTTTGAATTAAATATTAATTTTTCTTTAAAGGGGTTGCTATGTTTGATATCGTACCTGATACGCAACAAAGAGTTTCTTTGAAATCTTACGTTGCACACTAGTAATATAATAATATTATTTTAAATGGAAGTTAACACGTAGCCGTTGAATTGGCGATAATGAATAGAATAAAACTAAAATATGATTATATATGTTTGTTAAATGGTTTTACATTTATCCAATAAAAGATAAAGGCTTAAAATATGAAAAGAATTCAATTTTAGGCTTATCAACTCTAATTTTCACTAAAGGTCGACTTATCGCCTTTTAATGGAAAACCTTATTTAAATATAGATTTGGTCACTCTTATACTTTCTATTGGACCAAATAAAACTCTTCTTTAGAATTGGTACATAAAAATTTACTTTGTGTAAATTTTTGGTATTTTTCCGATAAAGATCATTTTTTTAATAAATAGTGGAAAATGTTGTATTTTAATTCAAAACAACTTTTTAATCTAATTTATTTATATGATTAGATTATATTTTGAATTTTTTTTAAAGTGAAATTTGAATATATTTTTTCCATTTAATCCAATAGTGTTCATTGGAATTAATTTCACTTTGAAGTCGGACTTAAACTAGTGTCAATCTTTTGATACTTATTGTTTCATAAAAACACGCAATTTGCTCTGACAGCGGGAATTAATTATTAAATTAATTAATGTAACTTATATGTTTTGAATTTTTTAAAATAGACATCATTTTTGAATTTAGAATATCAAATATAGCTTATGGTGAATTTTTGGTATTTTTCTAAAAAACATCTATTTTTGATGAATAGTGAAACCACTAAGTGGTACTTAAAAAAACTGATTTTTTGTTTAAATGAAATTTTACCACCTCTGTGTTTTGAATTCCAAAAATCCGACATACATGGTTGTCATTAGGAAGTAAAATTTGGTTCAATGGGATTAAAATAATTTCTTTGTGAATAGTATCTTTTATGTTTTCAATCGCGATTAGAGGTAATTAGTGTTTTTTAAGGTAAGAATAATGTTTTAATAATATGAAATGACATAGACACATGCCCTACCCTTATTTTATGTTTCATTTCCGACCGAAACAATCCATGGGTCAACTTGGGGACCCCATGGAGCCACTTTGGTAGGAAAATGACATTAATAACTTTTTATTTAAAGTTAAAATAAAAATGTCACAGACATCAGTTGTTTTATTAAAAAAATTATTAAATGGGGTTATACAAGTCTGATTTTTTACTACAAATATTCATTATAAATATAAAAAGATTTCATACATCGTGATATTTTTTTATAATTTTTAGACATTAAATAAATTAAATTATTTATGACACCATGATGATGCATCGATTACCTCATTATATAAAGATTTAAATAAAATGAAAAGATAATGTAACATCTAAGACCTATACATGTCAAAAACCTATTTTAGGGGTGTATTTCGAAACCTTATCACCTTATCCTCAATGTAAATCAATTTGGGACCTTTAAAATCCGAAAAGCATTATATAATAAAGTAATATTTTATAACTTTCCCAGAGTGCCCCTCCTCTCCTCTTATAAAAGGCCCCCACCTCTACCACCTTAACCACACCTCTCAAGCCTTTCGTTTGGCCAAGATCTACTACGGTTTCCTCTCCACATCCTTCTCTTACTCCTAGAAGCCTCACTTTGGGAAGAAGTCTTCCCAAGGAAGCCTTTGAGCTCAAATCTAAGAGATTTACCCGATTTTAAGGCAATGTTTTCACTTGTGTTCTTTTGTTTTATTTTTCTTATCCAACCCCCTAAAATATTTTTATTCATATATTTTTTAACAAATATAGTATCTACAATATAATAGGATGTTTTTATATGAATAATTAGAGCTACACTTACACACACATACATCTAATGGTTAAAGAACATACTGTTTCTGTGGATGGTGAATTTCTGCCTCATTAAACGATGATTGTTCAATATTCTTCTAACACCTTCAATGGTGGCCATTAAGATGTCACTATATTTATATATGATAGATAATATGTTTATGTTTTCCTTATTCTTATGTATTTTTCATTTATTTCATACCTTTGTGGATTCCATTAAGGGTATATGCGATATCTTCATTTTAAGAAGTGCAGACAACTGCCCCCTCAAAGTGATTTGATTCGTTAATGCCATATGTGAGACATATAAAGGATGTATTTAAAGTTATTATATATGATGTTATACTGGAATTATAATATAACTTTATATCATTATTATTTCTTTCCATTAAAGTATGAGATAGAAATAAAAGTAGCGTTCATGCGTACGTACGGCTTACCGTCTCCATGAAGAGTGCATTTCATTTCTTATCCCCAAATGTAATGTACTATTATATGTACATATATATAATGGATATATATGATATATGTTACATCTAAATGATTAATATAATTCTGGAATTAAAATATACATATCTCTCATTTAGTTTTAACTTCATTAACATGACATAGAAATGAATGTAGCATTCATGCGTACGTACGGCTTACCATCTCCATGAACGGTGCATTTAATTTCTTACCTCTAAATGATTATGTAATATTATAAATACATGTATATGCTGGATATATATGATATATATGATATCCAAATCCTGAATATCATATTGGATATAATGAACCATTGACCACATGAACAACATGTAATTGTAAGAAGTCCACTTTCCAGTTAAGAACCAAATATCGACAAATCAAAAATTATTAACTTAAATGATTACATAATGTTTATAACATGGAAATAGGTGATATAAAAGAAATAATAAACTTGAAAAAGGTTCTTAAGAAAGTAGAAATAAACTCAAGTTTATTATTCAGGATGTTAAAGAACGATTAAGTCAAGTCGGACCCGAGGTAAGGGACTCCATCTTAATCTCTGTTCATTGAGGCATATTTCGTTTTATACACAACTTTCTTTTATACGGTGTATAAACCCCTTTCAAATTTACTTTTATACGGAAGGAATCTTTTTCTAGGAAGTGTTTTATAAAACGACAAAAAGGAATGTTTCTTTTAACATACGCGGTGACAACGACCTTTTCCATCGTCGCGAGTATTATTTGCTCTTTGGCTTCCTGAACAAGCCGTAATGTTTTAAAAATGAAATAAATACCATATACTCTTTTATGTACTTTATTATTGAATAAGGTTTTTATAATGGATTTTTTATGTAAATATATTTAAGTGATATATTGTGATCAAAGTGTGGAAATCATTTCTTTCCAATATATTTGTTTTATATCTTATGATTTTATAATGGTACTTGGAAATTTGACGGGTGGTTACGTGATAAACCATACGATGGGTGGTGCCGTGAATACCAGGGCGGGTGGTTGCGTTATAACCTCCAATTATTGGGTATGGAATTCGGCTTTATGGCTATTCCATTATGTATGTGTGGAAGTCGACCGTATGGTTATTCCATTTAAGTATGTTTATGTCCCAAGTTACCTTCATATGTTATGTGTTCTTTATATGGGTTTTATGATTAAATTTTTGTTACAAAAGGGTAAGTATTGATCTTTTATTTAGTGAAGAGTTTTTACTACTTCATAAAGGTGAAAAGTATTACTTTGATAAATTATACATGGTTTACTTGTTGTTTTGAAAAACTAACAGTTTTCATTATTTGTGTTTCCCTTACTGAGCATTTAATAATCACCCCATGTTTTTGAAATTTTTTCGCAGGAATTAGAGTGGAATAGGGTAAAGGATGGGATCAAGGAAAAGCCATGCTATCTAAAACATGGAACTAGACATGTTTCTTTTTAAGAGTTTTTATTTTGTGTAATCTTTGTAGAAGTGTCTACTTTGTAATCTTTTGAGATGTAATAGTTATGTCCTAATTCTCTAAAACTCTAATCCTAAAAAGATCCTCAATGTGAATTATTCATTTAATTCAATATTAAGTAAGGTTTAAGGCCGGGGCCTTATAATAAATCACCACCTACACCCTCAATCTACATGAATCCATCTTCTAGCTACCCACCTCCACATGTATCTTTTTCTTCTCCTCCACCATATGGCTACCCACCTCCACCTTTTAACTTCCTGCCTTGGCCTCTACATCCTCCTCTAGGCTACCTGCCTCCTCAACTCACTAAATGATGTCCTTGTAATCTTTCGACATCTAAGGCACTCCTACCCATTTCATCAGTCGGTGCTCTTTGACTCTCCACTTTTGATTGGCAAGAGTGACGAATTATTTGAATGAAAAATTTTCAATTTCCTTAAATATCCATTCAATTTATGATGTTCTGTATAGATTAACTCTGATTGTCTCCAGCACAAAACTGCATAATCATGTTAAAGCTAGAATCATATGAACCACAACAGTTAAAATTTCTTACATGCCCTTTGATTTATTCCACCAAGTAGATTTTCTTTGATTTCAAAACCTCATTCTCTCTATTTTTTAGAGGTTAATGTTTATTATATTTGATTTATTTTCTTATTAATTTTCATATTTGTCTTCAATAGGGTTTAATTATTTTGAATTATTACATCAGGTGTGTTTTCTTTTATTTATTGTATTGTTTTCATTGGGTTTAATAATTTCATCAGTGTAGTCTATTTTATATAATAATAATACTTAAATTAATTTTATTGTATGAATTTCAGGCCACCCTTTCCACCAGGACTAAACCCTTACGTCATGGAGTTATGATGGTACTACCTTCTTATTTCCAAAATTATTTATTTTCTAAAATAACATCTGAAGGTAAATTTTATTTGGAAATATTCTACAACCATCTTGTGAAATTTATACCTATTAATTATCATTAAGTTGTGTTGGATGATTCTCTTGTGGAATTTGGCATGTATTTTTTCTTAAAAAACATATTATTGGTTACTTAAAATTTCTAGCTGCAAGTGAGATGAATTTTTTTCATTTTCCTATGACATGTCACTCTTTTCATTATGTATAAAAACATTAATATGAATTAATAAATGATTTTACACTCTTATATTTGTTTTTTTCTTTGTTCTATTTAAGACATTTAGGATCCAATTAGTGAAATTAGAATTGAATATTATTATACTCTTAAGGACTACGTTTTAATTCTCAATATATGGTTCATTGAATCCTTAATGTTTTCAGCAGACATAATTACTAGAGAATTAATTCTAATTGATTATATATATACATATATGTATATTCTATAAATAAAAAATATCATTACATTACTGAATCATGAGAATTTGACTTTTATATTATATATAATATATTTTTGTGAATTATAAATTTAACATTTTACCTCTATATAAAATTTACTAATTGTTTTAAAAATTCAAGTGAATATTATTACATTCTTCTATATAATTTTTTCTATAATATATAATTTTTTTATTTTCTAATTTATATAATGTGTTATGTTATTAAATTTCATAGTTTTATAGATTATAATTCATTCAATGATTTATTCTTAACTATTGTTATTTCATAACTTATTTGTATCAGAAACTGAAATATATCTGTTTGTATTTCTTGATAATATTTTTTCTTTTTTAAAAGAAATTTCTTCTAATGTACATGAATATAAATACCTAGTTTTGATTTTTTTATCTTATATGTATCAGGTCATTAATTATGTAGGTTTCAATATTTATTTGTAACTTATATGTATCTGGTATGTACATATTTAGTTTTGAATATTTTTTATAACTTATATTTATCTTGACATGAAATGTATCAGTTCATATTTTTTTATCAATATTCAAATATCAGTACTTTCTTATTATCCTATGGGTTTGTAATTTAGAGATTCTAAAATGGTTTTCATTCACATTATGGTATGTTCTCCTCATTGTATTTAATCATTTTGTAACTGATCAATTTTGGTATTAAAAAAAAGGATTTTGTTACAAGATTCTTGAATTCTATAGAAGTTGTTTCAAGGATCTATTTGTTCATAGATTTTTCTATATAAATTAATATTCTTATTATTTCTTCATATCTATTTCTATTTTTTAACTAAAATACATTGGTTAATATTTTTTAATAATATGTGTTCAATTTTTAATAGTGATTTATTCTACTTTATAGATTTGTGAATATTAAGGTTTGAATATTTTTTATGACTTATTTGAATAAAAAACTCAAATATATCTATTCATATTTGTTAATAATTTTTTTTATTTTTTAAAAATAATTTATTCTAGTGTAAATGACTGTAAATAAGAATGTTTTAATTTATTCAATTAATTATATGTATCAATTCTCTAAATATGTAGGTTTTAAAATTATTTTGTAACTTATATGTATCTTGTTTTTACATATTCAGGTTTGGATATTTTTTGTTTACATTTAAGAGTGTATGTTTACTTTCCATATAGTCGTGGCTAGTTTTTTTAAGAGATTTACATACTCATACAAATAATTTAAAGTTTACTTGATTTTATTAATAATATTTTACATATATATTTCTAAAACTCATTAAACATTTTTAGATAATTAACCTAAATATAAATTTTTATATGTACACATTTAACAATTTGTAAATATTACATCATTTATAAGTATTTTAGAAATCTTATATTGTTGTGTACTATTCATTTAAAATATATAATGATTCATAAAATTCATATATTTTTTAAATAGATTTAATTACTCTGCTTTTATGAATAGACTTTGATTGTTCATTAAATAGTTGTACAGTTTAATTGAAATTATTATAATAGTACATCTGTAAGGATTTGAAGTACAAAATACCACAATTTAGAGAGTTTATTGTATCTATATAGCTTTGATGTAGTGATTCATACAATTTTAATAGATTTGATGTACAGATTTATAAAATTTATGATCATACATATTTACGGGTACAGATTCATATATTTTTCATACATTTTTCATAACCATTTTTTACATATGGATTCTTTTATTTCATGAAATGATATACACCTTTAATAATTTCATAGATTAGACCACCTTTAATGATTGATAATTTTTCTATATTTGGTTTTAAAATGAAGTATTGATCTTATAATTTTTAAAGTTTTCATGTACAGATTAATTCAATTTCTTATAGTACAGATTTAAAAATATGCATATCCATATAGTACACATAGTTTTTTTCAATCATTTTTTACATATAGATTTCTTAAATTCATCAAATCCCATACTTATTTAATAGTTTTCATAGCTTAGTATGTCAATAAAGATTATATTGTTTCTATATTCAGTTTAAACATATTGGTCTTATCTTATATGGTTTTAAAATTATCATAATTTTATAATGTCTTCAATCACTCTTATGATCATAGAATTAATATTTTCTTAAATTACAAATAATTGTAATAATATAATGTTTCAAAATTTAGTAGGTTCCCATGATAGTTGTTTATATTTTTAAAATAGTAAGCATCATTATTTTTTCCAATGTATCTTATGGTTGAGAATATTAAAAGTAGAAAATGTTGACAATTAGTACATTAATTAAACACGCTATAAGAATACAGATAGGTTACATGACATGTTGCATCAATATAGATGTACTAATACATTTGACATATTTAAAACTATAATAATGTGTTTCTAAATATTTTAAATTACCTTAACATCATTTCACATTCCCTACCAAAATAATCTGTAACATTTTCATGCTCTTCAATCATGGAATTTTGATTTCAATTTTCTATGGGGTGTGTTATAATTCACTTCATTACGTTTTCCTAGGAATTGGATTGACTCAATAAAACTAAAAAGAGCTAAGAAATTACATGTGAATTATAATTTCCAAAATTTTGTTTTTTTATATCTTTTTTTGGATACATATATACGAAAAAGTGTGATTTATTTATTTTGGTTGTCATTCATTGTTACAAATGTTTTCATTCTCATGCAATCAATTAGCAGCATAGGAGATATGAAATAATGAATACTTTGTTTGATTTTATTTCATTCATGGAAAGTCTAAGTTTTCCATATTTGAAAAGGTATTACCATCATTAAACTTCTTGCATTAAGATGTGATATTACTTATTTCTGAGTGATCAAATTTATGTATCAATAATTATAATAATAGATTATCTGAGATGATCTAGGGAAACGTGAATGGAAAAAAATTTCTCCACTACACAAGTTCTTCAAGATGAAAAAAGTGGGATTTTTTGGGATGAAATAAAATGGAATTTATTAAATTTACATTCATAATACATTTACATATCCGTTTAAAAGATGTACATACCTTTTTATTCATTAATAATTAATATGTATTCTATCCTTACTATAAATTTAATGTAAATAAAATGACTAAATGGTATTAATATATACAATTTCTTTACTACATTATATTACAGTTCAAGGATATTCAATATCATTTTGTCATATAAACCAATTTAAATTGCATATTATTCATTTTTTGTACAATATAATGAACTCTAGTTTAAAAAATTATTTATTATTATGTATCAGATGTATTTCATTTTGAGTAGCATTTATGTGATTATATAAAATCAGTTTTCATGTTTTTTCCTATAGTTTTATTTAGAAACCCATTTCAAGATCCCTTTATATGCGTCAAAAATTAGTACATATAAAATGTCCATAAATTTTTTCCAACATTATTAATTATTATCATACTAACAGTATCCTTTCTACAGTAAAACAATTGAATCAGATTCTATGATTGTACATTATGAAATGTCGAATAATAATAAGTTTTATTTACTGAAGAAATTTTTTTTAGGTTTGACTTCGTTTTTAATTTTGTAATGATTTTGAAACTCAAAGTCGATTATCCTTCTAAAAAATGAGTTGTATAGTATTTTTATTCTCTATTTCATAAAAGAAATTACAGCATTTAAAAATTATTGTTTTAATTAAGCTTTCTTTTTGAAAAATATTCGCATTGGATTTAGAAGTAAAATTTTATATAACCATTATTGATAATTATATTTATTCTACTATTTGATTTATTTCAATACATGTCAATATCAAGGAACCTTTAGATCATACTGAGGAAATTAATCCAAATAGTGGTCAGTTGAACTTCTATAGCATCATGTTAATGAACCCACAAGGAATAAAAACATTTCTCTTAGTATTAAAATATTTTTTACCTCTAAACATTATAAATGCATACTATATGTTCAATACCTAACTTATTCATCACCTATTCAAACAAATAAATCTAATTCATTTAACATTAAATAATATATATGTTATGATTGCATTCTTTAGAATCAATTATTATGAAAAAATTATCTTCTACAATATCTTAGGAATTTCAAAGTGTGAATACTAGTTATATGACAAATTATGTGATTGAAATCCCATGATTTTAAATAATATTGAATAAGAAAATTAAAATGAGGTTGAAAACATAAAACTAATTTTATAAAAAAATCAACATTGATATAAAATAAGAATGTACATGTCACCAATAAAATTATCTTTTGAAAAGGTAATGTTAATTTTTTTAAAACTTTTACATTTTGGAAATAAACATTAATAACGGGGACATGAAAATTAAATATAGTTTTCTCTATGAAATTTGAATTCAAGTACAATATATTTGGTAATTATAGGTACAGAACCTTTTAATACATAGATGATACCATTTTTAAAAACCTTTATTATAAAAAGAGTAATAAAACATTATTTGTATTAAAATATAATTTTACCAAATAGGATTATAAAATAACATATAGTAGAATATTATTAATGGAAAACCCAAGCATGGAATATAACTATTAAGATAAAATTTTATAACTCAAAGAAATTATATTTGAGTTATCAGTATCCCTTACGAGAAACATACTCCATACGGAATGAAATATTTAAAAAATATTTTTTTATTGAAATAATGATAAAAATTAAACAATACCACCTAAAAAATTTAAATGGTAGAATATTCCTAACTTATATGAAATAATTTCAAGATAATTAACATAACTCAATGAACATAAATTAAATTAATAAAAAATCTTATGATTGGGGTAACAATTGTTTCAAAAAAAATATTAACAAAAGAACACGATTTCTCTTAGTATATCCTAATAATTATAAGGAAATATTTTATAAATAAATAATTTGATATTAAATTAATAAAACACCATAAATAGAAAATATGGTCTATAGCATTCAACATGTTTCAATGAATTAGAATTGAGACCAAGAAACCCCTTAAAACATTAGAATCTTTGGTGTCAAAATATATTTTAAGGATTCCATTTCAAATAAAAAATTAAAATATATAAAAAATGTTTGGATAATCATACAAAATATTAATTTTATGGTATATTTACAATTCAGAATAACACATGGTGTATAATAAGAAATATTTCTTAAGGAGTGACAATTTGATACCAGAAACTCATACCTTGTTTCCCCACATAGTCGAATGCACTCTAAGATCTTGTATAAAAAACATAAATATATTCATAAAATATTTAAAAACCATATTTATATTAATAACCTTTTGTAAAATTAATTTATAATTATTATCTAATGTATATTAGTTAGTTATTATCTATTATCAACATTTAGTGTGAGTAATCTTGATCATTTTTAACTAATTTTATGAATTTCATTTTGTTCAACATTATTATCCCAACTTTCATCATTTACAGACCATGAATGTAATATAATTGATTCATTTTAATTATTCATAATTTTATAGTTTCATTCTATATGATTTTTAGGTATGATCTATGAAGATGAATTTGGCAATGAGCATGCTTCGATTATTCCTAGTGAACAATGGATGTTTTCATAAATTATGAGTTAAATATTTATATTACCAATCTAGAAAAAAAAACTTAATGAAATATATCATATATTAAAAGAAATTAAATTAGCATATTCATCTACGATTTAAATTTATAGCATTATTCAAGTATGTGGTCAAACTAGACCAAACAAGAACATAACATAATTAATGGATGATTATGAAAGGATTTAGTTATAATATCATTATTATATAATCATAATGATCTTAGTTAGTGTTTATTAATGTTTATTATTATTATTTGAAACAATTATAAGAATAAATTAACCTATATTAAGTTATTTCATAATATGAGGAAATCATTTTTTCTCTTATAATGCTCTTTGGGATGGAAAAATTTACCATTGTAATTTATTGCTCATATTTTTAATTGGTTATACAATTTTTCCTTATATAACGATAATAATTTCATAAAATTAATTTTTACTCATTAAATACATTCTTATAACCATCCATATAATCGAATAAAATTAAAAATTCCAAACAATCGTTCCATGAAGACTGTAGTCCACACGTATGCATGGATAATAATTTCATTTTCCATAGAATGGGGAAAACTATAATTTTGATTATAATCTTTGAAGAAAACATATTTTATAAATATCATACATATATACTAAATTCTCTATTAATATTATCCTTGTATGGTGGTTAAGGAAAATAAAAATTGTTGCACCATGGAGCTGGTAGGCCGCACAATTCATGAATAACGATTCGTTTTTTATTAATAGGAAATGGAAAGGTGGTAAAAAAATTTACTATAATTATAATAACATAATATTATAATAAGGATACCTTTTTAATCATTTTAATTTGGTTTAATTTAATTTGATTAAAAATAAGTGCACATAAGGAAATGTAAAAATAGAAATGAGTAGTTAAAAATTTATACCACACTTATTAGATTATATCCTTTGAGAAATGCTTTAAGACTCTAAGGGATGGTTTTTTGAGAATAAACTATCCTATTCAATGAGTCTAAAAAATTTTAAAATCATTTTGAGAATATTTTGGGCCCAAATAAGTGGGTGTTTGTGTGAGGGGAAGTGAGGAGAAGAGAGTACATTTTATAAGTGAAATGAGATGATATTTATATAAATACCCAAGACTTTTTAATAATAGGAAGTCTCTATCAAGAAAAATGTGCTCAAAAATTGATAAATAATGTGGTTTAAGGATATAAGACTCATATATAACTCAACCACTCAATAAAAAACATTTTTTTAATATGTTAGTCCATTTCCCACTTAGGTTTCTCATTTTTCCATTTTGGGTATCCCCATAATTACTAGTTTTTACCTATGAAATTTGTACTTTATGAGCTAAAATAAATTGGTAATTATTATATAATTAAGTAATAATTATCCAAAATTTGATATCCATTTTTTATTCAATTATAATAATTGATTAAATCTATTTTTATAATACTAAATGTCTAGTGTATTTTTTTTAAATATACCTTAAGTTATATGATTTAAAATATGATTTTTTAAACTTAAAGAAACATAGCTAAAATTATAAATTCACTTATAAAATATATAGGTCTTATTATAAAAATGTTTCATTAATTTAAAATTCATAACTATATACTAATAATTTCATAAAAGTCTCGTTATTTTTAAAAATAGTAATCTACAATATTTCCCTAAATATAAATCTATTTAGAAAAATCCAAAAAATTAACCTAATCTATTTTGATTTTATAAATTCAAAAATGATTATATTTTTATCAAATTAAAATTATATGATTTACATATTTAGTTATTTAATTAGAAATACAAAATATAAGGAAAATTATTTTTCGTCAAAAATGACTTCTTAAACTTAAAGATTCCGGAACTCTCTATCACATAAATTTCTAAATAATTAAATATGAAAATCAATGTTTAAAATTATAAATATTAACTAAAATATTAAACTCTTAATTGAAAATAATTTAATTTATGAAGTAAACATATTATTACCTTTTTGTAAAGTGTTCTTCAAAAGGAATCATTTTTTTAAAATTATTAAATAAAAATAAATTTATATAATTATTTAAATTGATGTTATATTTTAATAAACTAATGATTATATTCTTTGTATAATTTTTATATGTCATGGATTATTTTATTTAGTTGTTGTTTTGGTTTTTTTTTGTGGGAGACAAGCTGTTGAAGATAATATGAATTAAAAGTTGACTCATTACCATTCACCTTCCTAATACAATCATATATCATTAGGGGATAAATTATAACCTTATATTCCTCTATATCCTCAGGTGGAATAGTTCATATCCTATAGACTCATTTTACTTATTTTTTCATCAAAATGATCTATTGTTTTTTATTTCCTCATCTCCACTTATCATTATAAGGTTAGGAGATTGTAAGTAACATCTTGTACAATGGATCCAGGGTTACATGCCCAAGTATCCAAGGTATGAAACCATGGGGAATACCTCCCATGAAGTGGAAGACAAGACCAATGGTATATAATTCCACTACCCAATATTGAAATCATCCAACAACATAACCTTCAAGATTAAGATAGAAGCTATTATGGAGTCCCATGGAGTCTAGGATATAGTTAAACCAATGGATAGGGTTGTCATCGAGATAAGGAAGGGAAATATATTGTGAACACATAATCATCAATATTTATTGAATGATATCCTCTTACAAGTTTCAAAGAATAAAACTAAAAAATAAGTGTGTAATATCTGCATGGTGATATTTTTATGATCATATCATTTTAAGAACACATTAATACAAACTCCAAAAGTTATTTTTATTCACTACACAATAAGTAGGGTGAGTATCTAGATGAGACTTTTGGGAAGTTGAGTAGTGTGGAGAGAAATTACAGAAGCCTCGGTACCACTATTAATGGGGTTTTAGTGGTTACTAAATTTTTTAATTCCATTCTTGAAAAATATTACCAATTTATGGATGGAATAAAAATAAATATGTTAGTGACCCTGTTAAATTGAGGAACAATTTATTTAACTAATGGATTGTAAAGTGTGGGAATGGATCTACAGAAACACCAATAATAATGATATGAAAATTATTCTCACTCATGTTTAGAGAAATATTCATCAAAACGGTGATGGGTTGAGTCACCATTAGGTGGCCGATCATGTGATTATTTTACCCAGGACAGATGTAGTCTTGGAAAGGGTCATGATCATGGGAGGAACTAAAACAAGGGTTTTCATAGCCATAAAAATATATCATTACTATATGGTTTAGATTGTACCAGAATTAAAAATAAAGATAATAGTTACATTAAATGTTTTAATTATGATAGAATAGACCATTACACTTTTCAGTGCAAGATCATGTAGTATGATAATAAAGAATACATCACTTGTTTTGTCATTGAGGAACTAAGTGGATGCTCAATATGTATTAGGAGAATGATTTTTTCAGGTAAGATTAATAGTTTATTATCTTATTTAACAAATGAAATGTGGAATTAAATTTGAACAACATCAAGAATGAACCAATATATACTAATGTATGGTTCCAGGAAAATAGTTTAAGTAATCAAATGTTGGTCCATTGAGAAAATTTTCATGAGTTGGATTAGAAAATCACCAGAATTTTAAAATTGAAATATTTATCTACCAAACAAATTATTTGGATAGGACCTACCATGATTTTTTGTATTAATGGTGATCAACATGTCCCCCAAAATTCATAATAGAATCCTATGGTTTTCAAAAACAATTTAATAATTGGGAAGATTATGGAAGATAAAAATGAGGAGAACATGGTCATAAATCACATAAACATGTTTTAAACGAGTGTATTTTTTCTGATTATGGTACAACATTCACCAAAATGGCTATAAAAAATTAAACTAGAAACCTCTAATCTTGTTTTCCTCTTAGAATTCCCTAAAGACCCATTAGGGATTTTTCTGGGGAGACACCGCCTTATTGAATTCAATTCCATGAAACTCATAGAATATAATCTAATAAAGATCAGGATTACCAATGTTACTCACAACAATGATTTTTGGGAAGGGTTACTGATTTCAATGTAGGTAAAACATTCATTCCCAAAGTAACCAAATTTTGTAGTGGAGAAACCACAAGAGCTGCTACATGCCGACCTCTATGGACTAATCACTCCAAGAACCCTCAATGGTAATATCTACTTCCTCTTAATTCATAATTATTTGTTTCACTGTATATGGGTTTATATCATCAAATAAAATAATAGAACTACGTATTATTTAAAAAAATCAAACTCGTCGTCAATACCACATATGGGTATAAAATAGAGATGTTGAGGATAGATCATGGTGGTGAATTTTTTATCATTAAATTCACCATTATATATTCGGAGTTATGGATTGAGAGGCACCTCATAACACCATGCGCTCTACAAAATAATGTTTTAGTGAATTAGAGGAACTAGATGATTTGGTCTCTGATAAGGTTGTTTGTTATATTCCATGGATAGCTAGAGAGTCATGAATTGGACCTATTAAACCACCTCATAATAAAAGGTCATGTTGAGTTCATTTCATTTGTAGCATGGATTGAGAATAAACATCATCTTTCTCACTTGAGTGTGTTTGGATACACAACCCATGCATTGTTTATGGTGAAAAAATTGAAAAAATATGATGATCACAACAAATCTAAGGTGTATATTTTGGTGGATGAGGGTTAGAAAAGTCATAATTTACTTCACCTTTATTGAAAAACGATACATGTAAGTAGGGATATTATTTTATAATAATATTTGGAGTAAAATTTGAATATATGTGTAGATTAAGAAGATGTAGATTTACCATAATTTGCCTTTTTTTAAGATCATAAAGATGTGTTTGTTGAGGAAGTCTCTTTAATTGTGGATGATTTTATAGTAGTCACACCAAAAAAAGAGGTGAAAATTATTATAAAACATACCTTAATCTTCAAGTGGGAGTGTATGATTAGTTATAATTCTATTTTTAATGAAATACAGAGAACATCATTGATGATTAATTTATAAGATACTCTATCCATGTCACTATCAATTGGTAGCATGCCACGTTTCAATGATGGAATATCCCAATACAAATAGATTTTATACATATATACTGATAATTAATAATTACAACTCCTAGATGAATTACTCTTTTTATAGAGTGGGGATCCAACCTATTACCATGAAGTAGTGGAGATGTCATATTAAAGTAGTCCATGATCATGGATTTCGAGTTAATAGAGAATAATGGTACATAGAATCTCATTGAGCTCCCATGGGGACACAAACCCAATGGATTAAAAGGAACACATAAATTTAATAATTACTCAATTTCAAAAAAAATCATGAATTAATAAATATCGATCATAAAAGGTTATGTCTAGGGGTATATAGTGGATATTGAAGAGATGTTTTTGCTATTGTTTAACTCAACAAAGTATATTTTATTTTTACCTTAGTTTCAAACTAGGGATAATAAATACATCCTCTGAATGTGAATTCCATATTTTAGATTGGGGAGTTAGAGTAAGATGTTTATGTGACTCGGTTAGTGGGTTTTATTGTTAAAAATAATTATTTTGTATAAAAGTTGAGTAAATCTATCTATAGTGTTTGGTACGCCCCATGAATATGGAATACTCAAACGGATAGGAGCCTCAAATACCTTATATTCACAAGGTCATCACAGAAGTAAGTTGTGTATATAAGAGGATATGGTCACATTGGTATTATTTTTAGTATTTTTATTAATGAACATATTATCATAAAAAGAAGTGTCAAGGATATAAAGGTATTCAAATAATATGTGATGTTTTAATTTGAAATGGGTGATTTGGGACTACTCTCATATTATCTTAGTATTTATGTATAATAGGTAGAAGATTGTTCCACATTCAAGAAATATACATATCCTAAAATGTTGTAACACTAATTTTTCTTGGATGGGTTTAACTCAACTTAATATCACATAGGGACCAAGTTGAGACTCCAAAAATATGGTGATAGAGAAACAATGAGTGACAATGTATACCGATGAGTCATTAGTTCCCTAAGATACCTACTACATATGAGGCCACATCTCTAATACTCTATTGCGATGGAAAAAATTCATTGTGAGGCCTACTATAATTAATTATAAGGTTTTAAATAAATTTCTATAGTTTTTTAAGGGAAAAATTAATGTTGGGATCATTTACACAATGGGTCATTATAAAGAGGAACATGTCAGCTCCAAGATAGATATTTAAAATGTGACTTGGATGATAGGATAAAAATTGAGGATATGTAATTTTCTTTGATTTTCATTCATATGTATTAGAATTCATATAAATAGATGAGCATTGAATTGTTATTTGGTCAATATTCGTTCATGTTATCCACTATTGTGGCATGTCAACAACATGTATGTAAAGTTTGATTAATAAATAAACAAGTGAACCCAATCCATTGACTCTATTCATTGAGTTTATTTATAGACCTAGTTAATAACATTATGATTTAAGGTTAAAATAATAATATAGAAACATGATTTCATTTCATTTAAAAATATATGTAAAATGTTATGATTATAGTAGAGCTTGTAAGAACTAGAGAAAAGTGAGAAGATATAGTGAAAAAAAAACTTTTGAGTAAGATGTTTTAATGATGAAAAATATTTTGGTTGTTTGTAATCTAGATTCTTTTGTACATTGTGGGATAATCTCAGCTGTAATTCCAGAATTCATAGTTTTAATAGCATGCGTAAAGAGCATCTGTTGGGTGACTCTTTTGGGATAATGATTATCGATCTTTCCCTATAAAATATTGGCCATGATGTCTTATAATTTTTTATCTAACTCTCCATAATAGGGGTATATTCCCTATATATTTGATTTATTTATTTTTCGATAAATTATTAGTTCTTTCCCTCTAACTACAATTAATTCCACTATAGAAGTGAAAATAAAACGTGTTCCCCATTTCATCTCTTCCAATTGATCTATTCTATTTATTTCCTCTTCTATTTTGGGTTTCAATTTTGGAAACCAGTTTTGGGTCAAGACATTAATATTAATGGAAGGAGAAGTTCTGATGTCCTAATTTCCAGTGGATTATAATAATATAGAAGACACGACATTAAAAGGTTCTGAAGTCTAAATACCATATAGTTGAAGGTTATGTAGACAATGGTTGATGGAATATATCATTGTAAGGAGGAAGTGTAGAAAATGAAACTTGAGTTGCAGTCCTAAATCAAGATTTTTAGAAGTGGAAACAGTATAGTGGAAGAAGAGGTTGAGTTAGTAGGATTCTATGACGGGGTGCTGGTTGTTTAGGTGAAGATAGGATCTGGTGTGATTTATCACATGAATACCAGATGGTAGAAACTATTGGATACATATGTAGGCTCTATTATATTAGTATGGTGTGATAAAATTATGGTAAATGTACTTATAACACTATAATAATACTGTAATTCTCTATAAATTTAGTAATTCACCCCTTTTAGATTAGCATGAACGTTTG
This sequence comes from Viscum album, assembly GCA_963277665.1. Classification (NCBI taxonomy): domain Eukaryota; kingdom Viridiplantae; phylum Streptophyta; class Magnoliopsida; order Santalales; family Viscaceae; genus Viscum; species Viscum album. The sequence continues at coordinate 1,209,494,561 of OY728165.1, read as the reverse complement.
AACCACATAAAAAAAATTAATCCTTTCACTTTTTTTATTCATTCATTTCTTCTAACAGTTCGGTATATTATCCCATAATGTGGATTTTTATTTATTTTTTGGTATCTTGAGTGTGCTTCTCCTATGATCTCTATATTTCGTAGCATGGGTTCACCTTTTGGGATGTTGTTATGTTGGGATATTTTTATTTGAGAAAATATTTGTTTATTTTATTAGACGATGGATCTTGACCCAAAAAGTGGAATTAGATCATGAGGATGGATTGTTCTGGGAGGAAAATATCTGATAAAGGTGTTTCAAATCTTAGTTTACTGTCATTTTTTCACATTTCCTTCTAATTGAATATGGGTAAAAAGATCCCGACCTCTTTATCTATATTGTTTGGAAGTGGTCATATTTAAGAATCAATTAAGTAATACTATTTGATGAGAGTAAGGCTTGGATACATAATTTTAATATTACATTTTTTAGTTTCTCAAATGTTGAAATAGAGGATTACAATTTCCCGTTGGCTAGTTCCTAGACTGAAGTGGTGAAATATGAATAATGGGAGAGGCTTGACAAGAAAATAGTGGCTTTATTCAAAAGTAACAAACTCAAAATGTGTAATTCATAATCTAGAAGGTGAAAGATACATTAGTTCTCATAAATACCCTTGTATAAATGTATGAAAACCCTATGGAGATGAAAAATTTATTCTTACTAAAGAAACTATTCAGCCTGAATATGTTAAAAGGGAATTATACCACTAATCATATTAATATATTAAATATAATATAGAGTATGTGTGGGTATTTAATGGTGAAATTTAGTGATAATGAATGAAAATTGTTGTTAATTTCTTCACTCACTATATATTGGGATGCGATGTTGACAACTATTAGTAATTCAAGAAGAAAAACTGATTTAAACTTCATGCATATTCAATAAATGATATTGAATAAATTAATTAATTAATATAATATTCAAGTGTCTTCTAGGAACACATAAAATTCTAATGGAAGTGGATGAACCACTGGAATGAAGTATGATGAGAAAGGGAAAGGAATGAGAAGTGGGAGCATGAGTAGCTCATCGGACGTTGCTCCCATATGCGTTATTATGGGAGAAAAGTAAACTATAAAAATTATTGCAATGAAAAAAAATATAATTATAGAAAATATTTTTCTATTATTGGATATGTTAAACCTTAATTAGAAGATATGAGTAGATTTCTTATAAGTCCGACTAGTTTATTGGGGTTGAGTAAGATATTCTCTAGAGATTCATTCCACTCTATATCTGTTCAAGGAATAATAATAACTTATAATTCTAGAAGTTTGGGAAATATTCATCATGAATAGAAGATGTCTATTGAAATTGTGGTTGAAGGTGATTTTTTGATCTAGACAGTTAATAGAAGGATTCTGGAGTTGAAGGATGTGTGACACATGCTGAGGTTAAAGAAACACATAATCAAGGCCCGTCCACTTAATAATGTGGGTTTCAATATAATTTTTATGGGTGGTGTGTGAAAATAATGAAATGGATTCATAGTTTTTGAAAAGGAAATGAATGAAGGAACCCTATATTATATGGTTTTATCAAATGGAGTGAAAATTATAGAGAGTAAACTTTTATGAGGTTATGGCATAATATTTAGCATCATATTAGCATAAAAAGATGATATTCAACATTGATAAATGATTACCGAAGGCTAGAATAATGTAGTATGAAATGTGTGAATATTGAAACTTTATAAATCCATTGATGGTGTCCATCTATATATGGTTAAAACCTAAATGTTTCAATATTTGGGGTTAGTTTCCACAGACATTCGGTGGCCAGCTCTAGTGTGTTTTTAGATACGATCAATTTCCTACGTGACATTAAGGGTTGATTCTACATAATAAGTGTGGGTGTAATTAATCAAGAATAGATATAAGTTTTTTAGAATATTTATCTAATAAAGATCTATTATTTAAAAAAAATCTAGATACAAGATAAAGTGATTAATATTGGACAATGATGAAGATTAAGAAAGAAGATGGTTCTAGTAATTTATCTTGAAGAATGGGAATTAGTTTGATAAGACTATTCTAGGGACTCTAAAACATATTTGAGTTACATATAGGATGAACCAAAATATGGTGGATAAGGCTCCGGGAATAAGAATTTATATGGGTCTCCCCAAGGTTTTTTGGAAGGAGTTTGTGAATTTAACATCTTATTTAACCAATTGAACTCCACCATCATCTATCATTCATCAAATAATGAAGATCAATTAGTCTAGGAGGATTTTATATTTCAAAAACCTAAAATACCCTTGGTCACTCACCTATTCTCAATTTCATTCCAATTATAGAGACAAGATTTAGGCTATGTCCTGAGGGTGTTACTTTTTTGGCTACGGTGAAGAAGAGATTGGATTTTGACATTGGCACAATGACTCCCAGAAATTTGTAACACCCTATTATAGATCACTCTATGGAAAATTAATATATTTGTTTCCCAATTTGATATAAGGCATTCCTCACCAAATGATAGAGTCCATCAACAAGTATTAGGGTTCTAAGAAGATACAATGGAGAGGCTATACCCCCTGTATCGGAGTGCACAATAATAAATTAATAAAAAAACTATCAAACACATAAATAAAAGTCAAAAGTGTATGCAAGGTAAATAAAAAATCAAAAACAATTATAACATTACATGAGGAAGAAGTAAAGTTATACAATGATGATCACCCACCGAGCTACCCACATATATAAATAAAACTAAATAAGGAATGAAAGAAATGGTACATGGGGCTCAACTACATGTCTGAGCTTCATCTAATCATGATCTAAAATCCAATCCCATCGATGTAAAAATACAATCCAATGTGGGGAATCATCCCAATCAGTTCTTTGAATAAGTGAAAGGGGTCGAATTGGGCACAAAATTTCCATGGTCATCAAATAGGGTGTAAGTAAAAAACTTCATAGGTAATCACCAATGTGGTCAGGGAAAAAATAAGATAAATAAATAAATAAATTTTGGAAAATAAATAACCACCATACTACATAATTTTTCTAGTTATTGGATGTATCTTATAATGTCATGATAACCTTTCCAAGCATAACCTCCCAGTTGGGAAAACTCTTATCCTGGTACCAGAAACTAGTTTCAATCCTCTGTACTATGACATTGATCGGAAAAACCTATTTTATACCATGCAAGAATATCTCTGAGCAAGAGCATCACCATATGGGAACCACCTACGAAACCATGAGGATCTGACTCTCACAAAACTGTCATAGTGAGTTAAAGAACTTGAGTTTTCACAAGGAATATATCATCCTCAAGCCCTTAGGCTAAAATAAAATGACATATATGAGTGTTCTCATTGTTAAGATGAAATTTTATTCATGTAAGGTGTAGACCATAGGAAATCATATACGTATAGGCATGACTGGTTCTTGGGAAAATAGCGAAAAAAAGGTAATAACCTCCTCAGACCCCACACTCATACACGTGAACCTCTAAAATCATATAAATCATCAACTAAACAAAAACCTATCCATTAGAGAGATCCTATGGGGAATCACAGTAATCAATCAATGGGATCGAATATTCACCATCAATATGTTAAATATCCATTCATGAGGATATATATCTACCTGATACCTCATAATTCTATATAAATCTCACCAATCAAGGGTATTGTCAAGGGTCTACATGTATTTTCATTCAAATACTGGTACTCTATCCTTTATAATGTTATTAATGGTATCAAATTAATCCCTTCCATAATAGTCATTCATATACACCAACAATCACATTACTCTAAGGCTAGATCCTATGTATCACCTCTCTGTATCCAATACTATATGAAACAGATTATTAGATGCTAATCCTGATAAGAATATTCCCAAAATATAATGTGATATTTGATTAATAATGTATCGGTCATTCTAAGGTATCATCTATGTCAAAATTTTATTTATGGGTATCCTGAGAAATCACAGTAGTGCCGAGCCCAATGGTTGATTTCCATGTGTCCTACGAAATAACGTACCAAAAAACATATTAACGTATGGTAGAACCCCAAAGCCCATCATATTTATCCATATCCCCTTATGATTACATAATCAGTGTGGTTTCTATGGGTGAACCTACTACCATATCTACTCATTCTCATTTCCACCCTCTATCTAGGGATATAAGTGAAAGGGGAACCTAAAAGGGCCCCCTTTGATTCATTGAGGCCTTCTTGGGATCTTGGGAAACTCACACAAGGGTAATGGCCATAATCCCACTCCCTTTCCTTGGTTTCATATGATGACTAGAACAGCCAACATATTTTCTAGTATCTGTAGGGTTTAACCACCCAACTAGTCACATCTAATTAGGGGAGGAACACATGACCCAAGGTCATCACATTGAGCGTGTCATCTCTAGGAAATCACTCATGTCTACCCAGTTTACCATGCATCCCAATTCATCAACCCTCTTTAAATAGACTTTACTAATTTTCCTACCACAAGGTACAATTCTCCCTATCCATTCCAACTTATATCCTTGGTCATTAGTGGCTAAGATGTCAAGCCGGTACATGAGGGTCCATTAGGGCCTTCAACACCTTGTCCAATTCATTCATAGGATCAAATTTTTATTAAAAATACTCAAACAATTTAAGGTTCCCACCACCTATTTTAGAAGGGAATCACATTCCACATTCATATAAATAAATACATAATACCAAAGGGTAAATTTATAAGTATTGAAAACCATAATCTTAAGTGAAACCCTTCTTTAATGTATCCCAAAAACTCTCTCCTAAGTTAGTCCAAGTTCATCTAGCCATCAAACTTCCTTAACAGGACATAAATTAAATTAAGGAATCCAAAATAATAAATTATAAAATATTATATTTAATTAAACTATTAATTTCAAAAAGGAATAAATTATTATAACACACTGGTCAACCTTGTCACACCGAAACCAAGAGCGACGAGGTATGGTGCACTCCCGATGTGCCCCCATAACTGATATACCTAAAATTGATAATTAATATTGAATATTAAACAAAACAATATTGTATTTAGGAGTAATCCTCTTGAAAAATAAAAAACAATTAATGTACCATCATCAAATCCACAAAGTGTGGGGTGAAAACCCAATCTTAGGACCTCCTCTATGTAGGCTGAGAGAAAACACCATCATAAACAATAAATTACAAAATGATCTAATGACAACAATGATAAGACATAAAAATGCCTAAAATTTATGGTTATGGTTAAAATAAAATATAGAGTTAATTGGGAGGAATATCTTACCCAAACTATCATCCAATCGCACCAAAAACTGCCAGAATGGTGGAGAAAGGATGGGGGAGGTGATGAATGATGACCTCTCTTATGAAATTTCTTATGATGAAGGATGAAGTGGGTCAAACCCACCTTTTCAATATTAAAAAATTGTTTGAGAATATATCACAATGTTACCATATGGCTCACACCATTATTCTTCAGGCATTTCCCTTAGAGGCCCTAAATAGACTTTTTTTCATAACCTAAAACCCTCGACACTACCATGAACCATATTCACAATGTGAGTGATATATTCCCACCATGATTTAGTTTTAGCTACACTATTCAATATCAAAGGCTCCGGAACACACCTTTGATATGGACACGAACCTTCAAGATGTATTTCAAACTATAAATCATGTTCACAAACACCATTTTTTTTATGTTCAAACATTCATAAACTCATTCAAATTCCTTGTTTTCATATTAAACTATGTAAAAAATTCAAATTAAAATTCCCAATAAATTTAATAACCCATATAGACACTAGGATATTGTGTATTTTAAAAAAACTAAATAAATTACTAGTGTTGGTTTAAAGAAACTACCTCTAATATGGAACAATTAGCAAGGGTTAAAACCTTCTCTAATTTAGTATTAAATATGGGTGGTTTCTTTAAACCGCCTATAATATGGCACATATAACTATATTAGTGGTGGTTTTTAATCACATTTAACATGATAGATAAATTATACTTGGTTAACACACCCAATATGTTGAAATTTTTTGGTGAAATTAGAGGGGGTTTTAACCCCTTCGAATACAACTACTTCAAAATTAGTCATTACTTTACAAGTGCTTCCTTAAAATGGCCTCTGATAATAGTAGACAGTCACATTAGGGTTGGTTCATCATAACTACAGTTAATGTGATTAGATGGGGTTATAACCCCTTCTAAACTAAAAATAATCCCCTCTAATCTGGTAATTTTTTTAGTGAAATTTCTCTATTTTCTAATCTAGAACATCGAATGGGGTTCTACCGCACAACTCCAATCACATAAAACCTAACTCGTCAAAATCCAATATACCACCTGTCTCAAACAACTGAATATCAAGATATTTCTCAGCCACATTCCTTCATTCCAAGAGACCTTAGTGGAATCATCTAGTTACCTATCCACCCTGTGGTACTCCCATCTACATGACTCAACGCATAATAGTTGATTCTGTGTCATGATATTCAACACCATTAGAGTTACCTATTGTAACACATTTCTAGTGGTCCAAAAACCCACTCACTATGTTTTTTATCTCAGTTCCACAAAATATGTATTAAAACACCTATCAAAATCCAGTACTTACAATTGTCTCTAGTTCCATACCAAATTAGATGAGTACCAACCACCAATAAATTGGGATTTTTACACCAGGTTTTCCTTTAAAGTTCCCAACCAAACCTCGAAACACCCAATTCATACAAAATATTACATAACCAAATAATAGTACAATATTCCCTTACATTCCCAAGAATTGTATCTCAATATACACCATTTCTACGATTCATCACATAACTCACCCCCAGAATCAGTTGATGGAATAGTTTCACAACCTAAACCATGTCATGAAACTGCTTCACCCATATAACGTGTCACAAATTTTTGGTTCTCCATAAAACCACATGATGAAATATGTTCACCACCTCAACCATGTCACAAAATAGGGTATACCTCACAAAATACCATTATATCACACTGGATTTATACCAATCCTGATGAAAATGTGCAGACTCATAAAAAATATCCTATTAACCTCAAATATAGAATTTAAATGAGAGAGAAAAATTATATTTATGGATTAATGGAATCTAAATTCCACTTAAAAATGAAAAAATTGGTCTATCCAAGTCAGTTTCCCTTCCAAACCGGGGGTTGTGAAACTATGGATCATGCTCCATCCCCTACCAAAAAAAAATTGTTGGATGTTACCATATAAATCAAACCTAAGTTCCAGTATTAAACATAAACCAGAACCCATTCTTTTTTCATGGGATCATCATCCCCAAAAATCATAAAGAATTTTAATAGAATATGGCTACAACCTCCAATATCCTACAATGGGATCCCCACCATATGACATTACTTATAATTCTCATGGAATTTCACCTTAGTAGGTTCTAATGAAAAACATGTGTCACTCCTCTTGAACCAAAACCATTTCATCTCAAGAAACACTTTCCTTTAATCAACTCATGGACTAACAATGTATCTTCATACAATAAATTTCTAAAACAACATTTTCAATGGGGGCAATCCTCATCTCCATCACACCATAAGAAGCTCATCCCTTAAGTGTTTCATTAATTTCATCATTCTTGAAATCATATATGACCGCTCACTAATTCAAAAATCAACAATGTGGTATGTTTTTAGTGTGTTATAACTCAATTGAATTTTAATGTAATGGGTGTACACTCCCACAACACTCATTTGTACCACATGACTCATGATCCCATGAGTCACAAACCATATAACCAAGATGAAATTCCATAATCACATACCATGTTCAACAAAATGTTAACTAATTAATCCTACTGCACACATATCTATCTCATAGATACATTCTTATCATGCATGTATACCTGTACTATAACCATTCACAACAGCAAATCCAAAGAAATATCACTCAATTTTCCTTCCCTAAGAAATATAAGGAATCCCAATGCCTATATCATACATTTTACTACACCTCAGTGTGTCAAATTAACAACCAAAATCAATCACTCATTCATCCTACCTCTAAGGTTTCAGAAAACCTATTTCAACTCCATTCACATGTTTCCCTTGATTTCACATAATGTTATCACTTCGAAAATATGATGATGAAACTGAAGGCCTCTAGGTCCACCCACATAGCCCAGGGAAAAATTAAAAAGGGTCAAATGTCCCCAATAATCATCTATGTTCCCATATTAAAAGTCTCACTACCCCACATTCCAAACACCATCTCAAGGGTCACCCAATATAATGATATCATATTCCATCTCAAAAACCTACCAAGGCACTAATTCTCACTATTCATCGACACATAGTACTAGTCCCTCAAGAATCGAAGACTTGAGATGATAATCCATAGAATTGTCTGGTATTATCTTTTTCCAGGAACCGTAGTCACGAGGTTTGTTTAGAAAAAATTTCATTCTAATCTATGAATGAAAACACCATACTGGATGTTACTGGAAACTTAAGTAACCTAACATTGGTCATTCACCCTCTCCAAGTATCTACCCAATAGGCTAGTCCATGTATGATATATTCACCCCACAAAGGTGAAAACCTACAACCAACATCTCCCTTAGATGATCTGTGTTCCATGAATCACCGTCAAACAACATTATTAAGTAGAGTTTCATCTAAATTTATAAATAGAAACACCATAAAGATTGTTACTTGAACATTAAATTTCCAAATCTGTAGGGAAAATTCAAAAGGCATCACCCTATGGTGATCCATACCAATGGATTTATAACCACATAGTCTTATAAAGTTCATTTTAATTCCAAGATATATAGGAAAATACCCTAGAGGATTTCACTAACAAATTAAATAAGATAATTGATACTATAAAAACTACCCTAAATGTTGTATCTCTAAGGAATAATATACCAATACAAATATACAAGGTTCCACCTATGTCCCTTACACTAGGGGAATGCATCATCTTCATCAAGATATATCATGACATAAATCTATATAACCTATAATCAGAAGAAAATTGATATACATGTTGGCCCAACTGAGTAGAATGCCACCATGAAATTATATGGGAAAAATTGTATGAGAATTTACTAACACTTTAAACAGCTTAACCAGAGTCATTACTGAAATCACACTTGAAGGTCTATGTTTAATGTGAATTGTATATACCAAATATAATGAATGAGATGATTTTTACCTCTAAATATAATGGAAAAAATCATAATAAATCAAGAACATGAAACCTCTATGTGATTTACTGAGGGAGATAATCATGAAATATCATAAAATCAAACACCAAGAACAATAATCATCACATTTTAACCTCAAATTCTTACCAGAACAAGTGTTCTCCATTCACCAGTTAGATATCAATCATAGACTCAATCATATCCATATGTCCCATGTCTACCATATCAAAAAACGTATAACAAAATAAAATGTATCATACCAAATTGTAACGCTAAATCTCAACTCAGTCTATGAATTGTAACTAAACTAGTTTTCCATGTGGTATAAAACACATCTCTCAGAACACCGGAGGGTGTAGACTAGAAACAGACGTCTAAGGAGGTATCGTGGAGAGGATATACCCCTGATGTCATAGTGTATAGTAATACCTGAATAACTAAGTATCGTTCTTATTAATAAAACACATCAAAGTATGTAGGGTAAATACGACATCCAAGCCAATAAAAATATGAAATACAAAAGTAGTATAGTCATACAATGATGACCTCCCATGGTTTGAATGACATATATAAATAAACAAATAAGGAATAAATTAAAAGTTACAAATAGATCACCTAAATATATAATCATCACTTCATCCAACCTAAAATCCTTATCCATATATTAAGATTTACAATACAAATTATAGAATTAACACGACTAGTTCCTACAATAAGTGAATGGGGTCAACTCGGGCACCCAAGTTCCATGGCCACCAGAGCATGTGTGACTACAAAAATTAGTCAGGAACCACCAACATGGGAACATACATTACCAATATATTTAATATAAGTTCGTGTGACATTATTTGTGGAATAAATAAATAAACTATGTAAAATAAATAGCAATTACACAACCTATTTATTACTATGTTGAGGTGTCTCTGACCACATCACGATGACCATTCCAACCATAATCGGTCAAGCGGATGAAGTCATACCCTCGTACCAGTAACTTGTATCGATCCTCAGGCCCATCCCCCTGATCAACTATACCTACCTAGGACCATGTTAGAATGTATCTAATAATGAGAATAACTTCAATGGAACCACTATCCAATCCCTATGGATCCCATTATCACACCTTCATCATGATGAGTAGTGGACCCTTGGGCATCATCTGGCATCCCTCATAATCAATTCCTTATTTGGAACCACACTATCATACCTTCCAATTTTGGAAATCATGAAAATGTTTGACTCTTATGAGGGGAGGTCGTAGGAAATCCAATATTTCTAAGCGTGACTAATTTCAAGGGGACCCAGACAATAAAAGGGAATACCCTCCCTAAATCCCATGATGATACTCATGGACAACGAAAACCAAATTTCTCCTCATATAAAACAAAACGAGTGCGTCCACCCAATCCTAGGTTTTATCTTAAGAATAAATTAAGGGTATACAATTGTCACCCTTGTGATATCCAACATCTATGTCACTACTAAAATAAGGGCTTTTAGTGACCGCCAAAAGCGGTTGCTAAAGGGCTTTATCGGCCGCCCCGCGACCGCTTTTGGCGGTCGCGGTTGCTCAATCGGTAATGAGCAACAATGACCACCAATGGCGGTCGCTGTAGCTCATGTAAATGCAGAAACACAGAAACACAGAAATTCTACCGGAGAAAAGCATAAGGCATGTGGGGGCCTTGGGTGACCTTCGGTGGCCATCAATGGCGGACATGCGGCGGCCGGAGGGAGTTCCGGTAGGTTATCAAGTGATGGTGATAGGCAGGGGTGGCGGCAGGGTGATAGGCATGGACGCTGCGATGGTAGAGGGGGCAGCGGAGGGTGACACACATGACACCGAGGGTGACCGGAATGAGGTGGGGGCGGCGGCGGGGACATCGGCGCGACGACACCAAATTTGCAGCGGTGGCGGGGAAAAATGACAGGGAAGAGGAAAGGGGCTGGAAAAATCCCGCGATTTTTTTTGTTCCGGATTAGCGACCGCCATTGGCGGTCGCTAATGCTTTTAATAGTGACCGCCAATGGCGGTCTCCCATTTCCATAGGCGCAAAACTCAAAAATCTAGTAGTGTGTACATGTATATATAACCAACCAATACCTTATACCTCCATGTGAATCCCATGAATTGTGGAAATTCATAATGGTCTATAAGTATTTCCATTCAAATCCTAACATGTGGTAATTTAAAATGGTATTAATGGTATCAAAGGAATCCATATTAGCATGAACACTCTTTTATTCATTAAATCACATAGCTCTAATGATGGATCCTAGGTAACACCTTTAATCATTCAATCCTACATCAACCACAAAAGTGGGTGTTGTTATAGCTAAGAATCCACCCAAATATACCATGAGGTTGGATCCTAAAAATATCAGGCATCCTAGAGTATCATCCATGCAAATAGGTGATTCTCATGTATCTCAAGAAATCATATCAATGTCAAACGTAGTTTCCAATTCCCATGTGTTCTGGGATGTCACATAGAAAAATAAAATAATGTAAAACATATCAGGGTTTGTATTACCTCCCAAGAAAATCATTATCATCCACATCCTCTCAAATTACATCATTACTATGGGTTCTAAGGTGAAAATTTCTACCATATCTAATTGTTCCCAATCCCACCATCTCACTAGAGTCATATGTCATAGTGGAATCTACTAGGGTAACCTAGGACTCATCAAGTCCTCTTTGTCCTCTTACGAAATTAATACTAGGGTGATGGTCTTAGGACAACTCACTTTCCCTTGAATATTGCTTTTTCCTAATCACCTGACCCATCCACCAGTCTCTGTAGGGTTTAACCACCTATGTTATAAGGTCCCAATGGGTTAGGAACACATGATACATAGTTATCTCAATGATCTAGTTGGATCTATGTTATCTCTCATGTTCAAACAATTTTCCATGCACCCAAAATCATCATAGTTATTTACCAAGAGGCCACTAAGTCTCCTATCACTATGGTCACTATAAACTATCAATTATAATGTATATCCGCATCCATCGATGATCGATATGTCCAGCCAATACATGTGGGACCATAGGGGCTCTCAAAACCAAGGAAAGTAAATTTTAGGATTTATGTTTTATTTAATGTACTTAAACAATATAAGGGTCCCACCACCTAAAGTGGTAGGGCCATGAATACCACATGAATATAAATAAAATCGTAATACCAAAGTTTAAATGCATAAAATCCAATAACGTCAAACTAAATAGAAACCCAATTTTAAAGTATGAAAACAAAACTTTCAAAATCTTGGCTCAGTTTAACCAGTCATCGCATATATTTCTAGGGATCTAAGTCAAGATAAGGAATCTGGAGCAATTAATTATAACAAATTATAATTAAAAAACCATTTAATTTAAATAGGGTTCATTCCACTCACAATGAACACCTAGTCCAAGGCTACATAAAAGTACCAATTAATATTTTTGATTCAACACCCAACTAATTTAATTTATGGAGAAATTCCTTGAAAATCAAAATGATGATGTACATTCACCAAAACTGCTACAGAAGATGTGTATACAACATAATAGGACCTACCCTATGTAGGATAAAAATGGAACATAAGAAATAGTCAATTCCACCATACTCTAGTGCAATTGATGCCAGTGCCTAAAATGGAAATTACGAAAATTAGTTTCTATGATGAAAATAAAACATGAAGGGAAGAGGGACGATTATATTAATTGGAACCACTATATTATCACACAAAAAATCAGCACAAATGGTAGAGAGTGGAGGGAGAGAGGTTCCATCCATCAGCCACCCATGAGTTACTTCCTGATCCAAAGAAGGAAGGGGGTCGACTCACTTTTTTAATAAAAAAGGGGTTTCTCATGTGTCCTCACATGACCATAGGGTCCACACTATGATTCTTTGAGAAGTTACCACACATCCCTCGACCAACCTTCTTTATTGGTATAAAACTCCTTTGTACACCCCATAAACCATATTCATGATGTGAGTGACATATTCACACTATGAATCACCTTCTGCTATAGTTTTAATCAATCTATCCCCCATAAAATCCTCTAGAATTAAATTAAACATTTAGGACATTCATAAAAGCTTAATCCATGTCCAAAAATTCCATTTTTTGTTTAAACCTTATGAACCTCATTCAAGTTATTTATTCTCCAAATGAACTATCCATAAATATGAATATTAAAATTCTAGGTGAATTTTTTATCTCATCCGGGAAAGGGTTAAAACAAAATTCATATAAAGATAAAAAGTGATCTTCAATGAATAGAGCCTATAGAAGGATCAAAAGCTAATGGAATGTTCCAATAAAGAAAATTTTCACCAGAAGCTGAGGTTCACCAAAATAAACATTTAGAGGATTTTGTTCCAAATATTTTAGGAATTATGGAAACTTCATAATCACTTGACCATCCAGTGGGGTTATAGGAAGAATATGATCAAGTTATAATGGTTTTCCAAAGACTAGCTGTATTGGAAAGTTCTAGAAATATGAGGAATCCAGAAAAATAATTGGAATTCATATCTCTAGAAGTTGAATTATTGAAACCAATTCATTCATAAACACAAATATAATGATCTATTATAGATTGGTGCCATATGAAAATGAATGAAAGTAGTTTTAACTATCTACTTCAACTAGATGTGAGAGAGCCTGAATGATAAAAGAGGTATGTATTTTGAAGGAGTATGGATAATGGGAGTCAGTTATAAGGTATGAACACGATTCTCATTATGTTTTTGAAACATGAGAGATGATGGAGAGTCCTATCAGGAAGAAAGTATTGAGAAAAAAATATTTTTATAGGCTAAAAGAAGAATTACTAGATAAATGATGGTATAAGGATGATATATTCATGAATGTTTTAAAAAAACATGAAGGATTTTAATTCTGAGATATTATCTCTATGATAGTTAAACAAATGACTATTTGAATGGTGTTATGTGTTTTTGTGACCGAAAAAACACTGTCTTTGGAATTTGGATGTGAAGGACTCATTTCATCATGGGGAATTAGATGTGGAAATTTTTATGAAACAATTGAATAGTTTCAATGATCCATAGAGCTTGTGACATGATCATTGTAAAAAAATATAGTTTTTTTACTGGTTTTTAACATCCGTTTTTAAAATATAATGTTATATATAATTTGTCTTCAATAGTTAATTATTAATCAATGTAAAATATAATTTTTTATCATCCACATCAGTTATATAATATCCACCGTGATGCATATACTTTTTACAATAGTTAAAAAATTATCCAAAATATTTTTTAAAAAAACTATCATATTAAGTGTCACATGTTCAATTACATATCTTCAGACCTAGTATTTCATCTCCTGATCTCAAGTTCCCAACATTTTATCTCAATGTTTTGCGTCTTCTCCACCCTCATCTGGGCCACTGCCATAATATTCATCATCACCATAACCCTATTATTCTTAATTTTATATTGCTAACACTTTTGCAACCCCAAACTTTTATACATGAAATTACATTCTAAATCAAAAAATATCTTATTATGTAATATATTCATAGACCAAAATATATTTAATTTTTAATTTTGGGCCATTATAAAATACATCTATAATTTTTTCATTGTTATTTAAAGCCCATTAAGTATCATAGACATTGTTAATATACAAATTCTATATTAACCATTAAGATGAGTATATATTAAAAGTTCTCATAAACTCTAATAGAAATAGAAGGAATAAATGATAGCTTTGACTGGTAGAATCATACCCTATGAAGACCACTTGTCGGAGCTTACAAGGGATATAGAATAATTTTACCTATAAATTGATCAATCCCAAGCTAATATTTAACAACTAAGACTCAATAGAAATTTTTTATGAAAGAATATCATGCCTATAGAGATCACCTCCCAAACCATGTTTGTTAAACCACCCCAAAAAGTACTATAGTTGCACACCGTACCCTTAGGAAATATGATGGTGTAATATGGATTCATTTATCTAGACCCTAGTAGTTTGAATTTTTATATATTATTTTTAATAAATTTTTTATTAAATTTAATCCGTTTTATTATTATTTTATATATATGAATGATTACAAAATTATTTTGAAAAAAAATTAAATTTTGAAATAAAGAAACCAACAATATATTTTTAATAAATATATATAGTTTCAATTAAAACATTATTTCTAAAAAATGAATGATTTTTATGCATATTTTATTTTCATTAAAGGTTAATATTAAATAATATTTATTAAATATAAATGATAATTTGATTTAATGAAGTTCCATATAATTTTATAACGGTTTAAAGGATATTTGTGTCATAAAAATAGTTATTTTTCACTAAAAAAAATTTTATATAAATTTTGAATTACAATATTTATGAAATTGATTTGGTAATATAAATATAATATTTTATATTATCACATTAAAATTATCCAATAGTGAATTTTTCAGATTCTTCTGAGACATATGATTTTTTTGGTAAAAATTATATAAGTTATAAACAAATATTCTATATTATGAAATCCAAATACCCAAAAAGTGATGTAATAAATAATATAAAATAAAAAAAATAAAAAAATAGGTTTTAAATTTTATATAATTTCCTTTTGATTTTTTTTATTTATTTAACAAACATCAAATGAATCCTTTAAAACCTATATTAAATTTTATGGATTGAAAAAAAAATCATTATGAACATGAATAACTTCCCTGTTATAACAATTATAATTTTAATTATATTTTTTTTAACTAAAGATTAAATTTTAAACAAATATTATTTAGTAAAAACCATGGGAACAACTATGGTAAGGATTTGGATTTTTATTATTTTATACAAAGAATCGAGAACCTATGTTTAGAAATTAATAAAGAGTTCCCCCTTATTTTGATATAAATACCCATTAAACCTCCCATTCATCTTCACTAAAAACACATAGTACTTGAATTTTATATCCCTATAACTCTCTAAATGCATCACATGATATTCTCAATACCTTAATATTCAACTCCCAATCTTTTAGAATCACCCCTTATGTGATGTAATTATATTCAACTTTCTCTTTATCCATGTTATTGTTTTGTATCAATCGTTTTGATTTAAACTTTTTTATGTTTATATTTGTTTTCACACATCCATTTTATGTTATTATGATTCAAAAGTAATGATATTCCACCTCTCACTCCCATTAACCCTTTTGTACATCTGTTATACTAACAAAATTATGTCGCAGTTTTCCAAGATAAATGTTTGTGTTGTGAATTCCCATATCTATTTCCACTCAAGATTATTAACCTATATGTAACTATAATTAATTAATTTTTTAATTCAAGGTATTTAACCCCCAATCCTTAATTAGGGTATTAAAATTGAGAAAATAAATTGTTATGTTGTTTGATATATATGGTAAACAAATTCATATACATGATATAAAAGTGATGGGTAGGATAATAATTATATATACCTACAATGAATTTGGTATTGTTTATATATCATAAGTAAACATGTATGGTGAAAGGTTGATTATCATAAGGATACTATGTTACAATGAATCAGTGGTAATCCTTGACTTATGCTTATGATGTCATGTTTTATGTTGTGGTCACATTCCTTTGATGCCTTGATGTTATCATATTTTGCTAAGATGTTGTTATTCATGATTATGATTTCAACCTTTTTATGTAAGCATTTTATGCCCCTTGACTCACAAATAATACTCCACTTCAAGAATTTATTTAACTATTCTCATACTGGTCATTATATCTCACCACTTTCTTATTTACATCCTGAAGTTATCCCATGAAATATTAGAAGATAAATATAGTATTTGAAAATTTTATAGAGTTTTTAAATAATTTTATAATATCCTTGATTCATGTTATTGTGATACATATACAATTAATCAAAGAAACTAGACCACCTTATCTTTTGTGATTCAATTATATGTATCTTAATGTAATAGATGATAAAATAAAGTGTATAAAAGATAGGGTTAGTTAAAGTTTGTATTAGAGAAATGTATAGTTATTTTATGGGATTATGATACAAGTAAAGTAGTAAAACTCCAAGTAATATTCCTATTTATAATAAAAAATCTCATATATTTTGGTAAATATATGATTATTTGTTTCTAAGGAACAAAATTCATATCTGGATATTACAAGTGGATGTACCTCCAGATCATATGTGCAAAGTGATAATGACCCTGGAAGGGATCATTGGAAATTAACTCAACATGTACATGGTGAATGTTAAAGATGGATTTTTATAGACCTTGTCTAATATTCTCTCATGATATACTTTTTAAAATTCATAATGTTCATTGGAACAACAATGAAGGGAACAAAAATTATAATCGAATTTCATATTATGAAATAGACCATGGATAACGTATACTAAAACATAGAAATATATAGGTTAAGGAATACATGTAAATATGAGTTATATCTTAAATTTTCATAATTTCCCATTAATATGTATAATTGTTTGAAAAATATTATCACTAATTTTCCTTTATTTTGGTCATTAGATAGAAATATGAGGAATCATGTCAAAAACCAATGTGATGGGAATTGTTTTGACAAACCAAGTGAGATTCCCAAACTGATGGGTGAAATAGTGGTAAAATTCATGATAATACATCCTAAATTAACCCATGTTTTTAATAAAAACATAATTTTTGTGGATACCTCGCATCCCCTAAATAAATAATAGGTTGTAATTGAGACAATTATGGGATAAATGCCTCTAAAGTTTAGTGGATATTATGATCCCTTAATCACATATCAATAGATCAACTCTATTGAAATGGTTCTTTCTAACCATGAATACTAAAAGAAAAATAATGTTTTACTATTTGTTTCTAACATGGAGGGAGAAGGAGATAAATTGTGGATGTTGATCAAGAATACTAATCCCAAGTATTATATTGAAGTGATGGTGTAGACATAATTTTGGAAAATGTTTTAAAATAAATAATTTCCTCGTACTCTAAGAATTAAAATGGGGAGGGAGTTCCCTAGACTCAATAAAAAGGAGGATGAATCCATAAGGGAATATGAAGAAAACCTGAAAATATTTTCATGATATTCCCATTACTTTTTCATTGACCATATAAGTAAATTTATCTACTTATTTAGTGATATAATATCAATCCTATGAAAATATTTTTCAATTTGAGTCATTGAAAACTCTGAATAAATTATTTTAGGTTCCCAAAAATTTAAAATGTATATTGTTAAATCTCAAGGGTCTCATGAGAATAGATATAGGAAGTATAGAATGAAGTTTAATTATAGGGTAGAGATGAAAAAATATCATAATGGTATGAAATTGAAGCATCCCAATTATAAAATGTTTAGGAAGATGCATCCTAAATATTACATAAATGGGATAAGAAAATTATTTAGGTTTGGGAAGGAGGGGCACCTTGCTAGAGAATTTTTACTGGGGAAACCCCTCAATGTGATGGAATAAAGGAAATTTCCAATCAACACTTAGGTAGTTATCTAATGTTTCAACTATAAAAGATATGGAAAATATAAAAACCAATCCACTAATTCTTAGAGAGAAAGAGATAATATATGCCATCACAACTATTGAGGTCAATACTAACCAAAAATTGTTGATAGGTACACTATTTATCCATTGAATAATATAAAATATACTAATTATTTATTGTACTATGTATTATTTCATGTCACATATGTTTAGAAGAACAATTCAAACTCTGCCTCAAAACATGGATGTCGTGTTATCAGTGAAAATGGAAAATTGGTCAATTATTTCATCCTAACTATATAACTTATCACCAATCAATATTTATGGGTTTAATTTCGTGTTAAACCATGTGATACTCACTTTATTTGTAATTTTATGTTATTATGGGTGTAGATTTGATTTCCCTATATATATTTAACATGTTAGAAATGGACCTGATGTACCATCTAAACCGATATCAAAGACAATTCATCACTGACTTGAATGGCATTTCATATTCCCATGGGCTGGATACTAGCACTTATGTATTAAGAAACAATCTTCTGGAATGATTTTTTCCAATAAATGATAATTATAATAATAAATACACTAAAAAAATTACATCACATATGTAAATCAATAAAGTCATATATAGGTAAAATGGGATGATAAAAAACTAAAAATACAAAAAAGACTACCAAAACTCATTTCCTTGTGGTCCATGACCCCACCATGTCCCAAAAGACATTACCTTAGACAAAAAATCATGAATCAACAAAATATGATGATAATTACATGAGAACAATATAAGAAAACAAAAAGTGTACAAAACCGAATAACATAATAAGTGTATGAGGTATGGATACCTATAAGATTTTACCAAAGAGTCTATGTAGTTTCTTCAAAAGTTAATAAAACTATGAACAAAGGGATTAAAATAATAGAGAACACGAATTTAAATTTTAGAGTAGGAAACTAAATCCATCAAGATAAAATTAAAATATGACTGGTTTTAAATTCATAACCTAAAATATTTCAATATAAATTATAAACCCCAAAACTTGTATCATTCTTTATTATCATTTAAAAAACCAAACCTTTTCTTGAAAATTTTTCTAGACCATTTCACAATATAAATCCATAAAAAACAAGAAAAGGTGTTAACATGAACCATATATGAACAAATTACACAATAGTCAATACAATAAAGCCAATGTCCAATATCTCTTTTGGTTTATCAATCAGTAATAGTAGGCAATCAAGCAAGGAAACTCTAGTTCCAAGTAGTGACAACTAACATTGTCATGTATGTTTTATCAAGTATAATGATGTTTTGCATAAAACCAATATATGATATTGAGTACACCATGGTTAAGATAATTAAAAAATCAGGAATTAATATTAGCATTACATAAAGTCTCACATGTATATATTAAACCATGTCCATGGACACCTACTTTCTTGGTTTCACATCCATACATTGAACCTATCATGTTTTCTATGGATCAACTAGATGGGGTGTGATCCCAATAACATAGAATATAGCTAAATCATCTCATCTAACTACCTAGGTTCCTAAGACTAGTCAAATAAGGTGAGTGAGGTAATCGAGTTACAAATTTCATGAAGGGGGTCCTTATCAACATCAACATGGGCCTAATACCATGACATTTTAATAATTCCTAATTAATATCTCTCCCTCACACCTGAGAAAAATCAATGTAAATAGTCCCCTTTTAAACACACATCAACAGGAATCAAAATAATCAATTAATTCATATTACTGGATTATCATAAAATAGGACCATTGTGAAGATCCAATCTGTCCATCAAAAAGAATAAATTTAAAGTCAATAATTTATTTTCGAATCAACATTCAAAAGAATAATCACACCTTCCTTTAACACAAATTTATCCAAAGTTACAAAATGGATTTTAAGCAAATAATTTATTTCAAAATAGACCGAATGAATTAAATTGATTTTTAAGAATTCAAAAGTCTTGAATTCATTTTAAAACAAGGGACATCAACCTTTTCCATATAAAAAAATAATTCCTTAAAACTCACATAAGGATTCACAATTTATAAACATAGAGAATAATAAAAAATGGATCCTGGTCATTTCAAAAATTAGAGCATTCAAAATCATGTATAAATCATTTCATAAATAATCCTTTTTAATTTAAATAAAATCATTTCACATTAGAAATAAAATTCAATCCTAATCCTTTAGTTTTACCAAAATTTTATATAAAAGATCATTGAAAAGGAATAAAAACAATATTGGAATTCAGCAATATGTAAAATAGTTTGCGGAATTCTAGATCATAATAAATAAAATATTGATCATAACACTTATATACATTCCATGTTGAATTCATAAATAATAGGATTTAAAAATATTTCATAGTAATTTTAAGAGAAAAATTCATTGAACATGTGTCAGAAAACAAGAAAACACATATCTATGAATTTTTATCGCAATGAAGAATTATAAAATTAAAGAACTACACAGAAAAACCAACCTCAAAATTACATGGAAACACAAAAACCCATAAAGAGAAAAGTAAAGGGACTATATATTCTTCTATGGTATCTTATCACGTATAACTCTTAGCAATAGGATACCAAAAAATTAATGGAAGTGTAGGTTTGGGTATTTTTTTTAAATGAAAACACCATGAATTCATAGAAATAAAACCTAAAAATTAAAACAACCACTCAGTTTTGTGTTTCACTAAAGTCATGAATATAGAGGGTTTAAAATCATTAAATATTTGTGTCATAGACTTTAAAATGGGTCAAAGAGTCCTTTTACACAATTCTAAATATCTAAAAATGTTATAATGGTGTTATAGGTCAAGTTAGAGGAAGAAGAAAAGAAAAATTGTTTCAAAATTATTTCACTCAGAAAGGGAACTATATAAAGTTAATAGGGATTAGCCTTAATTTGCTCATATACATCATGCAAGGGTATAAAGCTCACCATTACATAATGACTAAACCTTGAACAACCCTTATGTATACCTAGATTTACCCATGTGTATCCTTTATAAACATGAAAATACCATTACCTAGAAACATGATACCCTTATACTACCTTTAGAAAAAATAGAGTTACCCTTACACATGATACATAGTACCATTACGTGGTACCCTTACAAGAGTCTTTGAAACTAGTGACTACCCTTACATAGTGATATTTTACCCTTACACAACCTTTAAAAAGAATATGTTACCATTATGCATTGAAGGTTTACCTTATGAAGTGCATAAAAATAGAACACTATCCTTATTAATCCTTCTAATGAAACATATTTTAACAAAGGAAACTCAATATTTCCTTAAAAAAGAATAGTTACCATTATGCAGTGCATGTTACCATTACGTAATGAAACCCTTCCCATAATATATGAATTAGTACCCTTACACAACTCATATGGGAGGGAGTAACCCAAATTCAAAGGTTTAATAACCTTAAATAGGGTAAGAAACCCTTACAAATCCTATTGGAAAAGCAGTTTACCCTTACATTGCCTATAAAAAAGGGATTTTTCCCATTACACAAGATTCTTAAAACAAATTTTCCCTATATGAAACATCATAAAACCTAATTAAGGGTTAATTTTATTAAAAAAAAATATTTCCACATAAAATTACTTATAAAATAAAATAAAAATAAAAATTTAATTATTATTAAAATGTTGATATGATAATTCTACCAACCATATGGATTTCTACAGCCAGAAAGAATATAGTTGAAAAATAGATAAATAAAGTCTATAATTACTCTCACACTCAACCTGTGGATTGGATGGTCTATGAAATAGAATAATACGTACCCAAAAGAATCCACCCATTCCAACTCTAAAAGAACACACAATTGATAAGAAAAACTCAACAACACTAAGAGGAACCAGAATGATGTAGAAGAATTAGAGAACTCATATAGGTATCCCCAATATTTATAAATTCTTCAAAATTGGGTTACATGAGGAAAAATAGTCACCAAAACACATTTCTTCAACTGAAATAATAGACTTCGATCACACATTAGAAAAAAAACATCCATGATCCAAAACAAAATCCAAATAGAATATGATATCCAAAACACCTCAATGATTCCCAAAACAGATAAATCTATAATGATACATTAATGATGCAACCATCCACAAGTAAAACACAAAACTAACAAGTATTTCTACCCAAGGAAAGTACATGATAATAACCTTGTTTTCTTTCAACATAGAGCTTCAATCCTCGATTAGCATAATGAATCAACCACCATTACCTCTGATAATTGTTCAATAAAGTGTCTAAATTATCCTAGTTATTTGAGTACATTCCCAACTCCAATCATAATGTTATTATACAGAACTCAAAAAATAGGGCCAGTGTACAAATGGGGCACAACATGCTCTCATAGAAGGAAATATCACTGACACATCAATATTGACCTCCAAAAATCGATGAAAAAACAATAAAATACTAAGTAAAAAACACCAATCCAAATATAATCCAACACCAACCATGAGAATATCTCTATGGAAGGAATCCTTAAGAGGTATTTCAGTAGATAACAACCCCAAACATCTATAGGTTCTCATCACAAGAATTTAGACCATCTCAAGAGCACAAAAAACCTCAATGAACTAAAATCATTCATGATGATGGATAACTATTCAATATTTCACATCGATAAGGCACAATAATATGAATCTCAAGAAAACAAAACCTTTAACAATATCAGAAACAAGGTCTATAAAAAGACATTAATAAAGGACCTAAAGAAATCTAAAATGGAAACCTATTATAATAATGTATCTAAATACTTATGAGTTATAATAATGAAAACCCAAATGGTTTTTACTCTGACATTGGTAACTACAAGTTGGGTCAACATCAACCACAACTGTAAGCTTCTTCACTACATGAAAATCATCACTCTGAATCCTATGGATGAATCCATGCCTTCTTGAATAATTGATTTCTTAACTCTTAATAGTTGATGATACTTGAAAAAAAATCCCCTTTTAGAATGAAAACATATAAAACATATTAATGTGAACCAAGTGGGAACACCATTTTGAAACTCTCAAACCATTCAAACACGACTTCAGAGAATGGTAGGGTCCTCCACACTAGAATAGCCCATGATTCATATTCTCACTCTGAGAGTATTTTCTCGGCTCCACTGAATCTCATAATCCACTAGAAGATACATCTCCCCTAAATCCAATTATTAACTAGGTATTATTCACATTTTATTGTTACTCTAGCTCTGTCTTAGCATGTAAGTCCCTTTCAAGAATCATAAGATAAGAGGATGAACTGATCATTGTGATGAAAACTAAAAAATCTGGGAAAATACCTCTTCTAAAAAATATATAATTAATTTATTCATCAATAATAATATCGGTTAGGAAAGATACTAAAGTTTAGAATTGATTGGAATACTATGAAATTGATATCTCATCTTGACAGAAACACAGGCGCTCAGAAATTTTCCTTTTATTCACTCCCCATAGATATTACCAAATTATGAATATTGACATAAAGAATTACCAATACATTGTTAGAAATGAGTGAATCACAACCTCCAACCGCTCTTAGCTTGGTCCCTTAAACAATTATTTTATATACTTGACAATCAATACCTCAGGTGTATTGAGAGAAATAAAAATCCCTACAATATATTCAAGACACTTAACCACCTTATGAGAACCCCACTCACCAACATAATAATGTGGTAAAATGTTGAAGAAGGCCTAGATGGGGTCCATGGTATGGACTGGCTTCAGCACCACCACTTGATCTAGATCTAGGGTAGATTCATCAACTTGGGAAGCCTCTTCAGAAAAATTCCATGGGATACTTCAAGGACTGGACCGATGAAAAAAATCATGTCTTTCTTAAAGGACTTTCTAAGAGAAATTTATAGACATCCCAAAACATTATCTCATCTATTAAGATAAAAAATAAAACCAAAAACAAAATAGAAACATTACAAAATCATTTAAACAAGACAAAAAACACTTTATTAAATCATATATGGTTTTCAAGGCCCGATATTTTCCAATTTATAAAACATTAATCTTTTCTTTAAAGTTTGAAATGTTTATATAAATATATTATAGTTCCAAAAATCCATTTACCATCTCCTGGAAATTCTTCCAGGGTTTCGAAAACATTAATCACTTTTTATCCAAAACCATTTCCATTTTAAACCCACTACAAACCATAATTTATTCTTAAAATATCCTCATACCACAACACCTAATATTATTTTAAAATCAGTTTTTTGAATAAAAAAATTCCTAAAAACAAAACATTTGGTAATTAAAATAACTTTTTAAATAACTCGTCTTCTTTTTTAACTCAAAACATTAGTTTTTCAATATATTAAAAAATTATAAACAATGGGATTGTGGTTGAATTTATAAAATAAGAGAATTAAATTGACCACAAAAATGTCTATTCAATTAAATAACCTTTATACTAACCTCATAGAAGTGAATTAATTTTATAAACAAATGGATCTAGCATAAATTTTGGGTTAGGGTAGATCTATGTATGGTTTAGCCACATGGGATGGTAAAAAACTCACTGACCTTACAATAATTCTATGACTAACTATTATATCAGTCACATGGATTCCCCACTATTTACCAGACCATAAAGGCATAGTGATGCTCTAATAAAATTTTCATTCCATCCTAAAACACATAAGATATTCCTCAAATAAAATATAATATTATTAGGAAAATAAGTCTCATTTAGAATCAAGAAACCAATAACTAAAAATAAAAAATCAATTCTATACATTCCTTGTTAACTAAAGTCTCTTTATGAATAAGTGGTGATCAAACACCTACTGATGAAATAAATCTTGAGTCCTAAAACATTATGATATCATTTCTACCCTAAATAACCCAAAATATTAAAAGTTATTAGGAGGTAGAAGATTTCATTTTAATGGAAGTACTAATTTAATACCATTTTTAAGGATACAACACATAGTACCATCTAAACCAGTATCCAAGTCAATTTTCCACTAACCCAAAGAACGTTACTGATCCCCATGGGCTGGTGACTAGCACCTAGGAATCAAGAAACAACCTTTGGGAAAGATTTATAGTAATGAATAATAAAAAATAAAAGATATATTGAATAAAATATGTAATATAATTAAATCAATAAAACCAAATTATGTTATAAGGAGATGATATAAAAACTAAAAAAATAGTAAAACTACTATAAATTATCTTATGGTAGTCTACAACCACCCAATAAGTCCCAAAATTAATTCTTTTATCCCACCGAGAATGAATCCATAAATTATGAGAATTAAAACATGAGCACCTACTATAATACTATAGAAGATGCAAACACCAAACATTATAAGAAGGGTGACTGTTATGGAGACGAATAGGATTTTAGTAAAGTTTCTTTATAGTTTTTTAATAAGGTAATCCAAATATTATAAAAGGGAGTATAACAAGGGATACAAGGCCTTAAATTTCTATGTGGGAAAATAAATCCATCAACATTAGTTTATAATATGATTGTTTTTCAAAATACAACTTTAAACAATTCAAAATAATTTTTTAAACTGAAAATTAGAAACATGATTTTTTTTCAGTTAAAAAACAAACCTTTTCATAAAAATATTTGATAACCATTTCACAATATAAAGTGATATAATATAAGAAAATGTGTCAATATTCACAAAAATGAACTAGCTTTACAAGATCCAATACAATAGAGTTAAGGTGAAATATCTAATTAGTTCAATCAATCAATAATGATAATCAATCAATGTAACTCCATTGCCAAGTATTGACAAAAAATGTTTTCATGTATCAAGTATAAAGTATAACTATGTCATGTGTATAACCTAGATATGATAGTAATTTCACTATATTCATGATAATCAACAAATCATGAAAAAAATAGGATTATATAATGTTTCACTGGACTCAGGAAAACCAATCGACAGACACCCACATTCCTTATCACACATCTATATACTTAACCTATCATATAATCTATCCATCAACTAGATGGGGTGTGAGTTTTATAGATAATCATATCACTATTTCATCTCATTGAACTACCTAGGTCCTAATGATTAGTTAAAAAAGATGAGTGAGATAGACAGGTAATAAAGATAAAAAATGAGATTGTTATCAATATAAATATATGCTTAATACCTTAACATTTAAATAATTATTTGCTTATATCTCTCACCCACCTTTAAACACACTTAAAGTGAATAATTACATTTTCAACACCCATCAATATTAATCATAATAATCAATTAAGTTATATTAATGTATCATACAATATAGGACTATCTTAAACTACCAACTGGGTTTTCAAACATCATTAGTTTCCAATCAATTATTTCTTTCCTAATAAAAATTAAAAATGAAAATCACAATAACTTCCTTTCATAAGTAACTATCCAAAATTTAAAATGGGCCCATAAAGAAATCATTTCTTTTGAAATATCCCTAAGTCATTCAAACAAATATTTAAAATTCAAAAGACTTAAATTTATTTTAAAACATTTCTCAATAACCGTTTCTATATGAATAAATTATTTTTTTAAATTCCCCCAAGGAAGGACATTTTCGAAATTAGAATAATAATAAAAAAGGGCTCTTTTTCATTACAGAAATTAAATAATTCAAAACCATGTGGAATGAGTTTCATAAATAAACAACTTTTATTTTTATCAAATAATTTTACTATAGAAATAAAATCTTATCCTAATATATCACTTTTACAAAAAATATCCCACAAAATCCCTTGAAATGTAATCAAAATGAACCTGGAATTTATAAATATATATAAATGAGAGGAAAACTATATCTTATAAAAGGAAACCTAGATTATAAAAATTCTATTATTTCTATGATTGATTAATCGAGAAGTGGATCAAAAGTGATTTTATAATGAATTTTGGTTTAATTATTCCTTAAATGTGTGTATGGTATTATGAAAACACATATCTATGAATTTCTCTATAAGTAAGTAATTAAAAAATGAAGGATATTCATAAAAACACCTACCTAGGAATTAAATATATAATCAAAAAACAATAAGTAAAAAAGTAAAGTAACTTGATCTTCTTTTACATTAGCTAAATTCAATGAATTATTCTCAAGAGGATATAAGAAAACCAAGGGTACTTAAGGT
Source organism: Viscum album (assembly GCA_963277665.1). Lineage (NCBI taxonomy): Eukaryota > Viridiplantae > Streptophyta > Magnoliopsida > Santalales > Viscaceae > Viscum > Viscum album. The sequence continues at coordinate 1,209,466,666 of OY728165.1, read as the reverse complement.
TCAATTATTTTTCTTGAATAGAAACGCCAGTAGTTCAAAAAAATAAAACCTCATAATTTAAAAACCCAGTTAACATTATGTTTCACTAAAATATTTAATTTTTATGGTTTTAAATCATTTAAGATAGGAATTATTACCTTTAAAATTGGTTAAAGAGTCATTTCCCACAATTTAAGGTATTTAAAAAGAATAAAATGGAATTATAGGTTTATTTGGTCGAAGAAGAAATTAAAAAAAATATTTTAAAAATATTTTACTCAAAAAGGGTATTGTGTAAGGGTAACATGGTTTACCCTTACCTAGCTCATATTTTCCACATCATGGTAGGTGAATTATGCTTATGTAGTATATGAACACTAGAAAACCCATACACAATTCTAATTTTACCCTTATAACGCTTTTGGAAACACAAAAATACCCTTATGCAACTCTAGTAAACCCTTTCACAACCTTTATAGAAGTATAGTTACACTTACATGAGATACATAGTACACATACGCAGTACCCTTACACGAGTCTTTGAAACCATGGAATACCCTTAGAAATGATTTTTTCCCCATATGCATCCTTTAAAAATAATAGGATTACATTATGTAATGAAGGTTTAACATTACTCAGTGCCTATAAATACTGTACGACCTTCAAATAGATCTATGATTACCCTTACACAAATAGAGTATGATCAGGATTACCCATACACAAGGTACAGTTACCCTTACGCATCTTATGGTGCCCTTATTCAATGAAATCCTTCCATTTATGTTTGACTTGGTACCCTTACACAACACATATCAAAGGGAGTTACCCATAAATTGAGGCTCGGTACCCTTACATAGTGCACGATTCCCTTATGTAACCCATTAGAAAAGTGGTTTACCCTTAAAATCCAATATAAAAAAGTATTTTACCCTTACACGGGGTTCTTAAAAAACCATTTTTTTATGAAACACCATTAAATATAATTAAAGGTGATTTTTATTAAAAATAAAATATTTCCATATAAAAATATTTATAAAATAAACCAAATAAAATAATTTAGTTATTATAAAAATGAGGATGTTTCACAACATAAATTGTTGGGATAAAGAAGTCACTCTCCCTACTATGAATCACCATATGATTCTATACATGTGTAAAGAGGAGGAGATATATCATTTGATATCATCATCTCTTGTATAGATATTATTTCATTATGAGTAAGTGTATCCATATCAAAGGATTAAAACTAAGGAAATGATCATCATTGATGCCATTCCCATTGTAATATAATATGTTAATGTGTTCCCTAAATAATTTCTTATCCTTCATCCTTTCCTAAAGGTTGAATTCTCAATCGATAATATACCCTAATAATTAATTATATAAAAGAATCCTTATATAATGGCCACTATTGAGCTTGAAAAGCTGAATAATAAACTATAAGATATTCTAGATGATGGGTTTATAATCCCAAGTGCTTCACCATGGGGCGATTTGGTCCTTTTCTTCAAGAATAATATTGGGTAAATGTGCCTCTACATTGATTATCATGAGATCATTAATATCAAGATAAATAATAAGTATACTCTTCCACTGATTAAAGAATTTTATGATCAGGTACATGGACCCTAGTACTTCTCTATGGTGTATATTCATTTGAGATATTATCAAGTAATGGTGAATAAGAAGGATATCCCCATGACTGATTTTCATACAAGGTACAGGAACTATGATTTCGTAGTCATTCCATTCAGACTCACTAATGCTCTAGCTATCTTTACGAACAAAATGAATATAGACTTTAGGGGTTGCAACGACAAATTTGGGGTAGTATTTATAGATTATATTCTTATCTACTCAAAAATAAATGAGGAACATGAGAAGAATTTTTGATGTCATATTAAATAGCATGTGAAAGGATAATTTATATGATAAGTGTTTTAAATGTGAGTTTTGGATGGTGAAAGTAACATTACCGGGGTTTATTATAACTATAAAGGGAAATGTATTGATCTTTAGAAGATAAAGACGATTGAAGGAAGTCATAAATCAACTTATTTAATGTAGATCCATTTTATTATTGGATTAGTTGGGTACTGTTTCTTATTTTTTAGAAAATTATCATGATTTTCAAACCCAATAATTGATAACTCTAAATTGAGTAATGTGTAAGATGCTCTGAGTAATAAAGATTGTATAACCCTTTCCATGATGTGCATTAAAAGGTATATAATATTATTATACATTATAAGGATGCATGTGGGAATCATAAAATAAGCATCATACTACCTTTCTCAAATAACTTATCAACCATCTATTAATGAGGGATCAAAAAGGACCAAAAATACAATAAAATGTTATAGATAAAGGTACTGAATATTCTGGATGTCAAATTTTGTAATGATTAAGTTAAAATGTCTAGAACATAGATATGTATCCCATAAAAACCAAAAATTAATTGTGAAATTCTAGATGATGCACACATCTCATCATTCTCTATTCGCACAGGAAATACAGAGATACAAAAATATCTGAATAAAAACATCTAGTGGGATAACATGAAGGGGAATATTATGGAATATTTATATTTATTCTTTGTATAAAAACATGTAAAGGATTAATGATATAAGTATAAGGGTATAATTAAATAATTTTTGATACTTGTATAGAAATCAGAAAACATAACCATGGGTTTCTTTTAGAAACTCTCTAGGATATTTAACGGCAATAACTCTATTTGGGTGGAAGTTGATTGCCTTACAATTTTATTGAATTTCATTTATATCAAGGAATATTTCTCTCATGAAAAAATTGAAAAATATATATATAATATTAGTGTTAATTCTTCATGGATCACCAATCTCTATTGTATTCAATTGATATCTATGGTTTACCTTGAGGTTCTGGATAATCATTCAATAAGTGCGGGATAAGGAGATGCATATCAGTACTGCTTATCACCCTCAGATGTATGGTCACTCATAGAGAACAATTCAAACTCTAGAGGATATGTTTTAATCATGTTCAATGTGTTTCTATGTATGTTGGGATCAACACCTTCCCTTAGTGGAGTTCTTATAGAATAACATCTTCCATTCTAGCAATCAAATGGAACCTTATGAGGATTTCTATGGGAAGAGGTTTTAGACTCCAACATGCTGAGATGAATTTGGAAAGTGGAAGATAATGGAACACAATACTATCCAATATATTGAAAATAAGGTTCAAACTATTCAACATAATATGAAATCTGTACAAATCTGAAAGAAAATATACACACACAATTGTTGAAGAGTAATGGAGTTTTCGGTTGTATATAAGGGTTTCTTTTATATATCACCCTGGAAGAAATCCATGAGTTTTGGGAAGAGGTAAAAAATAGTATTCCAAGATACATTATACCATTTTAATTCATTGATCACATTGAAGTTGTGGCATATCAACTAGAAATCCCACCTAACATATCTCAGGTACATTATGTAGTCCAGGCATCCCACTTAAGGAAGTACATACCACACCCCTTACAAGTATTGTGTCCATAGGTAGTTCCATTTCAAAATGATACTTCATATGTGGATCAGTTGATGAGGATCTCAGATCATAGAGGCAAACTTCTATGAAACAATATTGCTCTCCTAGTTTATGTATTATAGAAGAACCACATGCTTTAGGGGGGACATGAGAAATTTAAGTAGAGATGAAATAGAAGTACACTCATCTATTTTATTGTACGAAATAAAATTTCAATTAAAATATTTTTAAATAGTGGATAATTTAATGAACCAAACTTTAATAAATTCAACTCACTTCTGAATGATTAAATTCATTATTAGGTAATGTATTTATAGAAAACACATGCACTATATTTCATTTTTTGTTTTTGACCGTTATAAAATATAGCCATAATTTTTCTATAAAGAATAAAACACCATTAAGAATCATAACCATTGATAATATATTCATTCTATAGTTTCCCTTAATATTATTATATATTAATGGTTATATTATATTCTAATTGACAAAAAAGTAAGAAATTATGGACCCGACTAGTAGAATCATTTGTTAGGAAGTCCTTTTTTCAGAGCTTCTGAGGAAGATAACTTCAATAGTATTTTCCCTTGATCAATCCCAAACTATGATTCAATAACTGAAACATTATAAAAACCATTTACCTGCTAATTTTAAGCTTATAGAGATCATTATCCAAAACATGTTCGTCAAACCACACCTAGAATGTACTATTATCACACATGTTACCCTTAGGGAATACGTTGGTGTAATAAGGGGTTATGTATCTACAACCTAGTAGTATTAATTTGAGTAATTATTTTAAGAAAATTATTATTACATTTATCCCTTCTCAAAATTAATTTATATATATATATGATTACATAATGAGTTTGATAAAAAAATATTTTTATATGAAGAAACCAAAATTATATTTTTGGGTAATATATATGTAGTTTTATTTAAAAAACATTCTAATTAAACAATTGTTTTTAAATAAATTTTATTTTCATAAAATATAATTATTAAAAAAATATTTATTTAAATACAAATTATAATACGATTTAATGAAGTCACGTATAGTTTTTATAAGGGTAAGAAAGGTATTTGGCTGGTAAAAAATAGTATTTTTGAATAATTATGGATTTTTTATTAAAAATGTAAATTTATATAATTTGAAAGATATTTTTCTAAAATCAATATCATTTTTAAAAATTATCATGCCCAAATTATCCAATGGTTAATTTCTCGTAATTTTCGGAGAATGTTGAATTGTTTGGTGCAAATTGAATATAGTATAAATATACAGTTTGTATTATGGAATTATAATTGACCAAAATTGATTTAATAAATACTATAGAAGTTATCCAAGATGAGAAATATGATTTATATTTGTTATAATTTTTTTAATGTTATTTTACTAATTTTACAAAACTAACAAGAATCCTCCAAAATCTATTTAAGATTTTAAGGTTTCAAAAACAATAATTTATGAACATGAATAACATTCACAACATAAATTATATAATTTTAATGATTTATGTTATCAAATAAATAAAATATTATAAATGAAACCACTATGAAAGAAACAATTGGAAAACCATGGGAAGGTTTTTTGTTTTAAGTATGTTATAACATAGAGTCAGAAACCCATGTTTTGAAATTAATAAAGAATTATCATTTATTTTTCTATAAATACCCACTAAAAATACCGTTAATCTTCACTAAAAACACATTTAGATTGAAATTAATATCCATTTACATCTTTAAATTCTTCCCAAGGTGTTACTAGGGCTTAATAAGCTCATCCCATGCTTTTAGAATCACCCTCTCAAGGTAGTAGATTCTCACCCTCTCCCACTTTTTTATAATACTTTATTTATATTAAGCCTTTTTATTTCCAATTTTTCATATTCAAATCTTATTTTACACATCCATTTATAATAATTATTATTACAAAATAATTAGATACTTATTTTCACTCCTATTAATCCCTTTCATGAACCTTTTTATATGCTCATTATGAAATAGAAATTATGTCATGATTTTTCGTGATAAACATTTGTATTGTGAATACCCACCTCTATTTCCACTTAAGGGTATTAACCGAGATATAAATGTCCTTAATTGATTGAGTACATATAGTTATATAATCCATACTCTTTAACCATGGGATTATAATTGATTAAATACATTCTTATATTGTGTAATCTTTGGGGCACACAAATTATTGTACATGATATAAATGAGACAGTTGGGCCTAAAATTAGATAACCCTCTAATGCATTGGGTAATGTTTTTATCTCATGAGACACCATGTATGGTTTAGGGGAGATAAAAAAGAACACTGTGTTATGATATATTTATAGTAATCCTTGAATTATTCTTATAATTTCATGTTTAATGTTGTTTATATAATCCTGTGATTCTAGGATGTTATCATATTTTATTATTCTTTTATGTTAATTATTATGATTCTCATCTTTTTTATGACATCAGGTTATTCCCCTTAACTCAAATGTATTACTTTACTTTATTCAATTGTTTTATTTTTTCCCTTACAAGTCATTATAGGCCACCCGTTTCTAATATATATCCTTGAGTAATCCCTTGAATTTTTAGAATATCAATGTAATATGAAGTAATTTAATAGAGTTTTTAAATTATTTCATTCTATCCATATTTCAGTTTATTGTGATATGTATTTAATTACTAAAATACACTACAATTATCAATTTTCTGTTATTGTGTACTGTGTAACTTAATATAACTATTCATTAAAAATGTTTAAGAAAGATATGTGTTGTCATACTACTTCACTCTGATATCTCATTGCGGTTTGTATTTATAATTCTAATCTTCCATGAATATAAGGTATGTTTAATTTTATGAATGTCTTTTTGGGATTTTTGTTTTATGGAATGGTCTCTATCTCCACTTATAATGATTTTTAATGGTTTTAATCTGAGTTACAGTCCTTGTATTTGGCATGGTGAAATGATGATGAAATCAAGATGTATTGATGATGATGAATTTCAAGATTATAAGTTTGATAAAATTGAGGAATTTACTGATGATATTTAAGTAGAGACAATTGGGAAAGAACCAATAAATGAGAAACTATATGCTAAAGATTAAAAACCATTTACCCAGTTGTATTAAATTTATAGTTTTATCAATGGTGTTAGGATTGATTAACATGAAGACAAAATGAAAATACATTGACAAGTATTTTATTGAGTTGGTACTGTCGTTAAAAGAGATACTTCCTAAAGGAAATGATATTATAGATTAACATTATAATGTAAAAAATATATTATTCAAAATTGGTTTGGTTTATAATAAAATACATGATTTTATAAATGATTGTGTTCTATATAGAAAATAATTTCAAGGTCTATTAGAGTGTCCAAAATTTGGGACATCACTATATAAGTTGAAAGAAAATTTTTTGGAAAATTTAGTAGCTACAAGTGTCCTTCAAAGGAAATTTCATATATTAATATAATCTCTCATTTAAACAATTATTTTTAAATTAAAATTATGGAAAGATATAATGCTGGAATATATATGAGGAAATATCTGATGGAAAATTACCTCATCCAGCTGATTGTACATATTCGAAGAAAATTGATCAATAATTTTGTACATTTTAAAATGTTGTTAGAAATATTATCCTTGAAATATGCATAGATGAAATTAATACATATTGGATCCTTAGTATAAAAAATATTTTATGGTATATTTAATTGGTAATTTATATCTTATCTCTATAATTGTTTAAAAATAAGAAATATATCATGTTATGTTTAATGGTTTTTATACCAAACAGCCTGAAGATAACATTGATGTTTTCTTATCACCATAAATTTATGATTTGAAACATTTATTAGATGAAGGTATTAGAATTTATTATTGTTATAACATGGAATATTACGAACTATGTATAATAATACTCACTATAAATTACTTCTCATCATATGGAAATTTTAACAAATATAGTGTTAGAGGGTATAAAGGTTGTCTGATTTGTGAAGAACATACTTCATATTATCAACTAAAACAAGGAAGAAAAACAATATACATGGTACATAAATTGTTTTTGTGTATATATTAATCTTATAAAATATTAAAAAAAGAAATTCAACCACTCATGATATTTTTATATTTATCCAAAATACTTTTCAACTGATCATTATTTTGAGAGTGTGAAAAACATGGATGTCACATTCAGAAAGACATAAAATCCATGTATTGATAAAATATTTAGAATAAATTATCAATATTTTTTGAGATTATATATTGGAGATATCAATATGTAAAACATTTCATTTATTACATGTATTTCCAGAATAATATATGTGATGGTTTGACCAGAACACTGCTAGATATTAAAGAAAAGGAAAAAAGGACAGGTAGAATGTAAGATTGTACTTAATATCAATGGGAATATGTTTAGAGTTACATCCCAATCCTAATGGAATTTGAAAATACTTGACTCCATAGTTTTATACAGTATAGAAGATGGAGAAAACTAGTTATTGTTACTTCCTCCATGGTATCAAAGTTCCATATTATTATTCTTCAAATGTAAAAACATTTTTGTCCCAAAAATATTTGAGGTTGGAAAGAATGAAATCCCATGATTATCACATTAGGATGAAACTAATCTTAGTAGTTCCGTTGTATGTAATACTTTACATTAATTTAATATTAACAATAATAAAGGTTTTTTATCCTTAAAATTAAAATTTTAATAATGTGATTTATCTTAATTTGTTGAAAATTTTAGAGAGCGAAGCTGTTTAAATATTGCTTCAACTCAAAATTCACTTTTGTCCATTTTTTTATCATGGTATAGTTAATGGTTCATTAGGTGAAATAAATAAAACCTTTTGGGAGTTTATATCTACATTTGATGTATCCTTTTGAAATATAAATAAATATCTTGGAGCGATATGTTATAAATCAATATCAACCAAAATCCTTTATTATTGAGAACTGTATTTAGAAGTAGGTTGAAGAGTTTTGTAAATACTACTTGTCTATAGTAGAGAATATCATTTTAACTACATCACTTCATTATGAAGTAAGTTTTTGGGGAAATGGGATCCATGTATTGAAAGGTAATTCAACGATAGGTGAGGATATAATATAGGTACATTTATATATCTTGAATAACATATATGATGCTCAATCAAATATAAAATTACTTATCAGTGTGTTAAAATAATGTTATCCAATGATATCCTTTACCGAGATATTGAATGAGCATTAAAATATTTTTTCCACGGTTTTAAGAGAGAATGTATTATAGATCAGATGCATGAGAAACATTGTGATTATTACAGGGTGGCCCAAGTTTAAATTTTATTAAACTGTCTGGGTATAACAGTAATGGAAATACATTTTATAACAAAGATAAAGACAAAAAATTAAGTTTAGAATAAAAGTGTATTAGTGTTCATTAAATTAATTAAATTTTCAGGTTCCAATGACAAAACCTTCATCTCTGTTTTGAGTTCATATTATATAGTTACTGAAGAAATATGGGAGACTAAATACATTAAATTTTGATCTATAATATTTAACTAAAATGGGTAATCAGTAACAACAGTGTCAAATACAAAGAATTTTGTATGACACTAGTAAATCTAAATATATTGGAATACACAGTTAATCCTTCTATCATGGAAACACTTGAAAAATAAATTTTCTATGTTATTAATCCATAAAATGTAAAATGGTTTATCATTTTACATGGAAATAAATTGTATTTTGGTGATGAAAAACTTGATAATGGTGTTTATTTATGGGACACCATAAATTCCATGGAAATATTATCATATAATATAGATGAACACATCATAGACATGGTTTATTTCATACAAAATGATCACAAGGAATGAACGTGGGAAAAAACACCAGTAATTTCTTAATATTAAAGGTAAACATATATTTATTAATTTTTTACATTTTTAAATTTCGTAAAATTTTATATATTTTAATTTTTTAATTAAAACACAAATTTTAACAAATATTATAAATTTTTTTAGATTAGTTTGGTTTTATTTTAATCAATTTTAAATATTCAACATTATAAGAAACTCTTGGATTTTTATACATTTTTAATTAAATTTTTTTTGTTTTGTATATATAATTTTACATTTTATAAATATTGTCAGTATTATTTTAATATTGTTAACTACTAATGTATAAAATAATAAATTTTATCATTTTTTTTAAAAAACATTGTTAACAACTCTAACAAATTTCATAGAGTGGTTTTTTTGTATTAGTTTTTAATGTATCTTTTTAATGTCGTTATTCAAATTTTTATGTAATTCTTTGATTTATATAATTTTAAAATTATTTTTTTTTTATTTTTTTACATCATTTCATCTCTAATTAATTTTTTTAATATTTTAGTTAACTTCCTTAATAACTATGAAAAAAATTATTTTATTTAGTTTAGTTTTTCTGGGATCATTTTAATTTTTAATTTTAATTTATATATACTGGTTAGATTTATATATTTGGGTACCAATATTATATTAATTTTATTTTTTGGGAAATTTCAAATAAAATATATGATTTAACTAAAGATTTTTTTGAGGACTATACAAATACTTCTACTGAAGCCCCCACATCCTTTTGCATATGAGATTTCTTCTTCCATAGGGGAAGAGAAGTATTATAGGGTTTGTAAATATGATAACACAAATTTAATAGAATTATCAGTTACATGTATTTAGGGATATAGGTTTTAGTATTATTTTGATGATAATTCTTATCTTAGGGGTCTAAATTCAAAATACATTAAGTCTTTTGTTTCAATACAACATTGGTATAACATTGGAATTTTCATTTTTTTTAAAGTATCAACAAAGTTAAAATATTTCAATTATGGGAGATAATGTTTTTATGATACTTTATTATTATTTTACTTATGATGAATTTTTTTTACTTATATTGGACTTTTTTCCTTCTTATCTGATTACATATGATATACCAAAAAATAGAGAAGTTAGGAATAAGTGTTCGTAATTGAATGCTAGAAGATGGGTGGATTTTAAATCAACCCTCACAATAGATTTCATTTTTCTGAAAGTTAAAATAAAAAAAAATTTGATATATATCCTTTTCTAGATGAAGATAAATTTAAGTGGCCTGTATAAAGTAAATTACAAGAATCATTTTTGGTAAGTCCAATGTCCACTTTTAGATTTTTTTTTAATATTATTAATCATCTTAATGATTTTTAATCCTTAATTTATACAAACCTAGGAGATCTCATATAGATATCCAATAGAAAAACAAATACAATCATACTTTATCGCATGGATGGTATATGTTGTGGTAACAAAAAATAATGGATGAAAATTTTAAAAAAATGAGAGCCAAGTCATCAATCTCCAAGAGGTTGGTTACCCAACCTCAAAAATGTATGAGGCATTGAAATGGGGAAAATGGAATATATTTTATTAAATATTTAGGGGTTGTAGATGAGAGGATTATAGTGAGTTATTGGGTAACTTTAGTTATTTAAACTCTTTAAATATTGTGATTCAAAAATGAATTATTCAAATATTCTATATAGGAATCCCTTGAGGATAAAAGCACCTATAGTACCTTCATTCCTGAGGGTTGGAAGGATACTTCACCTAATGAATTAATAAATCCTAAACCAACAGTTCACATATTTCGGTATGATGTCGGTGCATTGGCTAAAAAAATGTTTGGATATTCTAGATTTTCTTCAAAAGAGGATGTATATATAGGAAAAATAAAATCGTCAAAGCCTAAAGTTAACGGTTTTCATGAGAAGATAGAGGGGAGGATTAGAGATTTTGTATTGTTTGTGTTTTGATATATGCAATTACAATTTCAACTTACTTTTCTCACTCCTCGACATTTTTTTATAAATCCCACAACTCCACGTTAATCTATATGTCCCACTTCTATACCTACACCTCTATAGATTACTATCTATTTTGAATTATATGTTGATGGTACGCAACATAATATTGATTTATATGGGATTACATATTATATTGGGGATATCGTTCATCATCAATAGATAGATGTAGATCTGTTTAGGTTTATAGTGTTCGATATTATGGTAATAGTAGAAAGAGTACTACTTTTTACAGATGAGGTCGCTATATTTAGACAAAGTATTTACCATATTTTTCTTTCGAGATCTATAATTTAAAAAAAATTACAATCAATATATGTATAGATTATATAATTTATTTCATAATGGTGTCATATTTGTTTAAAAATTTCAATATTTAAAACAATCTATATTTTTGTATAGTAATACTTTAAAGGTAATGATATACTATTTAGACAACAATAAGTACATGCTGTTATAACTTTATATATTACTTATTCTGAAATTTATAGATTATTAGTATTTTTTTGTGGTTTATAAGCTTCTAATTGATTCACACGTTTGTGTGAATTAAATGAATGAAATGATTTTAAAGAGAGATATCATGGAGCTTGTAATTGGAGACTTTTTGTGTATCTACATGATGCAAGCCTTTTCTTTTTAAGTCAGTTATAAAATTTCATTCAGTTATTTTAATTTAATGAAACATAATACTTATGTTTTTTTTGTATTAAGAAAATTTATAAATTTTTATACAATATGATTTGACATCGGTATGAAGATTTTTTACGCACTATTTATTTCAACAATTGCGATGAAAATAAAATATATAGAAAGAAAAGTGTGTATTGATAAAATATTTCAAAATAATGAAAATCAATGTTGGGTATTTCCCTATCTTGAATAGTATGGAACATTTATTTTTTAAGGTATTATATCTCATAACTGAATAAACTATAACATTGTTTTTTTGTATATTAGTGACTATTAGAGGTTTTGTGTTTTTTTCCTAAATAGAAGAGATCTTACTGGTTATTCTTTATAAATGGAGATGTGTGAAAAAATTTATTCAATATATTGCACATGTATGTTTTATTATTTTAATTCATATAAATTATAATAAGTTTTTATTTTATTTCATACAAATCATTTTCAAAAAGATAATAAAAATATTTAGACATACAATAGGAAAGAGCACAGTGATGAGCAAATAACTGTGTGAAAAGGTGGCCTCTAATTTGTAATTACTACATTTTGGATGCTGGTACTTATAATATTATTTTGAATTGAAAAATTAATTTAAAACATAGTTTTTATCTTCAAGGAGTAAATGAATGCATATATTGTGTCCTAAAATTTATATTTGAAATTATTTCAACTCGTATAGTTTAAAAATTTCACAAGGTTAAATTTTATCATAACATGTCTTTTAATTTAACATATAATTATATCAAAGTTATATTTTAAATGATTCTATTTTAATATGTACCTTTTGATGAACATCAACCTTATTTTTAAAAATATATAAATGACTTACAAGTTTCATGGGTGGATTATTTCAAAGGTTTTATTGGGTTTTAATTTATTATTAATATCTATTTTAAATTTTAAATTTTAAATTTTAAAGATAAAATGATCTGAAATTGTGATATTATTTTCCTTTTCTATTTTTTCTACTATTTTATGGTTTTAGTTTAATTATTGTAATATTGGGTTATTGGTTTTGAATTTAAAATTTAAAAAATTATATTTCACCTCGTTTATTGTATAATCAGATTTAAAAATTGAAATAAATATTTTCTCACATCTATTATTTTATAAGTGACATGAAATTTTGTTTACAATACTAGTTATTTAAAAAACCATTGAAAAAATCCCCTCCCATTCTGAAGATATTGGTTGATCACTATAATAGACTTTTAAAACCTGCCATGAAATAAAATTTTCTATATTGGTCAACAATAATCAACATGGAAAAATTTACAAAGTCACTTTCAATAATATATCTAGGTAAACAATGTAAAAATACATTGTAAAAACCCCTATTTTCTACTATTCTAAGTTGTGAATCAAATATATCCTTTACGGTTTGAAATAATAATTGAGGAATTAGAAAATTAAGTTCAATTACTTCATAAAGGAAAATAATTTTATCGAGAACATTGTTAACCAATTCTATCATTAGAAGGAGTTCCCTACTAGAAAAGAATGTCATACCAATGATTTTAAACCATTGGTATAGGCTTGAAAACCATTGTCATATCCTATACCAACGGTTTACCAAACCGCAGGGTTGAAAGTCGTGAGGAAATACCTATACAAACGGTTTGATCTAAACCGTTGGTATAGCCCACTGTATTTATAGATTTACCAACGGTTGTAGACAAACTGTTGGTAGATGTTTGTATAACTTTTTTACCAATGGTTTCAAGAAACAGTGGGTATATATTGAATAAAAAACACTATATCAACAGTTTTAAAACTGTTGGGATAGTTTTTACATTCCTATCAAAGTATACAAATGGTTTAAAACCATTGGAATTGTGTTTTTCCAGACCTACTGCACAGTAGCCCCTCTAGAATACAAAACACCATAACAAGAGTTTTAAAACTGTTGGGATAGTTTTTAAATTTCTCTCAAAGTATACCAACATTTTAAAACCGTTGGTATTGCATTTTTCTATACCTACTACACATTAGCCTCTCCAGTAGCCCAGTATACAACTTCATAAAAAATAGGAGAAAAACCACATACAATCAGACCTAAAACAGTCTAAAAACACCAAAAATAGCACAAAATAACACATAAAACCATAAAAATCTTCCTACCATGTCATGTACTACAATTCCCTATTTCAATATTCATATGAAAACAATCATCCAGTAGAGTTAATAATAGTTTCAATAACTCAAACATTATTTACACTCATTTCAATCTTCATATGACAACCACTCTTCCAGTATAAATTCACCTCACCCAAGCAAAACCCCCCCCCACCTCACCTCCCCATCAAATTCTATTAGGCAGAATAGTCTGAGAAATACTTATTAGAGTTGAATAAGAGTTTGAAATTGGCTCGAATCCTATTTTTTCTGATCCTAGATTTGGGTATGGAATGATTTGTGATGCATTTTTCATTGAACTTGTATTTTTTATAATATATGGTAAAAACATATTTTCATAGGAGTCTCATCACTTATGACCTCATGAGTGAAACTACCCAACTCATGAAAAGGATTTTGCGACTATCGTTGATGAGTGTAAATTTTCGTTGTTGTGTTCACTTAAAATGATGCCCTTTTGAAAAAAAAAGACAATTTGAGTGGTGCCAGCCACACCGTGCCTCAGATTGAGGCGAGGTTGACTTGTACACATAAAAAATGACCCATGGATCATTCTGCTAAAGTATCAACATAATCTGAATGTGTTTTGTCCATTTCTCATATGGCAGTTGTTGTTTTCACTTAAAATGTTGTCCATTTCAAAGAAATGTGAGACACTTTGAGTGGTGCCGGCCACACCGCGCCTCGAGTTGAGACAAGGTTGACTTTTACACATCAAAAATGACCCATGGATCATTTTCCTATAGTTTCAATATAATATTAATTCATTTGGTTGGTTTTCCGTATGTCAGTTGATGATTTCACATAAAATGTTGTCCGTTTTAAAAAAAAGTGAGACATTTTGAGTGGTGTCGGCAACACCGCGTCTTGGATTGAGTTAGGGTTGTCATGTACACATCACAAATGACCCACTGATCATTGTCCTAAAATATCAAAACAATCCGAATGCGTTTGGTTAGTTTTAAGTACGCCAATTGTTATTTTCACTTAAAATCTTGTCCATTTCAAACAAAAGAGAAACACTTTGAGTGGTGCTGGCTACATCGGCCCTCGAATTGAGGAATAGCTAACTCATACACATCACATATGACCCATGGATCATTGTCCTAATGTTTCAACAGCATCCAAATGCATTTGGTTAGTTTTCCATATGTCAGTTGTTGTATTCAATTAAAATGATGTCCTTTCAAAACAAAAGATAGACACTTTGAGTGGTTTCAGCCACACCACACCTCGGATTGAGGTGGGGTTGACTCCTACACATCATAAATGACACATGATTCATTTTCCTAAAGTATCAACACAATCCGAAGGCATTCATCCGGTTTCGACCACCCCACGCACGCTTTTCAAATGCGTTAAACACCTAAAAACATATTCAGTTGTGCCGCACAAACCGTGCTTCCGAATGATGTGTCATCTCCTTTTACACATCACGAATAATAATTAGGGTGTTTTCATGTGATTTCAAGACATTATGATGTCGTTCGGCATGCATTTGACCGTTAAAAGAATATTTTGGCCATTTACTGCATGCTGAGTGCATTTTCGGCCAGGGCAGTCACACGACACCTCTAATTGAGGTGACATCTGGCCGACCATTAAAAAATTCACCCACCCTTTGTTTTTGTCCAATTTTATGGAATTTTGAGGTCATTCAGCTGTTTTTGACCACCCCACGAACACTTTTCAAGCGCGCCAGCCGTTCCGCAAAAAATGCACGTCCGAATGACATGTCGTCTCCTCGTACAGCTCAAGAATAAAAATTAGTATGTTTTCTTGTGATTTCAAGTCATTCTGATGTCGTTGAGATTGTATTTGACCGTTAAATGCATGTTTGGTCCATTTACGACACGCGGAGTGCATTTTCGGCCAGCACGGTCACACGACAGCTCCGATTGACGTGCCATCTAGCCGACCATTTCAAAATTCACCCACCCTTTGTTTTCGGCGGATTTCATGGCATTCCGAGGTTGTTCGGCTGGTTTCGACCACCACACGCATGCTTTTCAAGCGCACCAAACACCTAAAAAAACATATTCGGTTGTGCCATAAAAACCGCGCATCTGAATGACGTGTCGTCTCCTCGTAAACCTCACAAATAATAATTAAGGTGTTTTCATGTGATTTCAAGTCATTATGCTGTCATTCAACATGAATTTGACCATTAAATGCATGTTTTGACCATTTACAACTCGCGAAGTGCGTCTTCGGCCAGCGCGGTCACACGACACCTCTGATGGACGTGTCGTCTGGCCGACCATTTCACAATTTACACGCCCTTTGTTCTTGTCTGATTTCATGGAATTCTGAGGTCATTCGGCATGTTTTGACCACCCCACACATGCTTTTCAAGCACGCCAAACACCTAAAAACACATATTTAGTCATGCCATGCAAACCATGCATCTGAATGACATGTCATCTCCTCTTACACCTTAAGAATAATAATTGGGATGTTTTTGTGTGATTTCAAGTCATTCGCCTGTCTTTCGACATGCATTTGACCGTTAAACGCGTGTTTTGGCCATATCTGACATGCGGTGTACTTTTTTAGGTAGTGCGGTCACACGGCACCTCTGATTGACAAGCCTTATGGCCGACCATTTTACAATTCACCCACAGACTGTTGTCGTCCGATTTCATGGCATTATGAGGTCATTCGACTGGTTTCGACCCCACCACACTCGCTTTTCAAGCACGCCAAACATCTAAAAAACACATATTCAGTCGTGCTGTGCAAACCACACATCTTAATGGCATGTCGTCTCCTTGTACACCTCAAGAATAATAATTAGGGTGTTTTTGTGTGATTTTGAGTCATTCTGATGTCGTTCGGTGTTCATTTGACTGTTAAACGCTTGTTTTGGCCATTTACGACATGCGTAGTGCATTTTCGGCCAACGCGGTCACATGACACCTCTGATTGGTGTGCCCTCTAGAAGACCATTTTAAATTTCACCAACCCTTTGTTGTCATCCGATTTCATGGCATTCAGAGGTCGTTCGGCCAGTTTTGACCACCCCACGCATGCTTTTCAAGCGTACCAAACACCTAAAAAACACATATTCAGCCGTTCCATGCAAAAAACGCATCCAAATGACGTTCAGTCTCCTCTTAAACCTCACAAATAATAATTAGGGTGTTTCCGTGTGATTTCAAGTCATTCTGATGTCATTCGGCATGCATTTGACCATTAAACGCATGTTTTGGACAATTATGACACGCTGAGTGCGTTTTTAGCCAGCACGGTCACATGACACCTTCGATTGATGTGTCGTCTAGCCAACCATTTCAAAATTCACCCACCACTTGTTGTCATATGATTTCATGGCATTACGTGGTTGTTCGGCCAGTTTCGACCACTCCACGCATGCTTTTCAAGCGCGCCAAACAACTAAAAGACACATATTTAGTTGTACCATGCAAACCGTGGATTAAAATGATGTGGAGTCTCCTCGCACACCTAAAGAATAATAATTAGGGTGTTTTCATGTGACTTCAAGTCATTCCGATGTCGTTCGTCATGCATTTGACCGTTAATCGCAAGGTTTGACCATTTATGACAAGTGGAGTGTGTTTTCAGCCATCGTGGTCACACAACACCTCTGATTGACATGTTTTCTGGTTGACCATTTTACAATTCACCCACCCTTTGTTGTCGTCCGATTTCATGGAATTCTGTGGTTGTTCAGCCGGTTTTGACCACCCCCACGCACGCTTTTCAAGCGTGCAAAACACCTAAAAACACATATTCAGTCGTACCGCGCACACTGCATGCCCGAATTATGTGTCTGTTTCGCACGGATTTCGGGGATGACCTCCTAGACGGGAGATTCAAACGTTCCGATCGGTTTCTAACAGGTTTGTTCGTAGAACCAGAAACATCCAATGATTCCACATCCGTTTGGACCTACTTTTTAAAGGTAGGCGCTCATTAGTTTGTGGACTAATGAGGCTTAGGAATTTGCATTGGTTGAGAGGATGGGAGGTCGGACTCATCACACCTTTTTGAGGAGAATTATTGTCTACTCTGGGACTCTCTTTGTAGATTTATGTTATGTTCGTGAATCCTTATTACATTACCATGTATAAAATGAGCTTTCCTTAAGTTTTAACAATCAATGATTAAATATGCAAGAAATTTAGAGAATCTTTTATATGTATTCGAGGTTCTTCATCAATAGAGAATCATCTGTATCTATTTAGAGATTCTTGGTCAATGGTATCCTTCGAAACATTTATAAAAGTCTCTTGGTAATTATGATGACTGGGCTGGTTTTAAAGCCACTCAGTGAGGCACTTGAAGTTTATCGTCATTCAGAAAGACATAGATTATTTCAAAGTTGGGATCGAACCCATAAATGGGCTACCTACGTATCCTTTGTTTTGGAAAAGGAATCAGAACCCACGTAGTTCGAGAAATGGAGTATGATGTTTATGATTGATGGATCAAAGAAGAATGTCATAATTATTTTTACACTCTAAGCTCACGTGAGTCATGCTCGGTGTGAGAAACAAGAGGTATTGGTAAAAATTAGACAATTGTGCCATGAAAGATGCAATCATAAGAAATTGTTTGGGGCTTATGTATGTATGACTGCCCAAATAGATGAAGGTTTAGGATTTACTTTTAGGGAGAAAATCCAGGAACAGGGTCCATAAAGGTATATGTGCTTTATGGAGATTTGAATACACTAATCTTGGGGCTTACTCCTAAGGAGGATGCCCAAATTAGGAGGAGACTTATGATTGGGTTTTACTCCTGAAAAAGAAACCCAAATCAAGGGTAAATTATGACTCGTTAAGAGAAATTTAAGGGGGGCTTGGGGCTTACTCCTGAAAAGGAAGCCCAAGATTATGACTGAGTCTTACTCCTCAAAAGGAAGCCCAAGATTATGACTAAGTCTTATTCCTGAAAAGGAGACCTAGGTTAGGGGACTTGGGGCTTACTCCTGAAAAGGAAGCCCAAGATTATGACTGAGTCTTATTCCTGAAAAGGAGACCGAGGTTAGGGGACTTGGGGCTTACTTTTGAAAAGGAAGCCCAAGATTATGACTGAGTCTTATTCCTGAAAAGGAGACCCAGGTTAGGGGACTTGGGGCTTACTCCTGAAAAGGAAGACCAAGATTATGACTGAGTCTTATTCCTGAAAAGGATACCCAGGTTTAAGATTCTCTCATCTTAAAGTATGAGGTTGAATGAATGAACTCTCCATATTTAGTGACATAAGGATATTTAAATCACTAGACTTTGAGAGATATTCCACCGAATTCCTTTCAGATAAGGAATTCAAATCAAGAAATCATTCCATAAATGGCTTTGAAGAGTGTCTTGAAGACTGAATCATGAAAAGGAAAGGTTTGATGGCTTAAGAGGGGTAAAATGGGCAAGATGGGCATCCAAAAAGATAGGGGCGCGCAAGTCTTGAAAGGCGCGCAAGTCTTCCGTGGGCGCACAAGTATTAGTCGCGCAAGTATACTTGCGCGACATGAGGGGTACTTGCGCGATTCTAAATCGGAATTGAAATACTTGAGCGACTCCTTTTTTAAAACCTTTAGAATCCTCTTGAGGTTCTTCCAGAAAAGGGATGCGCAAGTTAAATTGAAGGAAATAAATCGACGCGCAATTGTTTGATAAGTTTCAACACTTAGTCCTTCCTTCTTCTCTTTAGATCTCTTGTTCTAGGTAAGAAATTACCTTAGAAGTGTTCCGGAAGCTTTGAGAAGAGACTTGGGCGTCGGGAGCCTCAATTCGAGTTTCTGGAAAAAGATCCTCTATAATGGGGGGCCCACAGGGTCTATTTATAGTCAAAAGAAGGCCCTGGGCGGTTACCGGGTGGTTACCACTTAGGTCGCGCAAGTCACTTGCACGACCATAAGGCGTCGCGCAAGTACTTGCATGACCACTAGGCGGCGCGCAAGTGTACTTGCGCGACCATGAGGGAACTTGCGCGACCTATGGGCAATGTTCTCCTTGTTCATCCCTTTGTCGATTTCTGATGTTTCTTCAAAGGATGAATCACTTTTTGCTTAGATATTCCCCTTTTCCGATCATTATATTCTGTGACGAAAGTAGTGTCAACAAAAGTCCCCCCTCAGAGTTGGATCCGGAGAGAAATGAGGATTTGACTCTGAGGAAATCCAAGACATCCAAAGGAAAAGGTGGTTTCCAAGTCTTCAGTGCGCAGAAGGCATCACACAAGTGTGCTAGAATTTGACTTTTATTCAGAGTTCCTTTGTCTTTTGTGGGCAGTTTAAAGTCATGCATGTCGGACATAAAGGGGCTAATGTTTAAGGTCGAAATAGCTTTGACCGAAATGGAATAGAATTGACACAATTCCTTGAAAGTTCATCTGAAAACATACTACCATACTCAAGTATGAGGGAAAATATGTAAACTATGGCTTAAGAATATTTGAATCTGAGGAATGATATGAAAATGAGCTAAAAGGCATTAGAAGAAGTAGTTTCCATGAATTAAGTTACTATTATTTAACAAAACCCGTTAGGGGGTTGAAATATGCAGGGCCACCTAAGGGCATTGGCTGCATGGTTAAATAAATAACATCTTTCGGCTGACAAGTCTGTTATGTGGACTGTTTGTGCAAGGCCACCTATGGACACGTGCTGTATAGTCAGGCAAAAGAACTCCCAGAAATTTACTTTCCTAGTGCTAAAATCCAGTTAAAGTTTATGGAGATTCAAATTTTCTATGGTATAGAGTTTGTTGTATGGAAAGAGGCACTTGAATATGGAGAAAACATTTCCACACAAGATTATTTAGGAACCTGATGAATGGCACTCCTACGAAGGTCTGACCCAAGCGTAGGGAAGGAAATTATAAACCATGGACTTGAATACTTTCAAATCATGAAAAGGGAATATGGGACAGATATGTTGAGGATGGCTATTTGTTGCAAATCCCTACATATTGCCATTAAGACCAATAAGGAAAAAAGAGGCATTCTTCCCAAGAATGAAGTTACCATCATTTAACAAACCCATTAGGGGGTTGAAATATGCAGGGCCACCTAAGGGAATTGGCTGCATGGTCAAATAAATAGCATCTTTCGGCTGACAAGTCTGATGTGGACTGTTTATGCAAGGCCACCTATGGGCACGTGCTGCATAGTCTGGAAAAATAATTCTTAGAAGTTTGACATTTTTGTGACTAGAAGTCATGAAAAGGGTTATGAAGATCTGAAAATATTTAAGGTTAGGATTATAACACATAAAGATGGGTATTGTCCAATGTATATAGAGATACATAGGTCAATGATAACCATAATCATGTTGTGGCTGGGTCCTGAATTGAACTTTTGGACTTCACTACGTATCTCATAAGAATGAGAATCAAGCCATAGGTAGTTCTTGAAATGCAGTTTAATGTCGTGCAGGAAGAAAGTATGAGAAATCTTAGTTTAGGTTCATAGAATTCAGACCATAATAATGAACACACAGTGTGTGTTTTCATGAGGACTTTTCAGATAAGGGACTGAAAGTGAAATTTGGGGTTAGGCCCAAAAGACTTGGGACTGGATTCGAGGGACACTCAAATGTTCCTAGGTATCCCATAAGGATGGGAATCAAGTCCACGTAGTTCTAGAACTACCCTTTGTACAAATTTGGTTCGTACATGTGAAGGGTGAAAGGGGACTTTAGCGCAATGATGGTTTAACCTAAGATAAAAAGTTCGGGCAGTACCATGTATGCACGTAGTCTTTTGAAATGAAACATGATTGAAAAAATCAATGTCAATAATGGTTCCTTCTCAAATGAGGAAATCAAAGAATATTGTAGTTTATTGTCGTACCGGACAAAAGTGATGTATAGTTTAACGTCATATAACAAGGAAGAAAGTGAGTCAATGTAAAGATATTGATTCCAGGGGTGGTTTCACGAATCAACATCATATGAGATGGTGGTGAACCGATGTGAAGGGATTGTTTTTGGGCTTGAACCCTGGGAGGTTGCCTACATACCCAGCTTGGAGGGTAAGGATCAAAGTCCGTGTAGTTCAATAAAAGAATGAATTAATGATCAAGTTGTTCTTGGGGACAATGATCTAAAAAAATATTGTTGGGACTTACACATGGTTAGTGGCCCAAAGGGAGTGTTATGGTTGATGTTCTCTCTAAGCTCACGTGATTCATACTCGGTGTGAGAAACAAGAGGTAATAACAACCTTAACGATGCACAGTTTAATGTCATGTAGGACATAAAAAAGGGAATATGCAGTTTAAAGTCTTGCAGTTAGGACTATTGGTGCTGCACAGTTTAGTGTCATGTAGCACGGACAAAATACAGTTTAATGTCATGTAGGACCTATCAAGGATTTCTTGTACAGTTTAGCGTCATGTAGTTAGGACGATGGGTATAAAATAGTTTAACGTCATATTGGACGAAAGGGGGACGGTGCAGTTTAATGTCATGCAGTAAGGACAAAATAACACACCATTTATGTCATGTTGGACGAAAGTTTGAATAGTTTAAGGTCATATGCATGGACTGTGAATGGTGCAGTTTAATGTCATACTGGACTTTTGAGATTATATAGTTTAACGTCTTTCCGGACGTGAGGGACTTTTATACAGTTTAGAGTCATGTAGTTAGGACGTCATAGTTTAACGTCTTACTGGACATAAAGGATTTGAAAATAGTTTATGGTCATATACATGGACTAGGGATGATGCAGTTTAAGGTCATGCTGGACGGTTTAAGGAACCTTTTCACAGTTTAATGTCGTGTGGGACGAAGTTGCAGTTTAAAGTCATACTGGACCATTGCTGTATAGTTTAACGTCATATAACAAGGACGAACTGGTGTTGTACAGTTTAAAGTCATGTAGCTAGGACTAAGGTGAACCAATATGAGGATATCAGTTCTGGGGACTTTTTACAGTTTATCTTTATGCTGGACGATGAAAGTTCCACACAGTTTAATGTCATGTTACTAGGACACAATATAGTTTAATGTCATCTCGGACAATATACAGTTTAGTGTCATGTAGGACATAATAGTAACCAATGTTACAGTTTAACGTCATGTTGGACGATAAGGGAACTGACACAGTATAACATCATGCTGGACGACGAAAGTGCCACACATTTTAATGTCATGTTGCTAGGACACAATATAGTTTAATGTCATCTCGGACAAAATATAGTTTAATGTCATCTCGGACAAAATATGGAACTTCTGTACAGTTTAATGTCATGTAGATAGGACATAATACAGTTTAGTGTCATGTAGGACATAATACCGTTTAGTGTCATGTAGGACATAATACAGTTTAGTGTCATGTAGGACATTATACAGTTTAGTGTCATGTAGGACATAATACAGTTTAGTGTCATGTAGGGCATTATACAGTTTAGTGTCATGTAGGACATTATATAGTTTAGTGTCATGTAGGACATTATACAGTTTAGTGTCATGTAGGACATTATACGAACCAGTGTAACTGTTTTGGCTCTGGGAATAATATTTTCTGTTTATACAAAATACTTCTTCAGAAATCTGGCATTGGTTGGAGTCGTGATGAGTTCTCCATCCATTGAAATTAAACAGAACCAAAGATTAACTCTTCGTCTGATAAAGACTCTGCCTGATTAGCCTGTTTAGGTTGTGTCGTTTGATGGGGCAGTGCCCGTGGCTTTGAAGTAGATGGCATGAAATCTTCCAGAGTCAAAGACAATTTAGGCTTTGCTACATACTCATCTTCTCCTGATTCCTCTTTCTTCTTTGAATTGCACTGCCCTTTTGAGGATTTGTCTTTTGATGGAGGCTTTACTGTAGCTTTTGTAGGAGACCCAATTGGCTTCTTCAATTGTGTTTTCAAAATGGAATGGGTCTGATTGATTGTCTTTCTGACCATCCAATCATCATATTTTTTCGCAGTTTTGCTTTTGACTTCCTTCCACTCGCCTCCATCCTCTAGATCTGTAGCGGTAATACACGCTACATGAGCTGAAGAACCCTTCAATTTAACTTGTCCCAAGTCAACCATCTTTTGCAGGAGGTCTTTAAAGACAAAACACTCCTAGATGGGATTCCCCAACATTTGATGAAAGGGACAATAATTGGGACGGTCTTCATCTCCTTCCTTGTTTGGCCTCTTGGGCACTGGTAATTGAACCAAATTATTTTCCAGAGCTGCAATGAAGTAACCAGGAACTTGCTCATTTCGGAAAGAGTATGTTTTACTCTTCAAATCCTCAAATTGTTTTCGTCGTTGATCTCTTTGATCATTTGGACGAAACAGCCTTTGTTGTTGGCATTCAGGAGGTGGAGCCCTTCGAGAAGATGAAGGTTTTGAAGTTGAAATAGGTACAGGTTCTTGTTTAAGCATAACTGTAGCAGTTTCTGCTTTACCCAATCTTTTTCCTAGAGCTGATGGAATTATACGAGATTTAACCTTAGCCTGTATAAGGGAATCTTCAATCTGTTGAGCGATTGAAGTAAGGTCTCGAAACCCTCCTATGTATTTCACAGGGATCAATGGCATGCATAATTCGTCACGCAAATTTTCCACACATATTGGCAACAATTCCTCCTGAGGGAGTGCTAAACTCAACGAATACGTTAATCCCTTCCAACGAGCAATGAAATCAGAGACTCTTTCATTCTCCCTTTGCTTGTAGTTTGTAAGATCGAAAACTGTCGTTTTTGGGAAAGGTGAGCTAAATTGAAGAAGGAATTTTTGACGAAGATCCTCTCATCTGATGACTGACCGGGATTGCAAGCTTGTATACCAGAAAAAAGCTGGTCCTTGCAAGGTTCGTACGAAGCATCTGAGTTTCACTGCTTTTTGCTGCTCTGGAGATCCCATCATAGGATCACAACAAGACACGTAATGTGTCAAATGTTGTTCAGGGTCGCCTGATCCATTGAAAGTAGGGAAAACAGGGTTTCCAAAACTGGATGGAGGACAAATTGAATCTACCCATTCAAGGTAAACTTTCTTTTCAGGTTGAACTTGCACCCGTTTCCCTTCCATAGTTTCTAACCGAGCTGTTAATGACTCAATAGTAGTTATTAACTTTTGAGAAACGTCAGGTTGAACTTGGTTTTGGGTAGGTGCAATGAATGGAGCTTGGACAGACGTGGTGGTTGGTGCTGCAACTGATGGTAGTGCTGCCAACTGTTGTTGCGTTTGACCCGTAGGATTAGACCTCTGTGGGTGTACTAATAAAGGAGGATATCCTTGATCCATCTCAGTAGTTACAACAAATTCCTTCGGCTATCGGACTTTATCATTCTTAAGAAGAAGACTACTCTGAAGTAGTTCTGCATTCAACCTTCTTAATTCTTTCATTTCTTCCTCCTGTTGTGCAAACCTTTGCTCTAATGAGAGCGATTGACCTCCTTTAGAGGAAGGGTGAGAAGTAACTTGATTCTTTCCTTTCCCCTTATTGGATCCTTTTCGGAGAGGGGGAAGTGGGTTACTTGAAGGAATACCCAGATTTTGGGTAAGCCTTTGATTACGTGTGCGCACACCTTCTTCATTTAGGTCTGTGTGCGCAACTTCTTGAGCAGGAACCTCTTCGTCTGATCCCTCTGATTGAGCCTCATCTGGTGAATCAGCCGCAACTGCATTGATGACATTAATGGATGCATATTGCATGGAATCCTTTATATCAGCATTTCTGTGATATTGTCTTCTTCCATGTCCATGATGAGACATGGAATTCCGTCGACTTGATCCCTCAGGAATTTCTTGGAGAACCATCACATGAAGAGAATCTCCTGATAGCATGGCTCTTCATTCCTCTTGAGGCTTATTCCCTAATCGAGAGAATACTGACTTTCTCTGAGGGAGGGATTGAGGATTTGAAAAAGTCCCCAGTCCGGTGGACTGGGGATGTTCCTGCTGCTTCCGCTCAACTCCTCGAATCCCATTTGTTGACTCTGAGGGTTGGGTTAGAGAAGTCCCCAGTCTGACAAGCTGGGGTGTCTCTTGACATGCTATGTCTGAGATCTTCTTAAAATCTCTCTTGATCTTGCGAATCTTAGTTCGGAAATTAGCTGGATGCATTAACCTGTATCCACTTTTATCACATGGTTCAACAGACCGTTGGATGATTTTCGAAACTTCTGTCATTTGATGACGTGTTTGATCCATACGAGAGGCTTGTGCAATATTCTCGCCTGCTTGATGTAGGAGCAATTCAACAACTTGTCCTCTATATACTTGATTTTGAGAGGAACTAGTCGAATCTTGTTCTTGAGAAAGCTTTTGATTATGAACAAAGCCCATTGACTGTGGCCGGCCATGGGCAATAACATTGCATGAGACCATTTTCGGCGGGATTTGCTGACCGGAAAGCACTGTGAAATGTAGTGCTCCATGAACACCCCATCCTCTTATATGAACATCAGATGGAGCATTGGCAATTAACTGACGCAATTTTCTTAGTGCGCCAAGGCATGAACGTTGAAGGATTATCTGTTGCTTTTCAGCCTTTGGATACCGAGAGACTAATAGAGATGCCAAATCAATCTGGCGTTGTAACAACTCTATTATCTTAATATGATTTTCATAATCATCATAAGATAATACTTTCTTCTTCAATTGAAAAAGAGTCTTCCATATGTTGAGACGAATATCATGGATTCCATCATCCGTCAACATCTTTGGAATGTCGTACTGGGAGTCCGCCAAAGGCCAAAACATGACTGGTACTTCACCTTTTGCCAGTTTTTTCCTCATGTTCAGCATTTCTTCTTTATCATTAAATGAAGATTCTTCTACCTGTTTGGACCATAGTTTGTGTTTCTTTGTTGCTTCATCGGATTCAACAATATTGGTAGAGATATCACTATTCATGCTGGAAGATGAATGACCCAGGGATGGTTCGGAGAATAACCTGAACCCCAGGATATCTTCTGATGGAGAAAGAGTTTCACCTGCCGATAGTAAAGCATCAGACATGACTGGTTTTACGTTTGCAAGTGCCTCGAGATAGGAGGGCTTTCTCGTCACTACATTGCCTTCTGAAGAATTTTCGAGACAACGTGAATCACTAATGCGGAGAGGACTTTTGCAGCGAAGTTCATCACCATGAGGAGGACCGTCATGATGGGTTACAGCAAAAGATGAAATCTCTTGCTCCTTGGTCTTCTGACCACACAGAGGGTGCCTGTGGCTCTTATCTGAAGAAGAATCTTCAAGATTGACCGAACTTTCATGAAGCAAGCCTTCATGAGGAAGTGTCTGTTGAAGAACTTCAAAATTAATGTTCCCGTTATTGAGAAATGAGGGAGTAGAATCTTGAATTCCGATAGATAAATGTCTGAGGGCTTCAAGAACTCCATCATCGAGCAAGGCCTTGTTGCAGACTGGCCTTTGATCTCCTGACTGTGCTGGGCGGATCTTTTTCTTAGATGCCTTCTTACTCGCTTTAGAAACCACTTGATGACGAAAGTGACTGCTCTGAGCAGGTGTATGTGCCTGATCAGGAAAGATGGTCAGGTTAGGCTGATGATTTCCACTCAAATGAGGTGTATGTGCCTGACTTGGTTGTCCGTAAGATATGGGGGAGTATGCCCCATAACCCTCTTGGATTGGAAAAGATATGTGTGTCTGTTCCGGAGTGAATCGTTGATGTATCACTCCACTGCTAGGGATAGATTTATGTGTCTGTCCCTGTGATGATGTTGAAGCTGTTATGATATCCTGGCAATCATCCAGAATATGAGCAGGAATTTGCTTCTGCTCTTTCACCATTGACAAAATATGTTTGGTGACTTCAGCTGCCGGAACGGGGATATACGTCCATTCCGGGCTTGGAGTAGGTGTATGTGCCTGCTCCTATCCTCCTTTTCCTATCAGTGGATCTTGACAGTACTCAAGTGTGGAGGCAGAGAGTTGAGTCTGCCTCCTGTTTGTCGTCGGGACTTTCTGACTGACTTCTCCGTGTGCTACCAAGCGAGACTGTTGGTAGGCTTGATTAGTATTAGCAGGTGTATGTGCCTGCTGATTACACTTCGTCAAACGCGGTTGACGAGATCCATCATATGTAGTCAGACGAGCCTGCTGACTAACTGGTAATGTATAAGCAGGTGCATGTTCCTGCCTATAGTACTCCGCCGAAATTGCCTGGCGGGATTGGCGTGATGCTGCCAGACGAGTCTGCTGGACAGCGGAATTAAAATGGATAGGTGATTGTGCCTGCTCGTTATTTGCCACCAAGTTAGGTTGGTGGACTTCTCCAGAGATGGCAGGGATGACAACCTGCCTATTGTTAACCGGATTCCGTCTTTGGCGGTTCATCTTGCCTACTACGGTTCGAGGAACCTGAGCTGAATGCCTGGAGTCGGTACCCTCATCATGTTGAGGGCGCACTACCGCACGAGTCTGGCGGCGATTGTTGATGGGAGCCCTTGAGAAGGACTCCTGTTTTTTGAATTAAGGTCCTGCGGGACCTGCTCATTCACTTCCTCAGAGTAAGGGAGTGAATGGAAATTGCGTTCCGGGGATAACGCCCCGAAACGGTTGGAGACGGTAGTCAGCACCGCCTGCTTCTTGATCGCTGGCCGCCATTGTCCGGACGACCAGGTAGAGTTGTTAACTTGGAGGGCTTGACGAGCGTCCTCCAGAGTTGGGATAGTACCGTTGCGATGGTACTCCTTAACCAGTGCATTAGAAACCCAGCGTTGAAGACGCTGAGTTGGTGATGTCATCCTAAGAGCGGATGAAGTTCCAGCAGGAGTAGCAGCATTGGTTTTCACAGCAGCAGACCTCACAGTAGAGGTGTTCACAGCAGCAGTATTCACAGGGGTGAATTTAAGGAAAGCCATTTTGCAGAAGATCTTGAGAAAAGAGTGCCTTTTCCATATAACAGACATAATCAAGATGAATCTGGCCACTGCATCTTTTGGATGAGCACATGTCAATGATTGCTTTGTTGGCCCAAGGGGCCTAACAAATAAGAAGAACATCATTTTAACTTGGTTAAGGATTCACGTCGGGTTCACCATTTTTGTTTCGCACGGATTTCGGGGATGACCTCCTGGACAAGAGATTCAAACGTTCCGATCGGTTTCTAACGGGTTTGTTCGTAGAACCGGAAACATCCAATGATTCCACATCTGTTTGGACCTACTTTCCAAAGGTAGGCGCTCATTAGTTTTTGGACTAATGAGGCTTAGGAATTTGCATTGGTTGAGAGGATGGGAGGTCGGACTCATCACACCTTTCTGAGGGGAATTATTGTCTACTCCGGGACTCTCTTTGTAGATTTAAGTTATGTTCGCGAATCCTTATTACATTACCAAGTATAAAATGAGCTTTCCTTAAGTTTTAACAATCAATGATTAAATATGTAAGAAATTTAGAGAATCTTTTATATGTATTCGAAGTTCTTCATCAATAGAGAATCATCTGTATCTATTTAGAGATTCTTGGTCAATGGTATCCTTCGAAACATTTATAAAAGTCTCTTGGTCATTATGATGACTGGGCTGGTTTTAAAGCCACTCAGTGAGGCACTTGAAGTTTATCGTCATTCAGAAAGACATAGATTATTTCAATGTTGGGATCGAACCCATAAATGGGCTACCTACGTATCCTTTGTTTTAGAAAAGGAATCATAACCCACGTAGTTCGAGAAATGGAGTATGATGTTTATGATTGATGGCTCAAAGAAGAATGTCATAATTACTTTTACACTCTAAGCTCACGTGAGTCATGCTCGGTGTGATAAACAAGAGGTATTGGTAAAAATTAGACAATTGTGCCATGAAAGATGCAATCATAAGAAATTGTTTGGGGCTTATGTATGTATGACTTCCCAAATAGATAAAGGTATAGGATTTACTTTTATGGAGAAAATCCAGGAACATGGTCCATAAAGGTATATGTTCTTTATGGAGATTTGAATACTCTAATCTTGGGAATTACTCCTAAGGAGGATGCCCAAATTAGGAGGAGACTTATGATTGGGTTTTACTCCTGAAAAAGAAACCCAAATCAAGGGTAAATTATGACTGGTTAAGAGAAATTTAAGGGGGGCTTGGGGCTTACTCCTGAAAAGGAATCCCAAGATTATGACTGAGTCTTACTCCTGAAAAGGAATCCCAAGATTATGATTGAGTCTTATTCCTGAAAAGGAGACCCAGGTTAGGGGACTTGGGGCTTACTCCTCAAAATGGAAGCCCAAGATTATGACTGAGTCTTATTCCTGAAAAGGAGACCCAGGTTAGGGGACTTGGGGCTTACTCCTGAAAAAGAAGCCCAAGATTATGACTGAGTCTTATTCCTGAAAAGGAGACCCAGGTTAGGGGACTTGGGGCTTACTCCTAAAAAGGAAGCCCAAGATTATGACTGAGTCTTATTCCTGAAAATGAGACCCAGGTTAGGGGACTTGGGGCTTACTCCTGAAAAGGAAGCCCAAGATTATGACTGAGTCTTATTCCTGAAAAGGAGACCCAGGTTTAAGATTCTCTCAACATAAAGGATGAGGTTGAATGAATGAACTCTCCATATTTAGTGACATAAGGATATATAAATCACTAGACTTTGAGAGATATTCCACAGAATTCCTTTCAGATAAGGAAGTCAAATCAAGAAATCATGCCATAAATGGCTTTGAAGAGTGTCTTGAAGACTGAATCTTGAAAAGGAAAGGTGTGATGGCTTAAGAGGGGTAAAATGGGCAAGATAGGCACCCAAAAAGGTAGGGGCGCGCAAGTCTTGAAAGGCGCGCAAGTATTGCGGCGGCGCGCAAGTATTGGTGCGGCGCACAAGTTTTGGTCGCGCAAGTATACTTGCGCGACATGAGGGATACTTGCGTGATTCTAAAATACCATTAGAATATTTGAGCGACTCTTTATAAATCCCTTTAGAATCCTCTTGAGGTTCATCCAAAAAAAGGACGCGCAAGTTCTATTGAAGGAATAAGTCGGCGCGCAAGTGTTGATGATTTTCAACACTTAGGCCTTCCTTCTTCTCTTTAAATCTTCCGTTCTAGGTAAGAAATTACCTTAGAAGTGTTCTGGAAGCTTTGAGAAGAGACTTGGGCGTCGGGAGCTTCAATTCGAGTTTCTGGAAAAAAAAAAGATCCTCTCGAATGGGGGGCCAACAGGGTCTATTTATAGGCAAAAGAAGGCCCTGGGCGGTTACCGGGTGGTTACCACTTAGGTCGCGCAAGTCACTTGCACGACCATAAGGCGTCGCGCAAGTACTTGCATGACCACTCGGCGGCGCGCAAGTGTACTTGCGCGACCATGAGGGAACTTGTGCGACCTATGTGCAATGTTCTCCTTGTTCATCCCTTTGTCGATTTTTGATGTTTCTTCAAAGGATGAATCACTTTTTGCTTAGATATTCCCCTTTTCCGATCATTATATTCTGTGACGAAAGTAGTGTCAACAGTGTCATATCCTCATACACCTCACGAATAATAATTAGAGTGTTTTTGTGCGATTTAAAGTCATTCTGATGTCGTTCGGCATGCATTTGACTGTTAAACGCATGTTTTGGCCATTTACGACAAGCGGAGTGCGTTTTCGGCTAGCGTGGTCACACGACACCTCCGATTGACATTTTGTCTTGATGACCATTTCACAATTCACCAAACCTTTGTTGTCATCAGATTTCTTGGCATTCCGAGGACGTTTGGCCAGTTTCGACCTACCCACGCACGCTTTTCAAGCGCGCCAAACACCTAAAAAACACATATTCTGCCATGCCACGCAAACCGCACGTCCGAATGATGTGTCGTCTCCTCATACACCCCATGAATAATAATTAGGGTGTTTCCGTGTGATTTAGAATCATTCTGAGGTCGTTCGGCATTCATTTGACCCTTAAACGCATGTTTTGGCCATTTACGACACGCGGAGTGCGTTTTCGACCAGCACGGTCACACGACCCCTCCGATTGATGTGAAGTCTAGACGACCCTTTCACAATTCACCCAACCTTTGTTGTCATCTGATTTCATGGAATTCCGAGGTCATTCGGCCGGTTTCGACTGCCCCACGCAAGCTTTTCAAGCACGCCAAACACCTAAAAAACACATATTCAGTCGTTCCACGCAAACCCTACATCTGAATGACGTGTTGTCTCCTCATACACTTCATGAATAATAATTAGGGTTCTTTCGTGTTATTTCAAGTCATTCTGATGTCGTTTGGCATGCATTTGACCGTTAAACGCATGTTTTGGCCATTTATGACACACATAGTGCGTTTTCGGCCATCATGGTAACACGACCCCTCTGATTGACGTGTCGTCTAACTGAACATTTTTCAATTCACCCACCTTTTGGTATCTTCTGATTTCATGGATTCCTGATGTCGTTCGGATGGTCTCGACCTCCCCACGCACACTTTTCAAGTGCGCCAAACACCTAAAAACACATATTCATCCGTGTCATCCAAACCACCCATCTTAATGACTTGTCGTCTCCTCATGCACCTCATGAATAATAATTAGGGAGTTTTCGTGTTATTTTAAGTCATTCCAATGTCGTTCGGCATGCATTTGACCATTAAACGCATGTTTTGGCCATTTACGACACCCGGAATGTATTTTTCGGCCAGTGCGGTCACATGACCTCTTCGATTGATGTGCCGTCTATTGACCATTTTAAAATTCACCCACTTTTTGTTGTCATCTGATTTCATGTCATTCTGAGGTGATTCGACCGGTTTCGACCACCCCACGCACGCTTTTCAAGCGAGCAAAACACCTAAAAACACATATTCAGCTGTGCCGCACAAACCATGCGTCCAAATGTGGTGAATTCCCCTCTTACACCTCACGAATAATAATTATGGTGTTTTTGTCTGATTTATAGTCATTTCGATGTCATTCGGCATGCATTTGACCGTTAAACTCATGTTTTGGCCATTTACGACACGCGGAGTGCATTTTCAGCCAGCGTGGTCACACGAAACCTTCGATTGATGTGTCTTCTGCCCGACCATTTCACAATTCAACCAACCTTTGTTGTCATCCAATTTCATGGAATTCTGAGGTCGTTCGTTCAGTTTCGACCACCCCATGCACGCTTTTCAAGCGCGCCAAACACGTGAAAACACATATTCAGCTATGCTATGAAAGACACGCATCTGAATGACGTGTTGTCTTCTCTTACACCTCAAGAATAATAATTAAGGTGTTTTCCTGTGATTTCAAGTCATTACGATGTCGTTCGGCATGCATTTGACCGTTTAACGCATGTTCTGGCCATTTACGACACGCAGAGTTCGGTTTTGGCCAGCACAGTCACACGACACGTCCGATTGACATCCTGTCTGGCTGAACATTTCAAAATTCACCCATCCTTTGTTTTCGTCCGATTTCATGGAATTTTGAGGTCATTAGGATGGTTTCAACCACCCCACGCACGCTTTTCAAGCGCGCCAAACACCTAAAAACATATTCAGCCATGCCGCACAAACTGCGCGTCTGAATGACGTGTCATCTCCTCATACACCTCATGAATAATAATTAGGTTGTTTTACTGTGATTTTAAGTCATTCCGATGTCGTTCGGATTGCATTTGACCGTAAAACCCATGTTTTGACCATTTACGACTTACGAAGTGTGTTTTCAGCCAGTGCGGTCACACGACACCTCCGATTGACATGCTGTCTGGCCAACCATTTCAAAATTCACCCACCCTTTTTTGTCATCCGATTTCATGGAATTTTGAAGTCGTTTTTCTGATTTCAACCACCCCACCCATGCTTTTCAAGCATGCCAAACACCTAAAAACACATATTCAGTCGTGCCACGCAAACCACCCGCTCGAATGATGTGATGTCTCCTCGAACAACTCACGAATAACAATTAGGGTTTTCCATGTTATTTCAAGTCATTCTGATGTCGTTCGGCCTGCATTTGACAGTAAAACCCATGTTTTGGCCATTTACGACACGCAGAGTCCGTTTTTGGCCAGTGCGATCACACGACACCTCCGATTGACGTGTCGTCTGGCCCACCATTTTACAATTCACACAACCTTTGTTTTTGTCCGATTTCATGGAATTCCGAGTTTGTTCAGCCGATTTCGACCACCCCACACCGACTTTTCAAGCATGCCAAACACCTAAAAAACACATATTCAGTCATTCGGCAAAAACCGCGCATCTGAATGACGTGTCGTCTCCTCTTCCAACTCACTAATAATAATTAGGGTGTTTTCGTGTGATTTCAAGTCATTACAATGTCGTTGGGCATACATTTGACCATTAAACTCATGTTTTGTCCATTTACGACATGCGGAGTGTGTTTTCGGCTAGCGCGGTCACACGACACCTCCGAATTATGTGCCATCTGGTCGACCATTTCACAATTCACCCACCCTTTGTTTTTTTAATTCATGGCATTTCGATGTCATTCGGCCGGTTTCGACCTCCCCTCCCCCCCCCCCCCCCCGCACGTTTTTCAAGTGCGTCAAACACCTAAAAACACATATTCAGCCATGCCACACAATCCACAAGTCCGAATGACGTGTTGTATCCTCATAAACCTCACCAATAATAATTAGGGCGTTTTGGTGTGATTTCAAGTCATTCTGATGTGGTTTGACATGCATTTGACCATGAAACGCATGTTTTGGCCATTTACAACACGCGGAGTGCATTTTCAGCCAACGCGGTCACATGACACATCTGATTGAAGTGTTGTCTAGCTGCCCATTTCAAAATTTACCCACCCTCTGTTGTCGTCCAATTTCATGGCATTCTGATGTCGTTCGGCCGGTTTCGACCACCCCACACCCACTTTTCAAGTGCGCCAAGCACCTAAAAACACATATTCAGCAGTGATGTGCAAACCCCACATCCGAATGATGTGTTGTCTCCTCATATGCCTCAATAATATTAATTAGGGTGTTTTTGTGTGATTTCAATTCCTTACGATGTCGTTCGGAATGCATTTGTCCGTAAAACCCATGTTTTTTCCATTTACGACACGCAGAGTACTTTTTCAGCCAGCACGGTAACATGACACCTCCGATTAACGTGATTTCTGGCCGACCATTTCAAAATTCACCCATGGATCATTGTGCATAAGTATCAACACAATCCGAATGCGTTTGGTCAGTTTTCTGAATTCCAGTTGTTGTTTTCACTAAAAATGTTCTCCATTTCAAATAAAAGTGAGACACATTGAGTGGTGCCGTTAAAAACGTGCCTCCGATTGAGGCGGGGATGAATCGTACACATAAAAAATTACCCATGGATCATTTTCCTAAAGTATCAACACAATATTAATGTGTATGGTTGGTTTTCTGTATTCCAGTTGTTTTTACATAAAAGAGTATCCATTTTATACAAAACAACGACTCTTTGAGTTGTACTGGCCACACCATGCCTTAGATTGAGGTGGGTGGGGGTTGTCTGGGGGGGGCTGTCTAGAAAGGAGGGGGGGTAATCTATCTAAAACTATATCGAGGTATAATACGTCGAATTCCGACTGGACTGCGAACCGTTGTGGGGTGTCTTCCTGGAGCAGATGCAAATCACGGCATTACTGTTGCGTGACTGCGGCGTGACCATGGCGTGACTGCGGCATGACCGTGGCGTGACCGCGTCGTGACCGCGGCGTGGCCGCGGCATGTTGGCCATGTTCAGTGACATTCGCGGGGTAGCATCTTCCAGCCAGGATTCCAAATAAATCCTATGTAGTTGTCCTTCACATTATATAAACTGATATTATGTTATAAAAACAGACTCTTGATTCAAGATTGTGGTATGATAAACATATATATTTTATATTTTTTGTTTTTAAAAGTGGTACTAGGTAGTTGAAACTACTAATTGAGAGTCAAATTATCACCCCCTAAACTATAACTGTGATTTTTCATAGATAGAGCACCTCCTTTGGAGAGGTTTTATTATAAAAACCTGATTTTATTTATCAAATTAAACAATTATAATAAAGAAAATTTATTCAATATATGCAATTCAATATAATTAAGAAGATTTAAGAAAGGGAATAAATTAAATTTAAAGCATTCATAAATTAAATAGACTTCTATATTTGGTCAAAAATAAAGAGTTATACTGAATTCAAAAACATCCATACCAGAGTGAAAAACCAGGTTCAAAAAAAGAGTTATTCCAAATTAAAAAATTTAATGGATCAATCTGCCCTTTATCACTATCACCATCACGAATTTCATCATCGGCCTCATCCTCACCTCCATCTATGTCCTCATCATCGTCCTCATCATTGTCCACATGCTCATCCTCGGACCCATCCTCGCCCTCGGCCCCATCCTTGGCCTCTTCCTCATCCTCATCCTTACCCTCGTCCTCTTCAGCATACTCGTCATCAACAGGAAATTCATAATCTTGAACACCACTAGAACTTACCCCTGGTGCATTGAATAATGCACCCATCGATGAAATATATGTCTGACAAGCCGCGTTGGCCTCTGGTGGAAGTGATGAGGATAAAGCTTTCATCAGTTTCATAAATTATTTGTCCCTCGTTTGAACATGTACTTTCAACTCTATGACCATTTTATCAAAAGTTTTTGCATTCTCCTTGACCTGTTCCAACTCGGTGGTACTAGAATGGATACTTAGAGATGACCAATAACTCATCGGGACTATATTCTTATCAGTTCGGCAGCGTACTCGACCAGAGTGCTCATCTCCCAAAACCTGATATAAATGATCATCTGCCCTAAATTGTCAGGCTCCTGGGCATCAATGGCCTCTAAAGGAGTCGATTAAAAATATTAGTCGATTATTAAATTTCAAAATAGATATTAATTAAAACTTCCAATATTTTCTTATGCTGGTTCCTTAACCGCATTTCCATCTTTTTTCCTTCTACTCGGGAAAAACAATTTTGCTCGAGGGATACGTCCTTCAATATTGAATTTGTGCATCTGTAATGACATCGAAACAATATAAAGTGCATGTATAATAATATATTCAATATTCAATAAATCACATAATTTAAGTAGGAAATAATAAAAATGG
Source organism: Viscum album (assembly GCA_963277665.1). NCBI lineage: Eukaryota > Viridiplantae > Streptophyta > Magnoliopsida > Santalales > Viscaceae > Viscum > Viscum album. The sequence goes on along the minus strand of OY728165.1, from coordinate 1,209,429,486 downwards.
AAAGTCCTAAAGAAACATTATAAACAACTATATCATACCAGCTCCCTCTCATGATCCGACATAGTAGTGCACCCAAAAGTGTGGATGTATTAATTTGAATCAATGTTTTTTTTTTGTTTTTTTCAGAAGATTCTTAAATATTGTTTAATAATAAATTAGATAATATTAATGAAAAATATGAAAACTGTCATTTAAATACTTCAAATGGGATTAATACCTTAAATTTGGTAGTTGCCCAATGGGAAATCATTTGGTGATATTTCTCTATCGGATAGTCATACATGATAGGTAATGTATCCAACTTCGTGCCCACTCTATCACACCAGCCAACATACATCTCATGCTTATAATCTCTCCAAATCTCTCCAAGCTCCTTCAAACGCACTGGTCGTGCACCTTCGCCATCATTGAAGTTATACCAATATTGACACCTAATAGATTAATTCATATAAATTGAAATAAATACTACATTAAATCCAATAGATTTCTTACCCATATTTGTGCCCACACATTATCCTTGACTTTGTGTGGTATATGTCTCTAAGGGATAGGTCTGATTGGAATGATGTCGGATTATTTGGCTAGCCTTGCAAAAAAACTGACATTCTGGCACAGATTTATCAATCAGCTAACCGTCATCATTGTATTCAACAATTAACTATGTCTGGCGGTTCCATACAGCACGCAAGAGAGTACTCCCCCTCCCCTACCTCATATCAGTAGTTGAATCTGTTATTAAAGAAAAAAATATCAGTACAAGTTTTAATTAAAATAAATTTTGGTATAAATTTTTTTTAGAGTTATATAAATATACATGTGGTAGTCAGATCAATGGGTGTCACTGGAAGTGTTGAATCTAAAGGAATATTCTATACAGGTGGGGTTTCCCTCAGTGTATGCTCCTCAGCCACATACTGTGTCTGAGCAGGAGTCGAATAAGGTGGAATATAATTGCTAGGAGATGATGAACTAGAAGCAAAAGATGATGGCACAAACGTCTGGCCAATTGGTAGTGTAAATATCAAAGGCCTAAATATCCTATGCTACCCTAAAGTCACACCAGGATAAAAATTGAGTGTAGAAGATACGTCTGTGGTAGGGGCCTAGTCCAATCAGGTACGACCATTGGATCTTCTAACTCTCGCACCACGAGCCCTCGTACCACCGGCCTCAGTACTGAGACCACCAGATGACCATCTAACTCTGACACCACCCCTCCTCCAACCACAATCCTTTGTACTGGGAGCAATATCAGGCTCCTCATCGGATATCTCTCGTCTAGTTGGTGGATCCTAAAAAAAAGTTTAACACAAAAGTAAACACAAGATATTATAAGTTATTGAAAAATATATATTTGAAATAAAATACTCACAAGAGGGATGAGTGGAGGAACACCCATCTGTGTCATGTGATAATTATTTTCTATCATCTTTTTTTGTTTCCTCTCTTCAATGAGTGTCATTTCCTGAAATGTAAACAAATATGGAAGTAATTAGAAATAGGTAACTAATTTTTAACCAAAAAAACAAAATAAAGAAAAACCATTATGATAAAAAAAAACATAAAGAAACAGAATATTTATGGTGGTTTGAAGGTAATTACTAGGATACACACTCTGGATGATGTAGGTGAAACATGTAGGTGAGAACACGACTGTATGATTCTATATATTCCCCACCACAACTTCGGGTTCACAATCAACTCTGACAATTGAGCTATTGGAGTCATCATATGTAATAAATTAATTTTTTCCAATTGCTGTAGGGATAGTGTCAACTTCACCATCACCATCATGAAAAACATGTTTGGGATTTACTTCAATAGTTACACCAAATTAAGGATGACAATAATCTTTGACATAAAAAATTTGTTTCACCATTGATGAAAATACATATGGTTCATCGGTGGCAAGAGTGTGAGTCATGTCAATAACTCAAAATCCACAATCATCAATAAAGGTGAATTGCCTCATAATTGAATAAAACCATTGACATTTCATCATCGTGACTCGACCATGCGAGTAATAATCCAAAATTATTATTTTCTCCACGACTCCATATTAAGTTACATTTTCAGAACGAGGTCTATTATCTGATGAACAGGAATAACAGTCTGTTGTGGCAGTTAGAATAACACCATCATGTTGTGTTCTCAGGTTTCTTGCTCGTTCAGTAATAATAAATTTTTATCCATTTATCACAAGTGATTTACAAGAACGAACCATGGTATTAGGACCAAAAGACAAAGCTCTTATTTCTTCAGAAACAGAGTCTGCAGGCTAACTCGATACCTGAAGTGTAAACAAATAGTAAACTTAATTAAATATTATTTTTATTTAGTTATTACAGAAATATTTTTACCTTAAATTTCAACCAAGAAGAAAAACCTTTGCTATGAAAAGTATGTTTCCTTCTCCAATATAAAGAATGATTCATTCTATATATCAATTCTTTATGTTCCCTGTAGATAAAGATAATAATAGTTTAAAAAATATTTAAAATGACAAGAGATAAGATAAGAGATACATGTAAAATTTACATACTTGATATACTCATCAAACAAATCACAATTGAACAACACTGTGTGATGTTCCATATATCACTATTCAAGGATTAATATCGTCAATGTATATGATCTGAGAATTTCTCATATCTGAAGAAGTGATGGGAAACTAGGTTTAATTTTCCCATATTATTCTTCTTCATTTGTCATTGTTCTGTTTATTCTCGTAGTAAGATCAGAAAAATACATTGAGCAGAAATCCATATATTCTTGAGCCTTGTTACTGTTTACAATAGAACCTTCGAGATAATTAATGTTCCAAACATATGATTTCAATGTGCATGTGTTTCTTTCAGTTGGATACATCGAATAGAAAGCAACGGATCCTCCAAAAAGTATTTTGGTCAGAAGATGGACATTCAGATGCAATATGCATGTAAAATATGATAGAGGGAATATTTTCTCTTACTCAAACAAAATATAAGGTGTCTCTACCAATAGGTTTTTCCAGAAGGATTTGGACAACCTCTTAGAAAAAAGATATCTAAAAAATAGCACAAACGAATAACTGAGACTCTTACATTATTGGACAGGAGATGGTCGAATGCTATTGGAATCAACTCATGCAAAATGATGTGATAATCACGAGTCCTCAATGATTTCAACTTAAAACCTTTTCTGTTGACCCATTTTGATATATTTCTTGAATAGCCATCAGGAACTTCAGTAGTCTCTAGAACTTCCAGAAATTTATTTTTTTAACAGGTTTCATCACATAAAAGCACATGGAAATTGCCATTTATTTTCACTGATACAGACAGGATGCAATTCTGGTCTAATCCCCCAATCTACTAAGTCACTCCGAGATCGTAAATCATCATTTTTCTTCCCCTTTACATTTATAAGAATCGAATGAAACATTTCAAATATATTCTTTTCAATGTGCATTACGTCTAAGCAATGACGTAATAAGTTGGTTGACCAATACGACAACTCAAAGAATATACTCTTCTTCTTCCAATTGTAACAGGTATCATTGGAAACATTTTCCCTCTTTCTATATTTCATTATACCCTTCCCAAATATATAACTGAAATATTTCAATTCATTAAGCACATCAACTCCAGACATACGCTGAGTTGGATCATCAGTCTCCATGGTATTTTCAAATCTTCGACGATTGTTTCTATATGGATGCTTCATTGGAAAGAATCATCGACGGGCCATAAAACTAAAACTATGATGATATTTCAGTCTTCTCGATCGAGTATTATTCATACAAAATGGACATGACAATTTTCCTTTTGTAATCCATCTATACATCACTGCATAAGCAGGAAAATCATTGATCGTCCACATAAGCGCATCACACATTTGAAATATGTCTTTCGAACATGAATCGTATGTGGGCACACCCACATCCCAAAGAAGTTTCAACTCTTTTATTAAAGGTTCCATGTATACATATATATCATTTTTGGAATCCGAAGGGCCAGATATCAGTATACTCAAGAAAGTGTAAATCTTTTGCATAAAAAACCATGGGGGAAGGATATAAATGTGTATGAAAATCGTCCATGTGTTGTGCGAAGTAAGCATCTGGGAAAATGGATTAAAACGGTCACATGAAAGACCCAGTCTCACATTATGAAAGTTGGCAGAAAATTCAGGATATCGAGAATCAAATCTATGCAATGAAAATCCATCTACAGGGTGAACCAACTCTTCATTATTCTTTTTTCTCTCGTTGGCATGTCGTTGCTATTTTACTGATATTTCATCATACATGAAAATTTTCTGTAATCTGGGGATCAATGGAAAGTGACACATTACTTTTTGTGGCACAGAAGATGGTGTTCCATCATCTTTTGGCTTCCATCGGGAGGTTCCACATTTGATACAATCATTTAATTCAGTTGATTCCTCCCAAAATAAGCTGCAATCATTCAAGAAAGCATGATTTTTTTTTTGAGAATCCAAGTTCATCAAATAACTTCCATGCCATATCATAGGTTGGTAGGGTGTATTTATTTAACCAGTGTTCTATTTTATTTTTAGGTGAGGTGAGTTAGAAACCATGTTAGGCATGTCATTAGAACATGGGTTCTTCCCTTTAACCATGTAGTCTTTAATTTATGTGATTAAAGTGTTTTGACCGAGCTAATTACTACCTACTCTATAGTATGGCCAACACATCATGTGGGCATTCCCATGAAACAAATCCATGTGTAAATGGGACGTTTTCAGCCCCCAATTTTGCCAATCATACTTTTCACCATAAGGGATTGTCCAAGTATATTTACATGGCTTACAAAGTCATGTACTGTGTGTACATTCCCATGTACATTCCCAGGACACTAGATTATCGTAGACACCATATCAACCGTTATACACACCATGTGAACCCTTATACCATATCTTCATTATTACAACCATTAATAACAACTTATTAAACAACATCACTTGTCAAAGATAATAAAATTGATCATAAATCAATAATAATAACATTGGATATATCAATTAAAATGAATTCATACTATCTTACATCCTAAATGACCACCCATAACCATGGTTAATGTCCACAAAGCTCCCATTTCGGCCAAATCAAAAGTGAAAACAAAAACACATAGTTGCCGAAAACAACTTCATTTGTGTGAAGAACAATAATCCCATGGTCCTCTAGATATTTGAACCATGTAGTCATGATTTTCAAGATGAACTTGTATCTATGAAACCATATGAGAAACATGATTCAATACATGTGCTTTTCCGATTTTTCCAAGCACTTTGAGGAACCCCAAATCAGTGAAAATGGTCACTGTGTTTTAAAAAGGTGATTAAATAACTCATGTATGATGTTGAAGGAAAAATGATTAATTGTTATATTAGGAAATCTAATATTCATTAATATTTTGAATTTGACATTTTATGAATTAGTTTCACGATGAAGGAAGAAGTACTACATGGGAAAAGGAGAGGTCCCACCGAGAGTTCCCTTTGTAGATCTTTTATTCATAAATAACATTGGATTGTATGGTTAAGTATTTTTTATTTCTTCTGTGAAGAATAATTAGGTACCACATTCTATTTTGAGAAGTTCAAGAAGTTACTCCATATGTTCTATTTCTGGAAAGGATAAGTGAATAGGGTGTCATTTTATATATATATGGGTTTTGATAGAAACATGATACATACATGTTATGTAATACACATATTGTTAAAAAAATTAAGATAAATAAGATCTTCATGTTTGACATGATCTTAATGAAAGGAGTGATTTTCATGAAATACTATGAATAAATATTACAAAAAATTTCTGATGAGTTCATATACATGAAGCTATAATTTTTGAAGCATTGATATTAACAAAACTATGAATCATTAACATTAGAACAAAATAAAGAGACACCATTCCCTTATAAATTTATATGTGTAATGAATATATTAATTGGACAATGTGTACACCGATGTAGTGATTTGAGTACACAATTCATGGACCTAGTGATATGAGTACACGTGGAGTAGTGAATCATAAAATTTTTCAAATGCACTAGAAATAGGGAATAAAGATATCCTTCAGAATATAAGGATATCCTTAAGAAGAGGTGGAAGGATATCCTTGAGAAGAGGTGGAAGGAGTCTAACCTGGCAGCTGATCTGATGGAAGAGGTGCACCTGTGCTGGGACTTCTCAAGGGCTTTGGGGAGTCGAGAATCTCTTCTCGGAGAGTCACTCACCTTCTGCAATCTGCTTCTGGAATCGGGGGGGTGTCCTTCCTTAGTCAAAATTTGTTTTTTTCAACCATTATTGAAAATCATTGGTAAAACAATGCTTTCCCTACGGTATGATGAATCCATTGGAAAATCTCATCTGAACTCCATCTTCACCAATGGTTCTCATGAACCGTTGGTAAAGAACAATGCTTTTCCAATGGTTTCATAAAACCATTGGGAAAACCCATCTAAATTACATCCTTACCAATGGTTCATGCAATCCTTTGTTAAAGAGCACCTATACCAATGGTTGAAAATAACCGTTCGTATACAAGTTTTGGGAAAATAATGATTTCCAGAAATGGTTTTATGATGGGATTTATATGTTCCTACTTCTTTACATTGATGACATGTTGATTGGTGGATTACTAAAAGAAACAATTAATTAGATGAAATACAGGTTATAAATAATATTTTAGATGAATGATCGTGGTTGAGTGAAATAGATTTTGGTGATGCATGATAGTGAGGACATGAGGTTCTGATATTTTTTTCTTCATCCAATAAAATTACATTCTAAATTTTTTTGTATGATTTGGTGTTTTAGAATAAAAAAATGTTTTCACACCCATAGATAGAATAAAAATCATTTTTAGTAAGGATAATTCACCATGAACTTAAGTTTAGGTGGAGTAAATGATTATGGTTCCGTACGGAGAAGTTACTGAATGTTTGATGTATTACATGTGATGTACTTGTACAGACATTATAAAATTAGTAATATTTTTCATTTGATTTATTTCAAAACCAAGAATAGATAATTAAGAGGTTGTGAAGTGGATTCCCTAATAAATGAGGGGTTCTTAATAATTGGAAAATTTATTTGAAATAAATAATCATTTTCATGGTTTTGTAGACTCAAACATTATTGAATAAGAGGGTTCATCCACAAATATAGGATTAGATGAAATTCACCCATTCTCTACTTTAGAAACACATTTATAAAGTGTCACACTTTATCATTAATATGAAAATACTAATAAAAATGTTACCATTAATAAACAATGGCACTGATAAAGGTGATCATTATCAGCACTAAATCATTTTTTAACATTGATAAAACGTATGCATATTTCAAAACACTTTATATACTAATAAATTATGTATTATAGTTTATAAATTGATTTATATTGATATAGATATAATATATTTTCTTAAATATGATTTATATAATACTAAATATGTATATAAACATAATATAAAATTGATTTAAAATAATTGGTCTATAAATAATTAAAAATTAATATTAATTAAGAAATAACTGATTATTATTGAGTAAAAACATTTAATAATAATTTGGTTCTTGAAAATATTAATAAACTTATTAATATTTTAAAATAATTTTAAAATATGAATTGAACTTTAAATGATCATATCTTTTGATCCAAGTGTTCATTCAGGCTCTAAAAGATGTCAAACAAAAGATCGTGAAGAGATATGAAATGTTTAGTATTGGGTCTACCCTTTACCCCATTTCTTATTCATTTAAAACACCTGAAAAGTCTTTAAGATTAAGTTCTTTGTATGGATATCCTTGTTTTTCAACATTTTATGGAATTTCAAATTTGTTTATGAGGGTCTTCTTGTAATTTTTTAGTAGAGACTGAATTTCTTCCTCGATCATAAATTCATAAGTATATTATGGTGTTGAAAATTTAACATTTTTCATATAGTAGTTATATTTGTAATTATATATATATTCATATATTTACATATAAAATTCAACTATATAAATAAATATTTGAACATATTTACATAAATATATATTTTAAAATATATAAACCATATTGAAATAAAAAAAATAATTATCCGTTTTATTTAAAATAAAAAAAATATACTTTTTACATTATAAAAATGTATGAATATGTAACAGTATATATAAATGTACATGTAATGTGTATATATATATAAATATGTGTGTGTGTGTGTTAATAAACACACACATATATATATATATTATAATATATGTAAATAAATAAAAATTTGTAAATCACTATTATAATTTTTTGATTACAAGGAGGGGGGTTTGGGTGGTTGCTATTTGGTGGTAACTAGGACTTGCAAATCACATGCCTAATTTTTTCCCCTCAATCAAAAAGACTCATTTCCTCTTCCCTCATAGAGCCTCCCCCCCACCTTCATGTTATGCCACACCACACCACCTTTGTCCTCATATTGTCTAGCCCCCATCCCTCCAACCATCAAGCGTCATCCCCCTAATTGTTGAGTACCATTCCCCATCCCCCATAATGCCCCCATATGTTCTTACCCTCTCCCATTGTGAAGCCCCCTATAGTCCACCAAACCTCCCCCATAGTTGACCCCTTGATATTCTGACCCTCCCCCAGGCCACCGCCCCCCTACCTACTGCAAGGGGAGGCTCCTCATTTTCTCCCCCAATACCTGACCTTGATTCCTCTTATGCACACCAGCCCTATACCCCTTTACTAGCAACCCTTATACACCCCAAAATCCCCAACCCCCGAAAAATGGTGTCCCCTGTCTATTTTACATGTACGATTTTCATTGATTACATTTGCAGGTTTTTTTGAAATTGGGTTCTATAGTTAATTAAGAAGTTAGGAATTTATTATAGTAAATTTTCGGAAATAGAGTATTGAATGAAATCAAAAAATTAAGCACTTTTATCATTGATAATTTTTAAATAGCCATAAATTTATGTTTAAATGGTTTTTTACCTATGAATAAATTTTTAATTCATTTTATCAGGGTGTTAAAATGTTACGTATCTGAATGTTTTGTATAGATAAATATTTTTTGGATCTAAAGAACATTAATTTATTAGAAAAAATATATATAGATATCTCAATCTAAATATTTTATAAAAATAAATATCATGTCAGAGTGAATCTCATTGCCACAATTTCTAAATAATCTGGACCTGAATAATAAAAAATTTGAAGTCTCTATAGTATTGAATTTCTTTTGAACATGTTTTCTGTTATAATAATGTATTTTCTTTGTTAATGTAGAAATTGTTCATGATTACACTATTAATATTTTTTATAATAGAGATTTTAAATATTTTATTCACTGAAAATATGTTTTTCAACATGATTCTTTTGAAAAAAATTCTATAATCCTAAATTTTTCTAAATATAAGATTAAATTAACAATATTTTTTAAATATAATTTTTTGAAATATTTTTTTACATATAACATTACATATAAAGAAGATATTTTTGAAAAAATTTATGTATGCTAATTTCAATTATTATATATGTATTAATTTATCATATTTTTTAAAAATATAATATTTTCATTTATTTTGTTCCATTATGAACTCTTATATCATCGACATAATTATGAAAACATTTATAAAATAATATAATTTGTAATTTTATATTATTTTTTAAATAATATTTGGTTATACATAATTTTAGGATAATTTTATTATTTAAAACTTATTATAAAACAAATATTTTAAATATTGATTGATTTGAATAGAGTAGAATAAAATTTATGTTATTTGTTTTTTTAATAAATTAATGGTTTCTCAAGGATTAATATTTTATCATTTTTATTTTTAGTGGAATTGAATAATAAATTATTTTGTTTTAAAAGTAATTGTATATTGTTTTCAATTGATTCAAAATGTTTCATGGTTTGTTTTCATATTAACATGTTTATTATATATGTGTAAGAATTTTCTATTTTTTGTTTAAATATTGTGTATATATTTCAATTATTTGTTTTATTTTTAATATTGATTCAGATAAGATTTGGATTCATATGTGAAATAGGTTTTTTACTGAATATTTTTTGGGGAATAATAAATTTATTGATTTTACCAGTGGATTTCAAATATATTTGATTATTTTTTTAGGAAAAAAATGTGAAAAAAAATATCTCTTTGAACAAGATACTTATAGGGATGAATTTTTTTTGAATGAGATGTTGAAAAACTATAAGACATGGACACATAATGGGGATGAGTCTATTAGATTTTACAACTCATAAAGTTTTCGTATGGATGTTTAATCGGGAAAATTTGATCAAATGAACATAATTCTCAATGATATATGCATCAGCATCATATTAAAGACTATGATGTTGTAAATGATTATGTTGGAGGCAGTAATCCCTGTTATTCTGTGGATGGAGAAGCACTGAAATTATATGAAATTCTCAAAAATTCACCTACTAAATTATATTTTGTATGCACTAAATTTATTAAATTTGCATTCATTGAATCAGTGGATAAACACCTCATTTGACATGATTTTGGTACTACTATAAAATGTTATCCCTAATGGAGTGATTATTCAAAAGTCATCTTATTAATCTTGAAAGATGATCGATGATCTGAGTTTCACATATGAGACCATTGATGCATGCCAAAATATTTGTATGATGATAAAAATTGATAACGTGGAACTCAATGCAAGTACTATTTTATACACATCTTGGTGGAAGGATAATGAGATTAATCAAGCTAGTAGGATTCTTACCAGTAGGGCCTTGAATCAAGGGAAGCAGGTTACTACTATGAAAATGTGTTATTTTGTATTGAAACATAGGTGGAATATATTATTTAGTTAAACTCAATTTTATAAAATTGTGAATTTTAATTCAATGAGAAACAAAGTTGTTGATAAATATCTCACCCAATAGATTAATTTCCATGGAATGAGTTTGATCAAATACATCAAAAATATTCTCATGTTATTCTTAATATTAGACTATGTTTAGTAGTAGATAGTTTTAACCCATTCAGGACCAAGGTTAGTAAAACGCATATTATTTTTCAAGTGGTATTGTTTCCATACAACCTTCACCAATGTTTATGTATAGAGAAACCATTTTTTTCTTTCAACTATTGTTGATGGATCCAAAGGACCTGGTGATAAAATAAATGTTTATATGCAACCATCGTTTGATGATCTATAAGAATTTTGGGTAGATAGTGCAATGAATTTTTACTTATTAGTTAATGAAATGCTTAGACCTTAGGCCTCTATGATATATATAATTAATGACTTCTTATATTATGCTAACTTATCTGGTTGGATTAGGAAAGAATAATGTTCATTCCCATGTTGTAATAAAATTAATAAATCTATATAATTTAAGAATCCCTGAAATTGGGAATACCTAGGTCCTAGATCCATTCTTCCTCCATTACACATGTTCAGAAAAGAAAATGTGTCATTTTATGAGAATAGAGAATAGAATCCATCACAAAAAATAATGTCTAGGATTCAAATTATAATATAACATAACCAAGAATACATTCACACAATGTATGATTTTTTTTATTTATTAGTGCCTTCATTAGAGACCATTTTTACTGAAGATAAGTAGAACAGTCTTAATTGGAATATGTATATTATTTTCAATGATTTTTCTTATTCGAAAAATAATATTTGATGATATAATTTGGATGTGATTCACATTGAATGAAATGTGTGTGATAATATAATGTGATCCATTTTATGTGTAAAGGCGATATAAAATGACAATGAGAGATCTAAACTTTATTTATTAACAAATTGGATTGATTAAACCATTACATTTATTGTAGGGTGTGGGAAATAGGGAATAAATTCCTACTATACATTACACTATGATTATAAAAGAGAAAGAAATATTTTTATAAACTTTGAAGAATGTAAAGTGAAATAATTGTTATTTATATAATATTTCCATGTAATTGAATGTGATGAGTATGGAATTACATAGGTATAAAATTCATGATAATCATATCCTCCTTCAATAGTTAATCCCAATTGTAATTTGAGACTATTTTACTACCTAGGTTGTTGATTCATAGATTGATGTTTCTAATTTTTTCAGATAGATCAGGTCAGGAAATCAACACATGAGTGGTTTGAAAAAAATATAGCATAAGATTTTTTAACAATATGTCTCTTATATAAACAATTCGTACTATATTTTTTTGATTTCATGGTCCACTTGATTATTCATTTTACTACTGAAGTCATTGTTTGTGGTCCCATGCAATTCTGTTGGATGTATCCAATAAAGCAATACATAAATATATTGAAATGGTATGTTCATAATATAAATCACCAGGAAGCTTCAATTTCAAGGGGTATTTTATTGATGAGAACTCCATTTTGTATTATTAATATATTTATGGTGTTGAAACAAATTTATGGAAACCCCCTAGAATTGATGATTGTCCAATTGAAGAAGGGGTAACATTTTATGTATACAATGATGAATGGGTTCAAGCTCAATGGTATTTTATTTTTTGAACACTCAAATGTTTATTCCATTGATACAATAAGTTGTATAGTTGACCTATTATGTCTCATGTTTATATATTTAATTTTTAACTGACCTTTTTCTGTGTTGTAATCTAGGATTCATATCGTAGAGTTTAAATAATAAAGGCACCATGGAACTGACTATCAGATCCAAAAACATCATTTCAACACATTTCATGAGTGGTTCAAGACTCACATACATAAAAATAATTATTTTCATATTTTTATATTGTATATAAGGGTTATTATCACATCCCTCTATCTATTTAATTATGTGAACTTTACATATTCACAAGATACACGAATCAATTTCGTATACTATGATCGAAGAAACCAAATAACTAGCTGATGTACCATTTATTACAACTCATCACAAAAACTATTTGGATAATAATGTATTTTAATTCCATATTACTGATATTGACATGAATTGATAAAATAAAAGTAGTTTTTTAGGTTGTACATATGTTAATTCATGTTATTAAAATGGATTGTTGAAGTACATTATTGAGGTTATTTATGGTCATGGATTAAATCATATATTTTTCATGTGTTATTAGTCGATTCAGTTTGTTGAAGAAAAAAATTCACCATTATAATTTATATTGAAAAAGAATAATAACAAGATATATAAAGATTACAAAGTAAACAATGGTCCTTTTATACTAGAGTCATAGGTAGAGAGGGTTTACTTTGTTCGAAGTGATTCTAATTTGAATGTTGTGGTGAAAATGTATAGAAGAAGGGTTTTAATAATTCTCTGAGAGGAACCAAATGTCATTGCCTTTTCTAATCAAATACTTTACTAATTAACAATAGATGTATGATAAGAAGATTTACAATTGGTCATAGGGACTATTGAAGGATATGCAATAGACTTTTATTATTAGTAAATGATGTCCTGTAATATTTTTTCCAATTGAAATTTGTAAAAAAATTTAAGAATTGTGTTTATAGAAATTGCTTTATTTAACTATTTTTTCTTATAAATGATGTTATATTAAAGGAATGTAAGAGTGGTTCACCTGATGATGTTGGTATGTATGTTTTTATTTTTTATAAATAAATTTATTTTTATTTTACAAATCATGTTCCCATATAGATTTATAAATTTTATTTAAATTTTATTTGTTGATAAATGCTTTATGAAATTTTGTCTAAAAGGATCTGGTAGATATTATAGAAGCTGAATTGGTCTCAGTAGAAGGGTTATATATTGGAAACTAGATTCCTGGTTGGATGTGTTTTTTTATGATACCTTTCATCTAGCTATAGGGGTGTAACTATATTGATTTTTTTATTGGGGCATATGATATGATACCAACATAGATTCCCTCAAATAACATATTATTGGACTTAATCCCCCTTAGATATTATTGATATATTATGGAGGGAGGTTTACATAAATTTAATATTTAATTACTCATGAAAAAATATTTATTATTATCATAGGCACTTACATTATTGTTTTAATTTGATGATTTTACATCTTTTGCAGAAGAGTTTCATGTAGTATGAATCACCAAATACTAAAAGCTATGGTAGTATTACAAGGGGTGTGTAAAGATATCTCACCGTGTACCAATTTTGGGTATGTCAATAATTGTACAAAGAGTCTCTCCTGGTGTTATTCCCAAGCTATGGTCGGATTCAGTTGTGTTTTGGTCAAGTGAGGATACGATGGTAAAATTTACTATTTTAAACTCTAAATGAATCTAATTTCCTATATGTCTATTAACTTAATAAATTAAATTTTGACTGAGTCTTCTCATCATTTATGTAATACGGAAATATAGGGAATTCCATCCATACTAGGTACTTGACATCTGTCCCGGCTTAGACATAATGTACGTTTAGAATTTACTTTTCATTTGTATATTAAAATATTTGCATTATAAATTGAATATAAACATATATTTAGTGGGAATATTCATTGTAGTTACACCTGTCATGGGAGATTACTTATAAAATATATATATATGGGTGAGGACTCATCAAGTGGGTGATCACTATGCTTATGATGATATATAATAATATTATTTAGAAACAAATGTATTTTTATTTCAGTGAAATAATTCACAATTGTCATGAATTGATTATGTATATTCAACAGGATCTATTTGATGTTGAGTTAATAGAGTTTCCATAGGAGTAGTATTACGTAACTATGCACAGATATGATATATTTTAGTGTGTCATGGGGTGTGATGGTCATGGTTATTATTTGACGTATAGAACTAGTTTCACATGATATTCAGTTGTTAGAGCAGAGGAAATGGGTGCATGAAGAGATGTAGTGATTTGCACATCAATTGAGGTAGAAGATACCATGTAGACCATGCAACATAGTATAGATGAGTGGTTTAGGTAGTTACATGTTGAGTTTTAGGAGATATCATCATAGATTTTAGCTTGTATAGATGAAGTGGTGATGTAATATTATGTTGATGGTACACAAGTGGTTCTATAGTTAGAAAATAAAATATATTGTATTCATATTTAATTTAATTGATATGATTGACACACATAATAGTTATATAATTTGTAGGCTCTAGATATATCTAGTGGGCATTGTTTCGAGTTTATTAGTGATCCAGATGAGGATACACCTCATACGTGAGGCAATTTTGGATTTTATTTAAATATTTAATGTTTCGTTTTTTATGAATAATTTAAATGTGGTTTTTATTTCTAAAATGGTTACAAGAAGAGAAAAAATATTCCCCATATTATAGTTTCATGGTAAAACCTCAACATATGATCACACATTACAATGAATTGAAACAAAAATAACAGTAGAGGGATTTTTGAAATGTTTGAACCAACAGAATAGCAATATGAGGCATCGTTTACATGAGATACCCCAAAAAACATACTTTTAGTGTCATAAAAATCTAAAACATGTGTTTAGTAGTAAAACCAAATAAAATGATCTTTTAATGATGTAAAATAAAATATAGACTTTCTTTACATTATTTTTGACTTGTTTTGGTAGACAACATATCAATCGAACTATTTGTTTCCCAGAACAACTGAATAAGTTGTTTTTGAAGGTTTGATGCTATTTCAAAATGTTAGTATAGGGGTAAAACCCGATTGAATGACCTCTAAATTCCATTAAATAAGAGGAAAAAAACCTTTAAATGATTTTGAAAACGTTCAAGTTAATGGAATTCCAATATGAAGTTATGTTTTCGCAGGATGACCAGAAACACACTTTTATTATTTTAAAACATAAAAACATTAATTTAATTGTCTGTTCCATAGAAAACAATCTCATAATGACATGAAATTAAAATGAAAATATATTTGTAATATTTATTATATGTGTAATTATAATTCACGTCAATGGGATGTGTGGTCTTCAAAAAATTATTTAATAGCCAATTTTTAATCTTTTGATTCCCTTAAAAAATTGTGTTGGGGTGTCTGAACCAAATGAATGAACTAAAAATTCCATGAATTAATGGTAAAAAAATAAATCAATGATTTTTAAATAGTGAACTTCACAAAACTTCAATAAGAGGTTCTATTTTACTAGGATGAATAAAAATTCACTTTTATTATTTTAACAGAACGAAATGTCTGTTTAATAGTCAGATCTATAGAAAATGACCTCAGAATGATGTGAAATCATAGGAAACAAATATATTTATTATTTTTGTTGTGTATTAGGTGATGGAAATTTAGTCATACATGTAATTTACCTATATTGACCAAATAATCTGATTTTAAAGGATTGATTCTCTTTAAAAACATGTAGCCAAGGGTAAAACCTGACCAAATGACCTCTATATTCCATTAAATAACTCAAAAATTACATAAATGTTATTTGGTAAATATAAAAGATGACAGAATTTCAATATGAGGTTTTTTGGGATGACTGAAGATGTAAATTTATTATTTAAAAACACAGAAATGTGCATTTAATGGTTTGATCCATAGAGAATGACCTCAGAATGATGTGAAATCATAGGAAACCCGTCTTTGTAATATTTTTGATATGTATGAGAAACAATAATGTTAATCAGACATTTATTTTTTCAAAAAAGATTTAATAAGAAATTATTAATGGTTTTTCGCCCATTAAAAAGTACATTCGGGGGGTCCAAACTATCCAAAAGACATTTGAATAGTGTTAAATTAGAAAATACCATCAATAAATTTATTTGTGAAATGGTTGAGTATACAGAAAATCAATATGATGTTTTATTTTCTATATATGACAATAAATTAACTTTTATTGTTTTAAAACATAAAATAGTTCATTAAATAATCAAATCCATAGAAAAAAACATTAGAGTGATGTGAAATTATAGGAATAACATCATTGTATTATTTGTGACATGTAAGAACAAATGACATGTTAATAAGATGTGTGGATTTCCAAAATAGCTGAATTAGAATTTTTAAAAGTTTCATTCCCATTAAAAACATGTTTTAGTGGGTCAAAACTAACAAATATACCATTGAATTACATGATATTAAAAAAAACATCCAATCATTTTTGGAATGTTTCAATAGAGAGAACAACAGTTTGAGGTTTTGTTTTCCCAAGATGATTGTAAAAACAATATTATAGATTTAAAAAACCAAAATTTGTGTTTAATGGAAAAATACATATAAAATACACATATAATGATGTAAATTCGTATAATCATGGTATTTTTATAATTATTATTTGGAAAAAGTAGATGAGTTGTTAATTGGACATATATTCTTCCCATAATGAATGAATAATTAGTTTTTAATGGTTAGATACCGCCTTGAAAACATTATTCAGGGAGAAAAAATGAACTAAAAAACCTCTTATTTTCATGAAAAGAGATTAAAATGAAAATATAATTACTTTAGAAATAGTGGAGAAAAGTAAATATCAATATGAGGTTCTTTTTTTCTAGGACATCCATAAACACAGTTTTATTGTTTTAAAACATCAAAACATGTGTTTAATGGTCATAAACCTATAAAAAAACTCATAATGATTTGAAATCATATAAATATTTTATTTATATTATTCTTGACATGTAAAAGTACATGACACATCTGTTGGATGTGTGTTCTGCATTGAACAACCAAATAAGTGGTTTTTAAAGGTCAGTTTCTAATTAAAAATATCCATCATGGGATCAAAACCAACTGAGTGACCTCTGAAGGACCAAAAATAAGAAAAAATAGTTATAAAGTAAATTTTGAAAAGGTTTAGTAGAAAAAAATCTACGCGAGGTCTCTTTTCCAATGATGAACAAAAAACATTCTTTAATTTTTTAAAACCATCAATTGTGTGTTTAATGGTCTGATCCATTGAAAGCAACCTCAAAATGTTGTAAAATCATATGATATCCATATTTGTGTTATTTTTTATATTTATGAGCATAAAATACACCAATAAAAATTACTTTTCTCCTAAAATGACTAAATAATCAGTTTTTAATGGTTTGATGTCCTTTAAAAACAAGTATTGGGGGGGTCAAAGCCAACCGAACGACCTCAGATGAAAATGAAAAGTAAAATAGTGGAGTACATGGAATGTAAATTATATTTATATTTTTTATGGGATGATTATAAATGAAATTTTATAGTTTTTACAAAATAAAAATATATTTTAATGGTCATATCGATTGAAAAGGACCAACAAATGATGAGAAATCATAGAAAAAGGTATTTTTTATATTTTGGATTTTTATGAGAATAGGGTAAATCAAAAAGACAAGAATTATATCCAGAATGACCATATAATTAGTTTTTAAAGGTCTGATTCCCTTTAAAAATGTGTTTTTGAGGATCAAAACTAAATAAATAACCTCTAAAAGACCTCAAACCTGAGAAAAAAATGTATATTTAATTAAGAAATGATCATGTATACATAAAATAAATCTATAGGGATATTTTCCTGAGATTACTGGAAACATAATTTTATTGTTTTAAAATTACAAAACATGTATTAGTTAAATACACTAAAAATCCACCTAGAATGACATAAAATAATAATACAACCATTTTTTATTATATTTAACTTTATAAGTATACAACCTAATAATAAGCCTTCTGGCATTCCTGAAAAAATTGATTAAGGAATTTTGAAAGGCTTAACGCCCTGTAAAAATATCTGACATGGGGTCTAAACTATACAAATGATGATTGTATATTTTGAAATCAGAAAACAACAATCATACATTGATATATTAAATGGTTGATTATATTGAACGCTAATCCTTGCTTTTGTTTTCTTAGGATGATAAAAAACACTTTTATTATTTTTAACCATAAAAATATTAATTTAATGGTTAGATCCATAGAAAATGTCGAAAAAATGATTAAAAATCATGAGAAATAATCTTTATATTATGTGTGAGATGAATTAGTAGGTGGAATGTCAATCATATCTATTTTCTACCTGAAATGACTGAATAAACAATTTTTAAAAGTTTGATGCCCTTCAAAAATGTGTATTTGGGTGTTAAAATCAACCAAATGAGATCTTAATGTTATGTTATTAGAAAAAAATAATTGTAAAATGTTTTTTGAAATGGTTTATCAAACATAACCTCAATTTGTGGTTTTATTTTCCCATGAGATCCAAAATAGAACTTTTATTGATTTTAACACCAAAATCTATGTTGAATGGTTGGTTCCCTGGAAAACGTCTATAGAATAATGTAAAATCACATGAAAATTTTAATTTTTTTTATTTTTGAGATGTATGAGTAGATATAATTTCAATCAGACATGTAGTCTACCTGAAACTACTGAAGAAGAAAATTTTAAGGTTTTTACACCCTTTAAAAATTAGCAGCAGGGGGGAAAAGAAAATTCAAACAACCAAAAAATTATTTCAAAGCAGTGAAAAACAACAAAAAAGTTAATTTTAAAATGTTTTAGTATATTGAAATTCAATCGGATGTTTTTTTGGGTATGATTGAAAATGTACTTTTATTATTTAAAAATAGAAAAATATATTTTTGACTGTCAGATCCATATAAAACAACCTCAGAAAAATATAAAATAATAGTAAAAATATATTTTTATTATTTTTATATGTATGAGTAGCTGAAACTATGACACCACTCATGTAATAGTGATGTTTATTTTTTCTTTATTGTATATTTTGATGATTTTGTTTAGTTTCGGTTGGTTTTTGGAAAAAAAAATCGCGTTCTTGGAGAGTTTTTCTGAATAGAATGGATATCTGAAATGGTTAGTATAACCCATGCAATGTCCATTCATGTGTCTCTACCATTTTTACAGATATCTTTTTCAACGGTTCTATTTTTTTTTTAACTGGGTGGAGCTCCCTAAGAGATTTACAAGGATTGGGGAGTGTCTAGGGTAAGCCACATTGCTTTTCTAAACCATTTGGAACCTAGGAGTAAGCATATGAAGGGGGTATCTAGGCTAGGTAGTTTCCATCACATTTTTGACACATGATTTGGAAACCATGTAGAAAAACAATGTGACGTGTCCATGTGTTTAAAATTTGGGGTATTTCCCATTTTACCCATTTCAAATTTAATGGGTTTCACACCAATTTATTGCACTATACATTAGACAACCCCTGGGAGCTAAGGAGGAGCTCCACAACCTTCTTTCTCTTCATTATTTCCCTCCACTTGGTCTTCTTAAGTAGATTCTAGGTAATTATTCTTCCTTTTCTCCCTTCTTCCCTTTCGTCTCTATTTACTCTTAATTCTATCTTCCCCCATTAAACCATGATCTCTCATGGATTATTTGAGGTTTTCAGGTTGATCTAATGATGTGTTTATTATTTTATAAGTTTTGTTGACATTTTTTCTACTCTCATGGGTCTGGCCATCATTGAAGATGACAAGTTCTGAAAGTTTTAAACTTGATTATCTTATCATTGAGGTAGTTGTTTCTATAAAATTGTTTCATTTTGGAATTTAAGGTTTGTTTTTGCTTTCTAAATTCACTTTTTATAAAATAATGATTATATTTGGTATCCTTTTATTGATTTGAAACCATTTAAATATGTTTTAATATTTTTATAGTTGGTTTCAGGTGAACTCGATCTTTTTAAATTTGAAATGAAATATTGGAAGGTTAAAAACTTTTGGGAAATTTTTTTTAGAGGTTTTAAATCGTTATCATGCTGAGAAAGGGATTTTTACATGGTTTTGGTTTTCAATATATGGAATCTGTTTTTTAATCTGAATTAGATTTTGAAGTGATGTTTTGACCTCTAAATGGTATGAAATGTGGTTCTCTAAGGTATCTTAAATAGTGATTTGATATTTTTCTATGTGTGTGGTTTACAATTTTTTTGAAATGACCTGATGGATACTTTCAAATGGTTGACAGAAATGCGTGAAATTTTTCCACATTTTAGTTTTCAAATAGAAACACACTTGTTGATGGGTACCTTTGAAATGTATTTATCAATGTGAGTGATTTCCAAAAAAATTGAAGAAATGTTTTAAATGGTGTTTTATGAAATTAGATAGGGAATATACTCTTATGTCAAAGGTGAAATATTACATGGTTATCAATTTTTATAGACTAATATATATGTGAAACTTTGTATATAATATTCTCAATTGCCTATTGAATAGAAGGATTGGTCATGTTATCCCAAGGTTGGTTTCAGAGGAGAAGCAGAGTTTCATTCAGAGGAGTATATGGGGATTCTGAAGAAGATGGTATATGATATTAATAAAAAATACATCAGTATCTAACATTATGATACAAGTGGATATGGATAAGTAATATGATTGGTTAGAATTGAAATTCATTATTAATTTCATGAGCAGTTTTTGGTTCAAGGAATGGGTTTGTGATCTATTTCTTAGGTGATTTGCATCTCTGTGAATTTCTATATCTATCACAGGGATGGGATTCAACTTCTTTAATAGTATGTGTATTCTAAGGTAAGGATACCCCTTGTATCCAAGCCAATTTATACTGGAACAGGAGTCCCTTACAACAAAAATAATGCACGTTTTGGATAAGGGGAAGATACATCCATTTAGAAATAGGTTCAAGGATGCAATTGTGTATCATCATATGTTTTCTGATGACATTATTTTATTTATCAATCATAGGAAAAGATTTATGAATGGATTAAAATTAATGTGATAATATTAAATTAATTGGAATTGATAATGAATCTTTTGGATGAAAAGAAATGGTTACTTTTTAATAAGTCTTTGAACATGAATAATGGGAGAAATCAAGAGACGATGGGCACTAAACAATGTTATTATCTAATGAAGAATCTTAAATCTCCAATATTATATGGTAGGATAAATAAATTTTTATATGAATATACTATCAACTGAATCATAGGACACAATTGTAACTGGAAGAACTGATTCCTATCGTTTGGTGGTCAAGTCACACTGGTAAATATTCTGTCATCCATAATTTTTATCCACAACCTATAGATTATAAAATATAATAAATGAACTATTTAGAGTCTTGATTAAATTATTAAAACCTTCATTTTTTATTCTAATTTGTGTAGAAAATTTCATTGGGTGTCTTTGAAAAAAATGGAAAAACTAATTTTTGAATACAGAAACAATTTATAGAGCATCTAGAAAGCCATATAGTTCTTTCAATCATATATTTCATATGATTTAATTGAAGGAACGAAATTATGGGTGTGATTTATGAGGAAAATGTATGGAGGGGACTAGAGAAAATGCATAGAGTGATCTAGGAGATTGTCAATCTTGATGATTTGTGTAATCGAGCACATAGAATTACTAAAGGAGGATGTTCGGGGAGTTATTAGCTGTGATGATGTCATCCATTCGAACTAGAATAGGGCTGGTGTGATTCTATTTTTTGTAAGTTTTTATTCATATGATTCTTGATCTCAAATAAAGGGTTTTTATAAGATTATTTGTCATGTCAATGAACCTAATATATGTTCTTTCTCAGTTTCCCATTTTTGATGATTCAGTGTCTTGGACTATCATCTTGTGGTGGATTTATGAAGTGATAAAGATCTCTAGGTGATGAAGTTTTGGTGTAAATAAATCCCACTAAATATTTTTTTCTACTATAGAATATTGAAGAATCAAGAACTACCCACAAATGATAATGTGTAGAAAAATAGTGTTTGTTTGAATTCATGATGTCGGTGTTGTACATTTCTGAACATGGAAACTATTTTTCATTTGTTCATTGAAATTAAATGGCTACTTGGAATCTGTAACTTTACTAGAAAATGAATATGAATTTATAGAAGTTATAATTCTACTTTATAATTTTTTGCAGCATGGTTCCAAGGTGCTCGCCAGTGTGGTATGAAGGGTTTAATTTAAATTATTATATTCCCTATGGTGTGATGGGTGATATGAGAGGCAATGAACATTGAAAAGGATTATGTATAATGATATCACTTATTTTTTCTGGTCAACATGGAGTACTTGGTGGGTGAGATTGGAATTATCATTAATGGCAGGGGAATATCTGTACTGCTAATAATATTCCTCCTAATGTTATCAATTATTACTGAATAGGGTGGTAGTTGTAGAAATAGTAAGTGGGTTAAATAGAATACCTCATGTTCAGGGTTGAATCTAAGTTTGGATGGCTTGTGTGTGCTCTTAGAGATGAAAGGGTGTAGTCTTGTTCAGGATAACAAGATTTTCGTGATCTTTTACTTCACCACTTTTTATGGAACACGTAATTCTGCTGGTGAAAAAGCCTCAGATTTATCTCATGGTCTTTCTCTATGTATTATTTATAATATTAATATCATGGAGGTTGAATCATATTCCAATGTTTGGGTTCATATTTTATTTATAAAGGGTAGTTCTCCATGAGAACACGCTTACTTCATTCATAAAGGTAGGATTCTCATGGGGTAAGGCATTTAGGGTGGGCACACTTGGAGGGAAGATAACATTTCATTTAATGCACTGGCCAACAAATGTTGCTTCGTGGTTGATATAATTTTTTATTCTTGTATTGGGTCCCTATGGAATGATTGCAACACATTATGATGGTTAACACCCTTGGGTTGTACTTATTTTTCCCCCTTGTGTTGGGGTTTTTTATTTTATTTGATATTTTTGTTACTAATGAAAAGATAATTTGTAGTCAAAAGGGCAAGGAATTATGAGATGTGTTTTAGTTTCAAAAGCCCAATTGGAACATTGGTTTTCTGAATGGTGAGAGATACCCCTTGATTTCCCCTTATATTATTACCCCTTATGGGGGCTCTTCATCACAATGTGATTCTTATTTTATCCCCTTTGGGGGAATTTTCTTGTTATGTTGTGGGAAATTTTATAATGGATTATTAATAATTAGGTGTTAGGGGGAGGGTCTCTATGGAGATGCCTTGTTTTATAGACTTGTATTTATTGTGCCTATACCTTACTTCCTCTATTGTTCATGTGAAACTAGGTACTGAGTGAAAGACCCATCTTATTCATCTAGTTAGTTCACCCACTGCAAGTATCCCACCTTTCATATTTTTCATACAGGCTATGTGGGGGTTGCACATCGAATTGATTCTTCAATGTGATTATTGGATAACCTATTATTGAAATTTAGTGCATGTCAGTACCAGGTTTACAAGTGGTATACCATTTTTGGTTATGTTCTTGACACGATAGGGATCCCAGGGTAGATATCATGACACATTCAATTGTATGGATTACTATTATTGAGGGTTGTTTGATCTTTCACTTTTTTCTATCATTTCACCAACATTCATTGATATGGAATCTTCCTTATTAATAATTTCAATATTCCTTGTGATATGTGGCTCCCACTTGTTTTACATGACATGTGTGAGTGGGTTGGGTTATTCCTTTGGGAAAAGAGTATTCAATGATGTGGGAAAGCCTATTTTGAATATAAATACTCTTGTGTGGGTGATTTAAATTGGATTTCAAAATGAGTTCTCCAATTTAAAGAGGTATTTGGAAGGTTAAAAGGTTTAAAGTGTCCATTTTTATTTTTGATGTAATAAATGAACCATTTTTAGAAATACAAATGGGTGCATGATTTGGAAATGGATTAGCTCATTTTTTTTGTTTTCAAAACATGTGATTTCGGATTTGGAGAAAAAGAAAAATGTTCTGAAATATGATTATGATATGCATGATTTTTTATAAATTATAAGGTAAACACCTACTATCTAGATTAACTATATTAATAGAATAGATGAGTGTACATATAAAACATATTCCATGGATTTAGTATTTTGGGGTTACCTACTGTAATTTTATTCTCGTGCCTATATATTTCAAGATCTATTTTCTTAATTGGATCAATCTGGTTCACCATGTCCAATGTGGGGTGAGTTGGGCGGTGGTGAGAAACAATAGGTTTTATAATGACGATTTAGACTCTACACGAGTTGGAATTTTTTTTTTGGTTTTTTATTTGTTTCTCTATTTTTCCCTTCTTTTTATGGATGTTTTTATGTATGTGAAAACATGTAGTATCATTTTTGGTTTATTATGATTGGTTGTTGTGTATATTTATTTTGGTACTTGTATTTCTTTATTCCATTATTTTTTGTCTTTGTCTAGGGTGAAATCATTCCATAATGAAATCATGTGATGATCAGGAACTGGTTTCCAAACCATGTTGATCAATAATTCCCTTCAGAACTTTTGGTGAATTCGTTGAGGTGATGGTTAGGATGGAATCCCAAGATATATTGTCAAAAATGATATCATTGCAAGGTTGTTCTTTGGTTAGAATCCTATATGATTTTTTGAAATGCTTGTTATTTTTGGATGTCCTGCTAGAAATTAGATTCAATTTGTCATATCTTGAGATATAAGGGTTGGAAGAGTCTAGGTAACTCTTTCTCATCTGAGACCTTGTGATTTTCAGGTATGTTGGTCTTCAAATTTTGAATTCATGTTTTTTATAATTTCTTTTGGTGTAATTCTACATCTTGATTATGTACGTGATACTGGGGGATGTTCATTGGTTTTGGGGTGGAAATGGAGGAGCACATGAGTAGCATAGATTACTCAAATTACCTGGGAATCTATGTGGTGCATGTGCAGTAGAGTATGCCTCTTTAGTAGAGTATGTTGCACGTTTATCTGAGGATACATCTCTCAGTAGTTTTTCTCTTTTGAATCAATTTTAGAGGAACTCTAAATGGTGTGGATACCATTTTAAGGGAACTATAAATATTTTGGAGACTCAGTTGGGTCTCTCATGCTTTGTCTGACTTCTTTCATGATGTTGTACTTCATTTTTCCCATAGATGTTTAAAGGTATTGTGGAAGATTGGTTTAGTTGTTTAGGGGATCTCAGTTTTATCTTTATGGATTTTTTCTTGAGAGTGGTTCTTTTGGGTTGGGTCCTCATTGGATCAATTATTCTATATCATTTGTTTTAGACTGTGGACATTTTGGGGGATAAAAGTGGAATCATGGGGAGTTTATGACAACCCATGTATTAATGTGGTTTAGTTTACAACATTTCTTCTTTTCCTGAATGGTTTTGAGTTAATTGTTGTTTTTGACCAAGAATTAATGTTTTTGGAGGGTTTTTTGAAGGTTCGTAATTAGCTCACATGGTTTGTATTATTCATGTGGTTCCTGTGTGGGTCTCTTTTTCATTTGGAAAAATCCATTTTTCATGGATTCCACATAGTTTTTCAAACCCTGGGGACTCCCCAGAATGTTTCCAAGGCTTGTGGTGTGCCCTGTGTGAGGGGCATGGTTTTTCTAAATTTTGAAATATCCAGTAGTAACCATGTGATGTGGGTACCTATCCTAGAATATGGTCAATCCGTGGTTGATGAATGTTTTTGAAAACCATGCGACCAAACCATGGGAAATATCCAGGTTTTTAAAATTTAGTGGATTTATCAATTTACACCAATTGAATTTATGGGATTTCACTCCCATTTATTCCCTTAGACATTGGATGGCCCTTTGGGATCTAATGAGGACCTACACTACCTTCCTCATCGTGATTTCCCCCACCCCCTTTGGTGTTTTTCAAGTGGATTCAAGGTAACACTTTTTTAAATTTATCACTTTTTCCCTTCCATCTATCTTTATATTGGTTTTATCTTCCCCCATGAACCCTAGATCTCTCATGACCAATTTTAGGGTTATAGGTGGATCTGATGATGGGGTTATTGATTTCTAGGTTTTTTAGAAAATATTGACACACTTATAGGTGTGGATGCTGTTGAAGGTAGCATGTTCTGATGGATTTTTGATTTATTCTTTTATCTTTATGGTTGGTGTTTCTATGAGATTATTTCAATTTGTAATTTATGTTGTGATTGTACTTTTAAAATTCAATTTTTAATGAAAGTACGAATATATATTATATATCATTAGTTATATAAAATTATTTCCTGATGATTTAGGCTTAGAATAGTAGGTTTTCATGTGAACTCCATATTTTTACATTTGAAATTAAATTTTGGAAGGTTCCAACATTTTTGGAAAAAAACATATGGATTTTTAGAATGGTTTTCTTGTTGAGAAATGTATTTTGACCATTTTTTGGTTTTCATGGTGTGAATTCTATGTTTTAAAGGGAATTTGTATTTTAAGTGAGTTTTTACCACTAAATGGTTTGAAATGAGGTTCATTTATGTATTTAAATTAGTGATTTGAAATTCCTATGTATGTGTGGTTTACCCCATGTGAAACTACCATGATGGAATCATTCAAAAAGTTGATGGAAATTTGTTGCCTTTGGCCTTGTTTTGGTTTTCAATGTGAAAGAACCTAGTTGAAGGGTAGCATTAACATTGTTTAAACTGTGTGAGTGATTTCCATCATTTTGAAGAAATTTTTTAAATCGTGTTTTATGAAATGAGAAATGGCTTGTCATTAAAATATATATTTTAATGTTAAAGCCCAATTAGAAATTTATTTTTTAATGTCTTGAGAGGAACCTCTCGATTTCCCTATTCTTGTTTACCCGTTGTTTAGGTTCATGATTGCTACGTGATTCTGGATTTATTCACTTTGTTCATAATGTTGTTATTTTACCATGGATGATTTTATTATGGGAATATTTATCATTTGGAGTTAGGGGTGAGGGTAGCTATTGTTATTCCATGTGTGTTAGACATGTCTTATTTTCTCCTACACCTCACATAATCTTTTGGTCATGGTAAACTTGGTACTATGTGAAATACCTATATTGTACCTCTTATAAGTTTTCATGCCACTAGTTTCCCTTTAGTACTTCTAAGCACAAGGGATAGGTGGGTGTTGTTCGTCACAATCATTTTTGTGTGGGATAATTGGATGACTGATTATTTGAACTTCTATGCATGTTGGTAGCTAGTTAGTGAGTGGTATAATCTTATAACGTTTATTTCATAGTTTATTAAGGATCTTGGGGTAGATCCCATGACACATTATATTGTATTCCTAGATTTTATTTAGGGAAGTTGGATTAAGTTCTTGTTTTTTCGTTTCACTACATTTCATTGATATGGAACTTTCATTGTTTATATTTTCTATATGCCTTGTGATATGTGGTGTTTGCTTTTTATGATTGACCCTTATGAGTGTTTTGGATCATTAGTTAAAAAAAGTAGTTTAACAAAGATGTGTGAAAACCCATTTTTAATAAAAATACTCCTTCATGGGTTCTTTAAAGTGAATTTAAAAATGGGTGTTCCATCCTAAAGAGGTATTTGGTGGGTTAAATGTTTTAATGTAACCATTTTCATGTTAGGTAAAACAAATGAGTTGTTATTAGAAATGTAAATGGATACGTGGTTTGGAAATAGCATAGTTCGGTGGAATTTTTTTCAGAACACATCAGTTTCGTTTTGGAAAACAAATAGAAATGTTTTGAAAGATGATTATTACATGCTTGTTTTTTATACGATATATGAGAAAAACTATCTTTCTAGATTTAGTTTCAAACTTACATTGATTTATTTCCTAATAAATTATATGGCATATATTCAACGGGTTTTGGTGGCCTATTGAGATTTTTATCTCACACCTATATATTTTTGGTTTAAATTTAACATTAGGATACTTCTTATTCATCATGGACAATATTGGGTGAGTTTGGTGGTGGTGATTAACCCAAGGTTTCATGTAGATGGTGTTGCATCAGCTCAAGTTAGTTCGCTGTTGTTTTCTATTTTTTTAGGATTTAATTTCTTTTCTAGTTATTTCCATCTATCTGTGGATATTGTTATGTATGTGGAAAGGGATTGGATCATTATATTCGGTTATGACAAGTTGGTATGCCTATTTATTTAGATTATTATATTTTTATATTTTTATTTCATTTGATTGTCTTATGAGAAATAATTCCAAAATAGATTCTTATGATTCTGGGGCACTAGTTTCCTTCCTATAGGGATTAGGAATTCCCTTTTTTCCTTGTGGTGAAATGGGTCAGGTGTGAATAGGATGGTAGTATGGTATAAATGTTGATAAACACATCAATAGGAAATGCAACCTTCTTAGAATAACCAAATAAGCATTTTTTAAAAGGGATAACACCCTTAAAAAATACACCAAGGGGTAAAAACCAAATAAAAATCATTTAATTTATTCAAAATATAAAACAATAACTATACAATGATTTTTGAAATTATGGAGTAGAAAGAAAGTAAATCTAAGACTCTTTTTTTCAAGATTGATCAAAAACATATTTTAATTATATTAAAACATAATCAAATGTGTTTAACTATTTTATCCATGTAAAACTGCCTCAAATTTGTTTAAAACATTAGGGAAACATATTTGTATTATTTTTTATTTCTACTGGTATATGATATGTTAATGAGATGAGTGGTCTTCTTAGAATTACTAAATAAGAATTTTTTGAGGTTTTTCACCCTTTAAAAACATGAATCAAGGGGTCAAAACCAAAATAATGACCTATGATTGTCATTATATCAAAAAAAATGAATAGTGATTTTAGAAATAGTAAAGAGAACATAATTCCAAATTGAGGATTCATTTTCCCAGGATGCCAAAAACCCACATTAATTTCTAGAAACACAAACCATTATTTTAATGTTTATACCCATAGAAAATGACATCATAATAATATAAAACCATATGAAATATATATTTTTATTATTTTTTAGATTTAAAAATAGATTTAATTTCAATCAAATATGTGTTGTATCTGTAATAACCAAATTAGCTATTTTGAAATTCCAAATGCTTGCTAAAAACATTTTTTCAGGGGATAAAACCAAGAAATTATCAATGCATGCTATGAAATAAAAAAACAATCCTATAAGTATTTGATAAATAGTGGATTATATTTAATATTAAGATGAAATTATATGTTTCTAGGATGACTGAAAACACTCTTTTATTGTTTTAAAACATCAAAATGTGTAATTGAGAGCTAGATCCATAGAAAATGAGCTCCCAATAATGTAAAATCATAATAAAACCATAATTATATTATTTTTTATGTGTACAAGTAGAAATCATTTCAATGTAATATGAATACTTCCTAAAACAATCAAATAAATAGCTTTTAAGGGCTTGATGCCCTTTAAAAATGTGCATCTGGGGGTCAAAACCAACCAAAAAAACTATAAATGTAATCAAATCCAGAAAAATACACATTGATTTTTTAAATGGTTAAGTATAATCAATATCAATATGAGTTTTCTTTTCCTTGAATGATGAAAAACACACTTTTATTGTTTTAAATCAAGAAAACGTATGTTTAATGACCATATCAATATAAAATGACCTATGAATAAAATGAAATTATAAGAAAACAATATTTTTATTATTTCTGAAATTTAAGATGATAATTCACATCAAAAAGACATTTTTTCTCCATAAAAACCGAATTAGTAGATTTTAAATGTTTGATACCCATTAAAACATGTTTTATAGGTTTAAAACTAATTGAATGACCTATGAATGTAATGAAATCAGATGTATGAAACCGTAAAAGTATTTCAGAAACAGTGGAGAACTTGAAATTTCTATATTAAGTTCAATTTACTTAGGATGACTAGAAATACACTTTTATTGTTGTAAGACTCCATAACATGCATTTAATAGACATGTCCATGGAAAAATATTATAATGATGTGAAATCATATAAACTATATTTGAATTTGATTTTATCAATATGTGTATATAGAGCATTAATTGTACATACAATCTTCCTCGAATGACTGAATAATAATTTTTTAAAGGTTTCATTCCCTTTGAAAACGTGTGTCTAGAGGTCAAAACTATTGGATTTGGTGTCCTAGAACCAACTATTTTTAAATTTATTACATGTATATTCTATATATTGAATATTAATAATATATATTATTATATATTATTCATAATTTTTCATAAATCTAATGTAATAATTTTTTAGAGTTATGTCACATTGGTAATGTTATAGTAGTCTTTGTTATGATGAGAACCTTGAAGTGATATGATTATATTCTTAAATTATGTTATGTATTAATATAATGTGCTATGATGGGACACATAGTACATAGGCTATCAAGAGTGAGTATTCATAAGTATATGAGGATAATTCTAATGAAGTTCTAACATTATAATCTCTAAGATAGTATATTATGATAAAAGACCTGGCAGTAATAATTCCACATATTTTGGTTTCATCAAATATTCTTATTTAGGATCATGTCGGATGTTCCTTATACTTTAAGAATGTCATTAATTCATTTCATTACTCTTTCACTTAAATTTTTTGATTAAAAGAGTGAAACCCTTTGTTCGCAGTGAGGTATGGTATGTTGGGTGCTTCGCAATTGAAATTTTATTAATGGATAATTTGAGAGAGGATTTTCCCCCTTCCATATTTATAGAGGTTTATATATCAGCCCTTTGATTGGAAGAGAACTATGACCCTAAATTTCATGGCTATTGTGTAACTACATATTATTCTAAATATATAGATAAATATGTATCGATCATATAGGGTTGGTGACACAGATGTTCAACCTTCTTGATGCGATACTGTTATAAAGTGATTATATTACACACAGAGCATTTGTATGTGGTTTTTGTTGTTGCAAAATTAAGTTCTGTCTATCGGTGACATGACCCGTTTCTAGATATTAATATTGGAATTTAGGGATTCCCGCCGAAACCCAGTGATAAAGAATCGTAGAGGGTCACAAACTAAGGGTTACCAACAATCTTGATTAAATTCTATTTTAATTTGATTAATTTAATAAATATTATTCTCAATAAAAAGGGATAAATATATTCACATTTTATCGATCAAACATATTTATTGATGAATTAGATATTTAAATTAAATATTTATTTGGGTATTCAATGAATGTTATAGGAGTTCTAAGGGACCAAGATCATGTCCGGTGATATATATTAATTAACAACCCAGTAAAATAATATTTTTTTATTTCACAAGTTAATACGCACCACAAAACAGTAATATTATTATTATGTGATACAATGTTTATTAAAGATTATAATATTTTTTAAGGTCCAACATATAGATAAATAATACTTTAATATAAAAATATATATCTAAAAATAGAAAGTTATGTCTACTCTGTATTGTATCAATAACCGAAACATGAGAATAATTGCAGAAAAATAACAATCCATTGACTCCTCATTTCTCTATTCCTCTCAAGAATGAAAAATGGAAGAGATATCCTTTCAATATCATAATATGAGTGATCATCATGAATAATATAGGACAATCAAATCTCAATTCTATAACCTGGAGATCTATTTCCATTGCCCAGAGATCAAAAGAGAACATATGGATCATCACTAGAGGGATTTTATACTTGGATCCTAAAAGGAAACTAAATGTAATCTAAAAGGGTATTTTCTGATTATCAACATCAACATCAATGAAATAATTCTTGGATTGGGTGTTTGTTTCTTCCAATATTAAATAAATAAATTATAAATTTAACAAGAAAAATCCTCACTCGAGGTTGGGGGAAACTCAATATTAAATGAAATATTAATATATCTGCATGCACCGAAAACTTCTTTTATGCCCATAACCAACAAACTATATAAGATTATTCACATTTAAATTTATAATTATTTATTGGATTGTTGATCCATATGAAATTGTGGTTGAATTTTTATTTCATATTATTCATTCTTCAATAATATTTTGATTAACATTTTATTAATATATTAATCATATCTGTTTAGTGTTCCATTTTCCTAAAGGTCTAATAACAGATGAATAATGAATAGTTATTCCATCGCACACTACAAAATTGTTGGCCGATAATATTGTTTTACATGAAATGTTACCAGATTACACACCATGTACCCTAGTATGTTGCACCTAGACATGCCGAAGGATACACGACATGTCATAAAATTAATACACATGGGGTACACCACATATTGACTAGACATCTGGGCACACAATATGTCAGATTACATGGGGTGTATATGGAATACATGTTGTATAGTCTCCATGGGTTATCATCAAAAATCACATAATCCATTTTTTCATAATACATGATCAAACTGCATGATACTAAAAACATGGAACATTTTTGATATACACAATATATATGTGGTGCACACAACATGTATTTCATCAATTTACACTTCTGATATAAATTTTGATTCCTTAATATTGTAATATATACACATGACATTACAGATACATGACATGTAGCTGGCGGCATATGCCATGTATTCCCTCACTAGAGAACATACCAAGTATTTCATTATTTTTCAAGAGCATGTGGCATGTAGACCACACAATGTGTATCTAGCCTGTACACACCTTGTAATCTGTCGATATTCATGTTGAAGATCCAGGAGAGTATATCAAGAACACGTAAAGAATATACGTGTGATGTAGTTGGCTTGTACACATCGTGTAGCCTAGCCGAGTCAGCACACTGAAGTCCTAGGTGTGTAACCCAGATACAAGATAATTGTGGTACACGATGTGTTTATAGATAGTACATGTCATGTAGTCTGCCAATTACTAGAAGAATAAAATTATTTTAAATTGACTACTACATCATTAAAACCATATTTCTTTGATTAGCACTATAAGTTATTTACAATTTCATAAGGGTTTTAAAGAATTTTAAATGCTAAATTAATTTATTGTAATAAATTTTCAACTACTGGTTCTACCATTAATTTTCCATTAATACCATTATAATGGTTATCTCTAAGATGATTCATATGGTCATTAAGAATAAAATAAATTAATTTATTAATTAATTAATGCAATCTATTTTATCTTCTTTTTTTGAAAAATGATTCCTTTCCTAGAAATAAAAGTATCTTATTGTTTAAAAATAATGATCAAATTAAAAAAGATTGAAAACAACATATTTACACATATCCCTTTTATGTAAAGTCAAAAGATCATTAGGAACCTGAAAAGACCAAGCCATGTCACCACCATCAGCACCCTTATTGGCAAGGTCATCTTCCAACTAGTTGGCTTCCCTATAAACATGATTGATAATGAAATCAATGAAATATAGATTGTCCAAGAATGTGATCCCTCAGGAAGTCAATCTCCACAAAAGATGCTCTGAATGAACTCTAATAGCATGGATCACAATAGTTGAGTCACATTCCAACCCAATTTTTTTCCAACCAAGAAGCAAAAAATAGTCAATGACTGTAATGATGCCCATAATTTCTACTTCAAGTGTGGAGGAAAATCCAAAAGACCCATAAGGACATCCCATCTACAAGCCTGTTTATCTTAATAATAAAAAAATAAAAAATGAATGATTAGATATTTACTTTTGTGTATATATTTCTTGTATAAGGTTTCATGAGATCGACCAAGACCTGTGTATGTGTTAAATTTTATTTAATTCTATTTTATTCATGTGTTCAAGATTATTTATTTTTATATTAAATATGATTTCCTTCGATTCATCCTTTCCTCCATATTATATATGACCAATGTGAATATAGTTATTTATTTAATCTCACTTAACCAATCATTTTTTCCTTCACCAGTGTGTGACTTATAAATACATGTAATTAATAGAGTTTCCCAAGTTTCATGAAGTATGTTCAAGATGGAACCATAATTAATACAATATAGGGAAACACAGGTGGACAAGTGGAATATTATAACTCATGACATGTCTGTAAATATGAGTTATTTACCCAAGGTTAAATGTTGATTTAATATTTTATAATTAAATAAACTATTAGATAATCTCATGATAGAGTCGTTTATTTATTTATTCTTATGCATTATTTATTTCAAATTTGCAAGAACATGATCACATAAATAAATTAATTAATATGTAAATATGGAATTTAAATAATTGAATAATAAGTAAATGGTTTTTCCAACTCTGTTAATTAATTGAGTAACATCAAATTAATATAAAAATTACATATAAATGAATAATAAGACAAATTTATAAATAGTTAATTAAAATCCCTTAACAAAATATTAAGTCATACTAATACTTCCATTACCTGATTGTAATGAAAATATAAAACTAAGCATAGTACATAGCCAAAGTACAGACACTTACTTTTATTGTGGAGTTCATATGACGGTTTTGGTTTTACTTAACCAAACTTGTTTTGAGTTTAATAACCAATTTATATTTAGTAAAAATGTGGAGGCAAGTGTTAAGGAAAACCAAATCAGGATTTCTAGATAGAGTAATCCACTCAACAGATCAAAGAGGTTCAAGCCTATATTTGGAAAGACCACCTACCTAATTACTTTATATTGGTTTTCATGGAAAATATATGTGTAATTAAGAAACTTAAGGGTGTTCCATCTGACTATATTTTCATTTCAACTATAAATTCCAAGTTTAATTGTGAGGGATATTGATTATTGATAAAATAGTGGTAGATTTTATTAATAAAATCAATTAATTTATTATTTCTCACACAATTTTTAATAAAAAAAAGTACTCTTAATATTCCTTTTAATTGTAGAATAAAAGTGAAAGATCATCATCCAAACTATCCATACGATCAATATTGGAGAAAGACAACATCCCCACTGGAAGAAGCTTTGAAGATTTGTTTAGATTCCATCGGGTGGTGGTATTCCTCAAAAAGAAATTATACATGTTAAAATACTTAATGTTTGATTTGTCTGCCAATGGGGTGACTGATAAAGAGTTTCATGTCTATGATTAACCTATGAGTGGTGTGGTCGATGTTCAATGATTGATGCTTTCATCTTTTTCTGGTGACTCATAAAGTCTCATGAAAACAAATATGTGAATATCAATATTGGTTACCTATGAGTATTATAAAACGATAGATCTAGATAGTAACGGTTTGATATTTACAAAGAACTCTTTCCGAGTAATCTTTTGGAGGGTCAACCAGCTAAGCCCCATGTAGTTAATCTCATTTTCTACATTGAGCATCTAGAAGTAATAAGATTAACCCCCCACCCCCAACCCCCATGAAGAACTGGGAACTAATCTAATTCTTGTATCACACCATTCGAAATCCTCCAGCTTTTTTGTAATTTTTATAATGAACAACATTGATAAAAGTATCCCATAAATATTTTCACCCCTTAACCAAGTATATAAGGATAAAATGTGAAAAAATATCCTTCTATATATATATTGAATAAAAATAAAGTAAACGAGAAGATCTATACATTAAAAAACATATTCACACCCTTCTAAGAAGCTGAATATCAAGGGTAAAGTAATGGAATATGATGATTTCCATTTCACATGTACAAAAAATGGCCACTGGAAGAAAAATCGTACCCATCCAATGTCACAACCAGTCCCTTGGGGCCCATGCCGTGACTACCCCAAGACCTCCTTCCATAGGCCAGGGGCTGGTGACTAGCACCAAAGGCGTAATTCACTAAAACTGGGAAGGCATTTCCTTTATAACCTGTAAACACACACACAAGCAAGCACACAGCTGGATACAACACACAACGTAAAATGTATAACAAACGGGTGCTAAAAGTAAAAGGGGCCAGAATACTAGCCCAACTAGAAAGTATATGCACAACTGAAATATAATACAACTGAAGAAGGAGAAAATACAGCTACTGGATCGTCCTCTGAGATTCCTACCTGAAGGGTAGGTACAGATCGCCTCCTCAGCACTCCACGTCCATTGGTCTCCTCTACATACTGACACACCATATGGTCCACCTCCAGGTACCATCCAGTCCTGGTACTCTCAGCCTCAGTCAACGTTGTCCGTTGTCTGCATCCAATACAACATGGTGTGGGCATAGCCCGTGCAATGGTTCGTATAACGATACTCAGTAAGGACCCCGAGACCCTCAAGGTCTCAGAAAAATACACCAAAGATAAACCATAAAGTAAGAAATCAATAGGTAACCCTACATAGGTATATGCCCATATATATATCTATGTTATCAAGTAATTCATCTCAATCATGAAGAAACACAAAGTTACTAACTCAGCTCAAACCATAATTTTATTCTAGGGATAGTATAAAGTAACATCCCCAGTCGCATTGTTGAATCCTTGGCTGCTGGAGAACTCCTCTATCGAGAAAACTGGCCTTTCCATGACACCATGGCACTTCCCACTAATCTTGGACTGCTGAGGTACTCCTCCTGTCGAGTACAGTGGGTCTGCCATGTCACCAAGTTGCTCCCCACCGTGGGTCTACCGCGTCACCAAGGCACTCCCCCTCGCAACCTTCTGAGGTACTCCTCCGGTTGAGTACCTTGGGTATACAACGACACCAAGGTTCTCCCCACTGTGGGTCTTCCGTGACACCAAGGCGCTCCCCACTAGGCTAGTCGAGTCACTCTGATTCGAAATGATCAGCAGTCATCAAGTCTCAGCCAGTCGTAGGGTTCTGTATGTATCATGCTATGGGAAACCACTTCCCAGACCATAGGTCAATACTACATCTCACAGGAAGTCCAATTAAGAAGTATCTCAAAGGTCTGTCACGTGATAGGGGTCTCAACATAACAGACGACGTGTCAATCAGACACCCGGTCTGTGAGTTATTAGCCTTTTAGTCCCAAGGGACCAGTCAGATTCGTGCTCGATCCAACCTGACCATTTCCAATATCAAACCAAAACTCTAGTGGAGTATACTCAAAGGAACTATCTCACTCCAATATTTTCAGCGCTATTGATGGTTCGTCAAATGGACGGTTGGTGCCTAAAATATGGCCGAAGGAGTGTAAATGGGTCATAGTGTGCCCGGGTACGGTCCGACTCGGATGGACCGACTCAGCCCAACCTGGCCTAGGCATTCCCGGCTCAGACTGCGAGGTCCTTGAGGGTGGAAAACCGGCTGTGAGGGTGTGGAACAGCTGTGAGGACACGGGCCATCTATAGGGCGCATACCGGCCGCAGTTCAGTAGAGGTTTGGTTAAGAGGGTGAAGCGACTCGGCTTATCAGCGGCGCGGCTCGGCTCGGACGGTGGTGCGGCTCGGCGGACGGCAGCGCGGCTTGGCTTGGATAGCGGTGCAGCTCGGCAGACGATGGCTGGGTGGACAGCAGCATGGGTCGACTTGGACGGCGGCAATGCTTGGCTTGGATGGCAGCGCGACTCCGCTCAGACGGAAGCACGGCTCGACTCGGACGGTGGGTCGGCCGAGGCGGCGCGGCGAGGCCGCAAGTTGGCCGCGGCGGCACGGGGAGGCCGTAGGACGGGCAGGGAGGCGCGTCGAGGCCGCGGGTCGGCCGGGGTGGTGTGCCGAGGTCGTGGGTCGGCCGGGCCAGCCCTATGAGGTCACGAGGTAGCCGGTACGGTGTGGTGAGGTAGCGGGTCAGTCGGGGAAGCGCGACGACGCTGCGGGTGGCGGCGTCATGGCTTCCATCGTCTTCATCGCCTTCCTCAATTTAGAAAAATACACCAAATAAATACTATGAAGGGGTTGGGCCATGTTTGTTTGGCCCACACCCTCTGCGTTTAGAGTGATAGCAAGTGGTTCACAAAGAACGAAGCAAGAAAGTGTAACCATAATCTTCTGCAATGTTTTTTCCCAACCCGCACAAGAAAATAAGCAAGTACATGGAAAGTGATAAAAATTTAAGAATAAACACCTACCTCATTCTCTTGTTTAATTTTTCACAGTGAGGTAGTACTTCATCGATTATTCATAGATAAAGACGTCCCACGTCGAAAGAAGTCCCGAGGAAGAAGCTCGAAGTCGAGGTCATCATTCTTCGTCAGCGGAGCATTCTTCGTGGATGAACGCGTTCTTCGTTGGAGAGTTTTCTCCCACCAAGATCTCTCTCTCCTTTTCCAACGAATTTTCTCAAAAGAAGAACCCACCAAAATAAAGAAGATATCCAATATAATAAAAAAATCCTCAATTTAATTGTTGGCACAATTTAAATTGGATTAATTAAATTGGATCAATTATGTGGTACGTTGGCATAATTAAGAGGGGAAGGGTTGGAACAATTAATGTGTAGGAAGCTCAAGAGGCTCCTCCATATTAAAGGTGGAGTTGAGGTTTTCTCCCAGTTAAAGGGGGGTCTCACAGGTGTTTAATCCCCGGTGGTTCCCCCACCATAACCTCTCATGGTAGGTTAGGCTTGGGTGGTCCCCACCACCATAACCTAGCATGGGAGGTTAAGGTCTAGTGGTCCCCAACACCAACTTCCACAAGGAGGTTGGTTACAACAAATTAAAATAAAACGTGTGCTTATTTTATTATATTATTTCCATGAAAAACCAAAAAACTAACTTTCACCCTTGACTAATTGTCATCGAGTTGAAAGTATTCTTAACCGAATATAGGTGCTGCGAGTTCAAAAGTTCCCTCAGATTCCAATTCCAAGCACCTATTCAAATGTTATAAAAACTCACTCGTACATCCACTGAACGTACCGGGAATAATGTTTAGAAATTCATTATGTTCTATCCAGGCCTCTGAATCACGCGCCGTCAATT
This sequence comes from Viscum album, assembly GCA_963277665.1. Classification (NCBI taxonomy): domain Eukaryota; kingdom Viridiplantae; phylum Streptophyta; class Magnoliopsida; order Santalales; family Viscaceae; genus Viscum; species Viscum album. Next base: position 1,209,390,158 of record OY728165.1, on the reverse strand, counting down.
TTTGTGGACTCATTAAATTATAATATATTTAAAAAAAAATATATAGAAATTTCAGGTCTTTACATTATCCCCACATCAGGGCTCTAAATCCCTGTAAGACACAACTCAAACTAAATAAACAAGTGGGGTACTAAGCATGAATCTAAGCCTCATGCTCCCATGTGCTCTTTTGGTGGTTCTCATGTCGCTAGCGAATGCGGACCAAAGGTATCGACTATCCACGAAGGACCCGCTCCTATCGATCCTCAATCTCAACTGGAACCTCCGTAAAATTCTCCCCATTGTCAACATTGATCTCTCCATGGTCGATGATGTGATACGGGTCGTGCATGTGTCTACCCAGCTAGGATACGTGGAAGACATCGTGCACCCACTACAACTGAGGTGGAAGATCTAAGAGGTATGCCACCTCACCAACTATGTTGTGGACCTGAAGGGGTCTGATGAACCTTGGAGATTACTTGTCGCCTCAGTGAAATATCTGCAAACCTCGTTGAGGTGAGACCCATAGAAAGAGGTGGTCTCTATCCTTGAACTCTAGAGGTCTCCGTATAATGTCGTCATATGACTTATTCCTGCTCTGTGAAGTCTTAATCCACTCCTGGATGTTCTGCACCTTCTATGTGGTAGCATGAACCATCTATGGTCCCACTAGTGCTGACTCCCCTGGGTCAGTTCAGCACAAAGGTGATCTACGAGGTCGCATGTACAATGCCTCAAAAGGTGTCATCCCAATGGTGGAGTGATAACTGTTGTTGTATGAAAACTATACAAAAGGAAATTGATCCTCCCAGCTGTGATGGAAGTCGAGGAAACAAGCACACAACATGTACTCGAGGGTCTGAATGGTCCACTCTGTCCAACTATCCATCTGAGGATGGAAGGTGGTTCTCAAATGAATTTGTGTCCTGAAAGCCTCCTGCAACCCCTTCCATAGACAGGATGTAAAACGTGCATCATTATCAGAGACAATATTTGGAGGTACTCCATGTAATCGCACAATCTACTACACATATAGTCGTCCCAAGATCTCTACTGAACCCTGCTCTCTGATTAGTAGGAAGTGGGCTGACTTGGTGAGTCAGTAGATGATCACCCAAATAGAGTCATGACCTCTAGATGTACATGGAAATCATGTCATGAAGACCATGGATATCTCATCCCACTTCCACTATGGGACCTCAAAAGGCTAAACCATGTCTTCTGGTACCTGATGCTCCGCCTTCACTTGCTAACAAGTGAGGCACTGAGAGACAAATTCTAATACTGCTTTCTTCATTCCAGGCCACCAGTGTTGTCATCTGAGATCATGGTACATTTTCGCCACTACATGATGTACCGCTAGAGGGGATGTGTGGAAATCCCTCAACACATCCTCCTAAAGTGACACTGGTGCCATGGTACATCCTCTGTAAAGGATGACGTGCTCCCCACCTTCAGAAAATCTATCAGGTCCATGTCCTGTGTATTTATGAGCATGTCATGTCTCGCAGTCAGCATCCACACGTTGTGCCTCCCTGACTCACTGAAGAAGTGGGGGAGTGACTATAAGAGACTAAAGAAAAACTTCTCCATCACATTCCACGTAGGATATCTGCAAAGCGGTCGCTGCTCTGTCGCCTCTCCAAGTGGTTGTATATCAGATATCATTCTAAGTGCATCTATAACAACGTTCCCCTTCTTAGGAGTATAGACTATCTCGAAGTCATAGTCCTAGATGAACTAAACCCAATGTCTCTATCTCAGGTTCAGTTCCATCTGAGAGAAGATATACCTGAGACTCTTGTGATTAGAGTACACTATAAAACGTTCACCCATCAGATAGTGTCGCCAAATATTCATGGAGAAGACAACTGCTGCTAACTCTAGGTCAATGTTAGCATAGTTCTTCCCATGTGGTCTCAGCCTCTGAGAACCACATAAGATCATTGCTCACTCCTGCATCAGGACACATCCGATCTCAGTCCTTGATGCGTCGCAGTAGACTAAGTACCCTATGCCTTCCTCTGGAAGCCTCGAGATGGGGGAACTAGTCAGCCTCTGCCTCTGCTCATGAAAACTTCGCTAGCATTTCTCTGACCAAACGAAGGGTTACCCCTTCTTCATCAACACTGATAGTGGTGCTACAACTCTGGAGATTTCTGGCACGAACCTCCAGTAATATCCAGCCAAACCCAGGAAACATTGTACCTCCATCAAACTTCTAGGTGGATCCCAGGAAAGCACCACCTCAATCATCGCTGGATCCACTACAACTCCAGCCTCCGATATGACATTTCCCAGCAATTGAACCTCTCAGATCCAGAACTGAAACTTCTAGAGCTTACCATATAGTCGGGGCTCTTAGAGTGTGTCCAGTACTACCTACAAATTATAGGCATGCTCCTCCTCATTAGTCGAGTAAATCATAATGTCATCAATGAAGACTACTACAGAGCGATCAGGGTATGGCTGAATGATCCTGTTCATGAGTCCCATGAACACTGTTGGAGTGTTGGTCATGCCGAATGGCATAACCAAGAACTCGTAGTGGCCATACTGACATGTGAATGTTGTCTTCTGCACATCTTCATCTCACACTCTAAGGTCATGATTGCCTGATCTGACATCTATCTTCAAGAACCATCGTGATTCTTTCTACTAATCAAATAGGTCTTCAATCCCCAGGAGTGGGTACTTGTTCTTCACGGTAACCTAGTTCAGGAACTGATAATCAATAGAAATCCTCAAACTCCCATCCACCTTCTTGGCGAAAAAAAATTGCATCTACCTAGGGAGAAACACTAGGTCGGATGAATCTCTTCCCCTCCAAGTCCTCTAGCTGTACCTGTAGCTCGCGAAGATCTGCGGGATCCATCCGATACGCTGGTGTAGATATCAGTGTTGTCTTGGGGTACAAGTCAATGTAAAAGTCCACCTCTCTGTGAAGAGGTAGACCTGGAACATCATCCAGGAATACATCTCTGTACTGGTCCAACACTATAGGATAGCTAGGACTCTCCACACCAACAGCTCTAAGGGTAAGGCTAGCCAACTGATGATTGATCGGCTGAACTCTCCTCCGGGTAAGTCCATCCTACACTGCAAAGGCTCCCTTATCACAGGTGAAGGTAAAACTAGTCAAATCCATGCGGACACATTGCACTTTGCGCCTAATACATTCAATCTGAGCATGGACTGTAAGTAACTAGTCCATACCCAAGATGATGTCTTAAGACCTCGACTCCACTACTAGGAGATCCTAGTAGATGCTCTTGCCTCCTAGAGGAAGATCACACTGTCGGAACCAATGAAAAATCATTGAATCTGCTTTAGTAGAGGTCTCTAGCAGTAAGGATCGAGACAATGGATCCGTCAGAATCTCCGAGCTCCGAACGAGGGAAGTGGAAATAAAAGAGTGACTATAACCTATGTCTATACGAACTACAGATAAGGTGGAGTAGACAAATATCATACCTTTTATAATCTCCAGAGCATCGTGATCATTGGCCTTAGCTTCCTGGAACTAAACTCGCCCCTACCCACTAGCTCCCTACGGTCGGGGTGGACCTCTAGCTTGTGGTGGTGGTAACACCTCCTATCGTATCCCACCACTAGCTACATGACCAGCTCCTCTGCCACGTCTACCTGATCCATGAAGACCACATCGATAGAACCTCTGTCTCTGCCTGGGCGGTCCTTCGACCATTTTATGATCATCCGTATGATGGGTCAGATAGTCACGAACCATGTGACCCTACTCTCCACATGAATAACACTGTCTGCTCCTGGCATGTCATTCTTTGTCTTGGGTTCCCCGCACAATCATCTTTTAATCTTGTGGTCATCCATCGGTAGGTCTGATCCTCTTGGACCTCTACGACATCGGTCTACTTCCAGCTATATAAGACTCTGATGCGTGTTGAGTAGTGGTGGGTCTCACTGTTGGTGCTGCATAGCAAGGAAACTCGCCACCAAGAGGGCTCTCTCTAACACCCCCTCTTCCGTCGGGATGATGGGTGAGAACATCAGAGATCTATTCTCTATCCTGGGCCCTTTCTTGAAGGTTCAGGCCCAAAAGAGTGGGTCTCGTACCATATTCGTGGAGTAACATGAGAATTTAGTGAACCTCGCCGAGTAATGAGTAACAGTCATGTTTCCCTGCTGCAGATGAAGAAACTCTTGTATGCGCACTGCACAAAGAGTAGCTGAGACAAACTCTACCCGAAACATGCTCTCGAAGACTTCCAAGAGAATTGTCACCTCGTCGTGAACCTGGAGCACCAAGCTCCACCATCTCCCCACTACTTCCTGAAGAAAGCTGGTAGTAATAATTACCATGAGATCATCTTGTGTCTCTATGAGTCGGAAGACTCTCACCACAGCCTTTATCCAATGCTCAACTGCATGTGGGTCCATCTCTCCCCTGAACCAGGGTGGCCTCTAGATCTGGAACTCGTGAAAAGCGCTCAAGCGGCGTACATCGTCTGCTGCTCGGGCTGGTGGCATCGGTGTCCCAACGGGTAATGGTACCGTTGATGCCTATGCTGGTGCGTCTTCTAGAAGAGGGCCCTGCATTGGGGTGTCGTTTCTCGATGGGCTATCAGTGCGTAAACTCTCAGAACCCTAGGTGGACGTCTGCGTGGAGGCATCCTGAAAAGAAACAGGTCTTCCACGGTCAAAAAGGTATACCTGGTGAGTTGACATGGTCAAAAGTCAAACCTGGTGATCTGAGTCAAAAGAGTTCATAAAGAAAACTCTTGAAAACACACACTGAATCAGTGTTTTCATGCACTGAGTCAGAAATCAGAAGTCAGGGTCCTATTGTATGGATACGTTGGCCACCACACCAACACTGGACTCCCTAAACTAAAACCTGCACTCAATACACATAACACTATTGTTTCATTGAAAATAAAGATTAGAGTCCTATGTTCTGCGGTAGAACGAAAATCTCTGATACCAATTTGTCACGACCCATCCCCCAGGGCCAATGTCGTGACAACCCTAAACCTGCCTTCTGTAGGCCAGGGGCTGGCGACTAGCACCAAAGGCGTAATTCTCTAAAACTGGAAAGGCATTGCATTTATAAACTATAAAAACACACACAATCAAACACACATATGGATACAAAACACCAAGTAAACTGTATAAAAAAAGAGTACTGAATGTAAAAGGGTCCAAAATAAAAGCCCAACTAGAATGTACAAGCACAACTGAAATATAATACCAATAAAGAAAGAGAAAATATAGCTACAGGATTGTCCATCGAGATTCCTACATGAAGGGTAGGTACAGATCACCTCCTCAACACTCCATATCTAGTCGTCTCCTCTGCGTACTGACACGCCTTATGGTCCTCCTCCGGGTACTGTCCATCCCTGGTACTCTTAGCCTCAGTCAGCATTGTAGGTCTTCTACACGCAACACAACAAGGTGCGGGCATAGCCCGTGCAGGGGGGAGTATAACGATACTCATTAGGGACCCCGAGACCCTCAAGGTATTATAGAAATTTACCAAGGATAAACCACAAAGTAAGAAATCAACAGATAACAATACTTAGGTATATGCCAATACATATACCTAAATTATCAAGTAATCTGTCTCAATCATAAAGAAACACAGAGGTACTGACTCAGCTCAAACTGGGATTTTATTCTAGGGGGGTAGTATTAAGTAACATCCCCAGTCACATTGTCGAAACCTCAGCTACTGTAGAACTCATTCTCTATTGAGTACAGTGGGCCTACCGCAACACCAAGGAGCTTCCCACTAACCGTGGACTTTTGATATACTTCTTCTATCGAGTACTGTGGGTCTGCTGCGTCACCAAGGTGCTCCCCACAGTGGGAATACCGCATCACCATGGCGCTCCCCCTCGGATCATGCTGAGGTAATCCTCCTATCGAGTACCGTGGCTCTGCCGTGAAACCAAGGAGCTCTCCACTATGGGTCTGCCGCAACATCAAGGTGCTCCCCACTGGGCTAGTCGAGTCACTCTGAGTCGAAATGATTGGCATTCTTCAAGTCTCAGTAAGTCACATGGTTTCGTACGTATCGCGCTTGGGGAAACCACTTCCCAAGCCATAGGTCAACACTCCAACTGACACAAAGTCCCACGAAAAAGTATCTCGACGGTCTGTCATGTCATAGGGGTATCGATGTAATAGACGGTGTGTCAATCAGACGCTCGGTCTTTGAGTTATTATCCTTTTAGTCCTGGGGGCCTGGTTGGATTTGTGCTCGATCCATCCTAACCGTTTCCCATCTCAAACCAAAACAATAGTGTAGTATACTCAAAGGAACCTTCTCGCTCCAGGATTCCCAATGTCGTAGATGGTTCGTCAAATGGACATCCAGTGCCAAAGATATGGTCGAAGGAGCGTAAATGGGTTGTAGTGGGCCTAGGTCTGGTCCGACCCAGTCAGACTGACCTGACCCGACCTGCCATGGGTCGTCCAAGCTCGAGTCGACCCAGCCTGACCCACTGGTCTAGCCCAGCCTCCAGTACAGCCCAGCCTGTAGTGCGGTCTGACCTGTTGGGTTCGGCCCGGCACACGAGGGCCGCGAGAGTGGCGGACCAGCTGCGAGGGCACACACCAGCCATGGTTCAGCGGTGGTTTGGTTAAGAGGGCGGATCACCTCAGCTTGGTGGTACGGCTTGGCTTAGTTGTGGCGTGGCTCAGCTCAAACAGTGGCACGGCTCGGCGAATGGTAGTGCGGCTCAGCTCGAAAGGGGGTGTGGATCGGTGGACGGTGGCACAGCTCGACTCGGACGGCGGCGATGCTCGTCTCGGCTCATACAATGTCATGACTCGGCTCGGACAGCATGTCAGCCGGGGTGGCACGGTGAGGTAGCATGTTGGATGGGGTGATGCGGCAAGGCCACGGGCGGAGGTGCCATTGACTCCGTCGTCTTCATTTCCTTCCTCCATTTTGAAGAATACACCAAAGAAAAACAGTGGAGGTGTCTGGATATGTTTTTTTGGCCCGCACCCTCCGGGTTTAGAGTGACAGAAAGTGGTTCACAAAGAATGAAGCATGAACATGTCACCATAATCATCTGCAATGTTTTTTCCCAACCCGCACAAGAAAATAAGGGATTACATGGAAAGTGATAAACATTTAGGAATAAACCCCTACCTCATTCGCTTGTTGACATTGGCACAAGGAGGTAGTACGGTCATCAATTTTTCATAGATGAAGACTCCCCATGTTGGAATAAGTCTCGAGGAAGAAGCACAAAGTCATGGTCAGCGTTCTTCATTGGCGGAGTGTTCTTCATGGAAAAATGTGTTCTTATTTGGATATTTATCTCCCACAAAGAGCTCTCTCTACTTTTCCAATGAATGTTCTCAAAAGAAGAACCCACCAAAATAAAAGAGATATCCAATATAATAAAAAGTGGATTAATTAAATTGGCTCAATTAAGTGGTCTGTTGGCATAATTAAGAGGGGGAGGGTTGGCACAATTAATGTGGAGGAATCTCAAGAGGCTCCTTCACATTAATGAGGTAGTTGAGTTTTTCTCCCAATTAAAGGGGGGTTTCAAGGGGGTTTAATCGCAGGTGGTCCCCAACACCATAACCTCTCATGGGAGGTTAGGATCGGGTGGTCCCCACCACCATAACCTCTCATGGGAGGTTATGGTCTGGCGGTCCCCACAACCAACTTCTATAAGGAGGTTGGTTACAACAAAATAAAATAAAACGTTTGCTTATTTTATTTTATTATTTACACGAAAAACCAAAAACCTAACTTTCACCCTCGACCAACTGTCGTCGAGGTGAAAGTCTTCTTAAGATAATATTGGCACTACGAGTTCAACAGTGCCATCAGATTCCAATTTTGAGAACCAGTTAAAAAGTTTTAAAAATAGACTTGTACGTTCACTGAACGTACCCGAAATAAAGTTCAGAAATTCTTTCCGGGCTCTCCAGGCCTCGGAATCATGAACATTCAATTTTTTAGGACTCATAGAATTCGCATATATTTAAAAAAATTACATGGAAATTCCGAGTCTTTACATACAAAAAAGAAATGATAAAAATCTGGTACATTTGATATCATGTTCAATTTTTTTTTCTAAAAATTTGGAATTAGATATATCTTTTAGTACTCACATATATATTAAAATATAGTAACCAAGTATATTCATATTGATTGACCAAGGTGAGGTAGATCTACAAGAAATCAGTAGAGATAAACTTACTATTGTAGCTATTGGGAACTACCAACTCATGTTTTTGACTGGAAATATCATGGTTTTAAGGGTTTTTAGTATGTATCATTCATTAGCAAAAACATTCTTATTATTTCTAGAATAGATATAGATGGATTTATTTTCAAATATGGGAATGAATTTTACTTATTTTATAAAGATAGAGTTTTTTATAGTACTGTACATTTAAATAATGTTATTGATGTTTTGGACTACATGAACCCAGTAATGGAAGTTGATAACAAAGTTATTTCACATGATTCATACCACACCCAACTCTAGAATAATCGGCTTGTTCATGTAAACAAAAAATTATTGACTAAATAACATCAACATGCATATTTAGTTTCTTTTGAACTAAAAGGACTTGTTGTATTTCACACTTGTTTACAAGGAAGAAGGTCCAAATCCCCATTTAGAGAAAAATGTGGAAGGGCTAAAGATCTTCATAAATTAGTTCAAACCAATGTGTTTTGGACCATTCCTTGATGAAGAAAGTTGTGGGTAGTCATACTGCATAAATATTACTGATTAATTTAGTAGATATAGATATGTATACTTAAAAATTTGTAAGTATGAATCCCTTGATTAATTCAAGGAATACAAGAATAAAGTGGAGAATAATATTTATAATAAAATTAAGAAACTCATCTCAAACAATGGTAGAGAATATCTTAATCAAGAATTAATTGATTATTTTTGGTAGTTTGGGATGCTATCTCAACTCAATAGTCTTCATGTGCCTTAGTGGAATAGTGTTAGAAAAAGTAAGAACCACACCTTATTTTACATTTTAATTTCCAGACCTGGGATCCACCCAATGGTGCCCTAATCCAATCAGTCGCATTACCTCAAGTACATCTCCCCATACGGTAGAAGCTGGAAACTAGTAGTGAGGGTCTGGTAAGTCAATCATGGAGAGACTATGCCCTCTTTTTCCCTTTTTCAGAGTAATATAGCAGCAGATAAAATAAAAAATAGAAGAATAATATATATAACCAGAGGAAAAATTAATATCACCATTTAACCACAACCAGAAAAAAATAATCAATACTAAACAACAGATATTCCATTGTTAGTACATTCTAAGTTTCAAATAAAAACCCAAATGTAAATACACTAAAAACTCACAAGTGGGTCCTGAACCAGGTATAGATCCCTCATCCATCATCCCTCCCAACTAATTCATAGAACATATTTCCTTTACCCTTATCCTTTTTAGAAGGTGCAAAGTCTATTCAGGTATTGATCAGGCAGCCTGAGTAGGGTGTGAGTACAACTCAGTAGGCTATAACCAACAGTGTCTTAAACATTTCTAGTTAGAAATTGTTTATTTAATTAAAATAAGAATATTTATAATGCATAAATTAATTGTTTATAAAATTATAAAATATTACCTATTTTAGCACATAAACCCTCGGGTTACTATAGACACCCGAACCTCAATAACTGCTACCACCCATGCTAGAATATGAACTATCCCCAAGGGATACCATGTGTTTGAATGTTCAAGTTACCATTCTTATTTCAAAAATGAATAACCATGTTACCAATCTTCATTTCACAAAAATGAACTACCATGTTACCATTCCTTAATTCTCAAAACTGAAGGATGTTGTTACCATTATTTATCACAAAAAATTGAATTTCCATGTTAATATTCATTAAATCACGCAATTGAATGACTATCTTACCATTCATCAATACATAAATAACTCAAAAATTAATTATCCACACTAATGAAATTACTAATTCAAAAATTATTTAAACAAAACTATTCAATTAGATAACTCAACAATTAATAAATTACATATATAAAATTAATTATTTTAATAATTAATTAATCATGTCAATTTATCTAGTTAATTAAACAATAAAATAATCACATAAACAACTCTAGTTAATTCATAAATTAACTAGTCACGTCAATTTTTACACTTAATTTAACAATTATATAATCAGATCAATAACTATAGTTAATTAATTAATTAACTAATCACGTGAATTAATCTAGTTAATTCATCAATTAACTAATCTCATTAAAATATTAATTAATTAAAATATTAATTAATCACAGAAAATAAATAAATTAATTAAACAATTATTATTTCATATCAAACATATTAGTAAATTAAACAATTAACTAAACACTAAAATTACTATAGTTATTTAAATAGTTAACTAATCACATCAATTACTTTAGTTAATTCAGTAATTAACTAATCAAATAAATCACTCTAGTTAATTAATCAATTCACTAATCAAATAAATAACTCTATTTAATTAAACAATTAACTACTCAAAACAATAATATTAGTTAATTTGACAACTAATTAATCACATCAAATACAATAATTAATCCAATAATTAATTAATCACTCCAATCCCTTCAATTAATTCATCAATTAATTATTCTCTCTAATCCCATTAATTACTTCCACAACTAATTAATCACTCCATCCAACCCCAATATTTAATTCATCCATAAAATAATCACATTACTTCCCTTTATTAATTTATCAATCAATTAATCTCCCCAATATCTTCATTTAATTAAAAAATTAAATTATCATGATACATCCATTAATTAATTCATCAATTAATTAATCCCATGACTCTCATTAACTAATTTTTAAATTAATTATCTCAACTCATATATGTAGATATCTCATAATTAATCTACCATTAATTATATCAACTCATATATCTAGATATCTCATAATTAATCTACCATTAATTATAAAAACTCTTATCTCTAGATATCTCATAACTAATATACTATGAATTACCTCAACTAATATATCTAGATATCTCATAATTAATTTATCAATTAATTGTCTTCAAATAATTATCTTAATATCTCATAATTAATCCCCTGATTAATAATATAAATTCATTATACCTAAATCTATTTAGAAGCAAATTTAAAGGCGGTGTATAGGCCTTATGCATGTTTGGAATAGGGATGTGGGTAGGGGAGGGTGTATTATGTTTTTTTCTTGTGTGACATGGTTGGGGGTCATAAGGAAAAAGGGATAGGGGTAAAGCAAGGTAGAGAGGGTGTGATTGTAACACATTGAGATTTTATAGGAAAAATTCTTTTTTATTTTCTTTGATGTGTTGGTTATACACAACTCCAATATTACCTTGCGCTTCATAAAAGACTTTATAATCTTATAGAAAACTCCACACTAACTTGGATTTTAGTACAAGAAAGTGGGACCTTCCTCGATATCTTGTGTTGTACACCATACCGAGTTTCACTAAACAATGAGATATTATTAAAATATTATTATTTAATGGGATATGAACTGGAATTTATAAATATTATCAACCAAAATTTGAATTTTATATAACATTAACATTAATCTTATGTATTTTCTATACATGATATAATAACAAGTTCATTTTTTCAGATAAAAAATATATTTTTCAATTAATAAACTTTTCCCGCCTTTTGATGGCACACCCATTTTAAATATATATTTTAACACTTTTATATATTATATTTTATAAAAAACATCATATTTGGAAGAGGGATATAAAAATTTACTAATATATAATTTTTGGTATTTTTCTGATAAAATTCATATTTTAATAAATAGTGAAAAATACTGAATTTAAATTCAAAATTGTCTTTTCATCTAATTTAGATATATAGTTAGATTATCTTTTTAATTTGTTTTATTGTGTAATTGGATTAATTTTTTATCATTTAATCCATTTTTCATCATATTATGTAATTTTCCAATGAAATTAGACCTAGATACATGTCAATCTTTTGATAGTTATTATTTCTTAAAACCCTGCTTTTTTGTTTTTAAAATGGGAATTAATTTTAAATTAATTACTGCAAATTATGTGTTTTTAATTTGGAAAAATGGATTCCATATTTGGAATACGATGTTCAATATTTTGTGAATAGTTACATTTAATTTTTTGACATTGTGAATAGTAACTTCAATAATTATTTTGATTTACCATTGTTAAAGGGTAAATCTGGTAAATAAGGGTAAAATATAATAATTTAATAATATAAAACTACCCTAAAACGTGTATTAATCCAATTATATAAAATATTTCTGACCATGGGCATCCTTTGGTCTATTTGGGGACCCCATGGAGCCACATGTATGTAAAAATGATATTTTATAAGAATTAATTTAAAGTAGATAATTATAACATAAACATATATCCTTTACTAAACTGATTTTAATATAGGATAATATAACTAAACTGTATGTCAATAATTAGTCATTGGAAAAACAAAAATATTACCTCAATCGTGGTATTTTATTTATAATTTTTAGAAATTAGATAAATATATTGTTCTTTATAACCCAATTATGATGTAGCGATTACCTCATTAATGAATGATTCGAATAAATTAATTAATCAATATTAAAATAAATTTAATTTGAAAATTTTGATGCCATCCATGAATTTATGGATGAAATTTACATGTAAGGTATGATTTAATACCTTGGTTTTGGAGGAATCAAGTTGTTATGACTTTAACAAAAATCAATTACTAAATAGTTTCAAAATTGACATAAATGTGTTTTTCAAACTAATACTATTTTATTAAGTGATATAAAAATCCTAAAAATATAATTATTGGCCAAATAACTTTTTAGTGATAAAAAATTCATAATTTATCGACTCTTGGTTCTCTTTTCATTTTATATTAAATATATTAAACATTTAGTATAAAATACAAGTGGACATGGTAAGAGTTAACTTATATTACAAAGGGATAAATCTAAAATATAAGGTTGTTTTTATGACCTAAACATGGATAAATACAATTGGTTAAAATTAATTATATCCATACTAATATTATACTATTAATAAATCAACTTTTATCTCTTAGAAATAGAAAATATTTTTATAATAAATTAATATTTCAAGATTTTCCCAAAGTGCCCCTCACCTTTCTTATAAAAGGGCACATACCTTTCTCTTTAACTCACACCTCTAAAGCGATTTGGTTATTCCAAAACGTGACCATTTATCATCCCTACATCCCTCACTTCATCCTATAGGAATATATTTTGGCATAGATCCATCTTAAGGATCCCTTTTGTTCAAATCAAAAGGAAACACTCGATGAAGAGGTAATTGTTTTATCCCTTCTTTTAAAGTTCTTTTTTCTTCTACTTCCTATTTACATGTTTATTCCATAATAAATTAATTACTACATTATATAATATATGATGATATTTTATTATAATTATGGGACAACTTTATACCTCCTTTTATCCATCCTATGAATCACAGTATCAGCATGCGTGTGTACGTACGGTTTACTATCTCAACGCCGTGGTGAAATTTTGTTATTAAAAAATACTTTATTAGGATTGCTATAATGATGATTATAATGGATTTTAATAGTCAATATAACATGATAATTATTATTTATAATTAATATTCCATCCAATTACATTCCATTTAACCATCAACATAATGATATCTTCACTCGTGTGTACGTTCGGCCTACCGTCCCCACGACGCGATCAGATTCATTCTCCGCTTTAACCATTCAAGAATGATTATAATATATATATGTATATTATTCATATTTATGAAATATATTTCATAATAAGTCTAATTTAATGATATGTATATATATATATATATATATATTTACATATGTCATTCACTTACTTTCATTCAATACGATAAGAAAACAGAGATAATGTTCATGCGTAAGTATGGCCTACCGTCTCCATGAATGGTGTATTCCATTTTATATATCTATATTATATATATATATATATATATTATGAATATAAATTATATATAAATCATATTATACATTTTCGAATTAAGTAAATAATAATCTAAGTAATATGATCAAGAATAAGAAGTCAAAACACATACGATAAACAAAGCGATATTACCCGAAATGTTGCATTAACTTGGAATTGTTTATAAACAGGTAATATAAAGTCATAAAATAATCATATATGATATAATAAATATTATTATGATTCTTATATAAGTTAATAATATTTTCTATAACATTATAATAGTGTTTTGGACTCATATATAGAGAATCAGACCTAAAGTAAGGGATAATTTTTCAATCTCATTGTTATGAGAGATTATTTATTTGTTAGTATTTGTTGTGGATATATTTATCATACATGTCCATATTTTCTTAAAATGATTTATTAAAATGATTATTACTCTTAAATGTATTATTAGATTAATTTTTAACCATTTTTTACTTTTCCTACATAGTATGGAAGGAATCATTCTTTTTGTTTACCATACGAGGTGCTTTTTGAATTTTCCGGCAAAAGTACGGGAAGATTTTTTTTAAATTGTATGGCATGAATGAATTTTTATGGTTTCATGACTCCTTATTTCAATGAAGCTTCATCTACACTATTTTAATTTTATTTTCAACTAAACTTCTTTCTTTCAAACTTTTGTGGCATTTTGCAAAAAGAAAACATTTTTGAAGAAGAAAGGATATTTTCCACAAGAACGAAGTTCAAGTGTTTTTTCAAAATTATTTTCCATCTAAGATGATTATATTAAATAAGGTTATGTTTCTATACATATTATTTATATTATTTTATTATGTTAATGATGTAGTGGTCTTTTATATGGATTCTATTATGTTGGAATTAGATTTAAGAACCCATTTTATTTCTTGGGTTATGCTATGATGAATGATTTATATTTTGTGGCACATGTAAGAATGATTTCATCATGAGATGGGTGGGACATATTTATCCCTCCAATGAATTGGGTAAAGAGTTATATCTCATGAGATAGACATGATTGGAATGACAAGTACGTATGGTTCAGTAATACATGGTTGGAATGACATGTAAACCTAGTTTAGTCATGGACTTTGTCCACTATGATTGTCTTGGCAGCAATGCCTTGGCTACTATGGAAATTGTATTTTGTTCTTATTCATCTTCCACAATCCCATGTTTTATTCCAATTCTATTTTATCATAGTAAATGTTCATTTATGATTTAGGCCTTATGTAATTCCAGGATTTATTTCATGACCTGTGATTTTAATATTCGAAATTTATCTTCATGTTTTCACATTCATATGTTAATGTTTTTTTTGTTGTTATTCATGTTTACCTTTTCTATGAATTTTATCTCACCATTTTTATGTCTTATTTTCCCCATGATATAAAGAATGATTTTAGGTTGGAAAACAAAAGGGTAATTTCTTTATGGGAGATGTTGGTGATCTTTCACCAAGTTAGAAGATTATGCTCAAATTTTCTAAAGACACTAAACTAATATGGTCTTTGGGAATCATTCTTTGTCTTGTATTATGTATTATGAAAAAGTATTGTTATGTCCACATACGTCAATCTTGGTTCGTTAAAGACAGTGTCACAACAAACTTTTATCCAACCTTTTGGAACTTGGATTTGAAAACATTAGTAAGATCTCTAGAGATATTTCTACGGTATGTCTAGGAATGTCCATAAGAGTATGCCAAACTAGAGGTTACAATCCTAGAATTATGGTAACTCTCATGAATAAAATAGGATTAAACATAATATGTAATATATTTAAAGTAATCCCATTTGATTATTTTTTTCCTAGTATGATTTTTGTCTCTCACACTAGGTTTTAGAAAATATATAGAAATGGGAGGATTCATGTTAATGGATAATATAATGAACAATGGAATGATATTCTTCATGAGTAACCAAATGAAATAGGATTTGGATGGAAAAAAATTGTTATTATGCCTAATCAGAAATATCATAATATGATCAATAATCTCATCATTGGTATGTTTCCTGACCTAGATAATAAGAGAAAGATAGATTTTCATGATGATAATGGAGGAAAGAAAATTCACTTTTCCTTATGTAAATAAAGTGGGAAGAGGCATCAAGGTGAATGTTTCAAAAGAACTGGGAGATGATTTTGGGGTGGAAAAGAAGGAAAAAAACCAGTAATTGCAAAGGAAAGATTAAATTAATAAAATGGACAAGGATAATGGAATTTCTAAGACATCAACAATTGTAAAATGTTTTAAATATGTAGTGTTTGGTCATTATGAAAATTCGATGTCGTAAGGGAAAATCTCATGAAGAGAATCAGTGTGGTTGTATGGTTAGTATTTATATTTCTTATCATGAAGAGATTAAAAATGATATAGGATATGAAAGAAGTGTAGTGGAATGAAATGATGAAGCTCGGTCAATGGTTTAAAAAGATAGTGGAATGATTGCATGTTTATCAAGAATAATGTTGTGTAATTAATTTAATGGTACTATGGAATAAAGAAACATATAAGGACTAATACATTATTGTTTTTCCATAAGTATTTGAAAGTATATGTTGAATGGTACCGGTAACCATGAAGGGTTATTTAGATATTTTTGGAAGGCACGTGATATGTGCATAATGAAGGGACATGGAGATAGTGAGATGTTTGATAGTATTAATGATCTCATGAATGATATAAGGACAAAATGATATCATGGTTTGAGTATATATAATTTTTGGTTTTTTTGTGTCTGGAAAGTGTTAATTTTGAATTAATTTATATATTCACTAAGTTTCTATGGTAATTCATGTCATTGCTATGTTTTAAGAGAAAAAATTATTAATGTATTCACATGCTTGGAATGTGACAACCAAGAACTACCTTATGAGATTTGGGAGATAAATGTTAATTAGATTTAGTTTACCTCTTTCTAAAGTTTTATATTTTCTATTTTTGGAAGGATTTTAATATTATCCATTTATGGACTGTATAAGTTATATTTAGATTTAATTTTATTATATTAATGCATTACCTCATTATAGGTGGACTTATGCATATTTGACAACATGTTCTTTCCTTTTTATTTTGATAGATAGAAAGACCTATCATTATATCGCATGATCTTCTAACACTTTAAAAATGAAAAATTCAATGTCATTTCTTTAAATAATAGATGGTGTGGAAATTGATCAAGGGATGAGCAACGGTGAGATTTTACCAAAATCAAGTAAGTATTTATCCCTATGAGAAATTCGTCATCTTTTGGAAAAATATCTTGAAAAAAAATGTTATCCTAATATCTTCTTATCCAATGAATTATATTGTCCTTTAAATTATAATATATTTATGTCTATTCGTATTTTACTTTCTCCAAACCTTGTTCTATGTCACTATTCATCGGAACTTTATGGTTAAATTTCTCTTCCATATCCATGTTTTCACTTCCCACCTACGTTATCCTCTGTGGAAACCCAGTGATGAGTTATGTTGGGTAATCGTTATCTTTCTAACTTTACTTTTTAAAATGATGTTTTAGAATCCCTTTTTACGATGTGGGTTTCCATGAAAGAAAATTTTTAGTAGAAAACCATTTATAACACTGATTAATTTTGAGGGCGAAATTCACTTTAAGGGGGGTAGAAAGTAACACCCCAATATTTTATTTGAAATATTACTTTTATTTTATTTGATGTCTTCTATTGTAAACTACTCCAATATTAGGTTATGCTATAAGTAACACCATATTATCTTACAGTAAACACAACACTGACCAGGCTTTCATTATATGCAAGAGCGACCTTCCTCGATAGCTAGTGTTGTACGTCATGCTGAGTTTCACTAAACAATGATATATTATTAAAATATTATTATTTAATGGGATATAAAATAAAATTTATGAATTTTATTAACCAAATTTTGAATTTTATAAAATATTAACATTCATCTTATTTACTTTCTAGACATTATATAACATTAAGTTGATTTGTTTTAGAAAAGTGAAGTATATTTCAAAAAAAATGCAGTTTTTTCACCTTTTGATAGGGCACCCATTTTAAATATAGTTTTTAAAAATATTATATATTATATGTGATAAAATGAACTTTTTATTTGGAAGAGGGGTATAAAATTTTACTTGTATTTTTCTGATAAAATTCATATCTTAATGATTAGTGTAAAATATGGCATTCTAATTTAAAACTGAATTTTCATCTAATTTATGTATATAGTTAGATTATATTTTAAATTCATTTTAATGATTAATTGGATTTTGTTTTTATCATTTAATCTAATTTTGGTAATTTTAAGTAATATCCCCTTTAAATTGGACATAAACACATGTTAATATTTTGATAGTTCTTACTTTATAAAAACCCGCTTTTTGGTTTTGACAATGGGAATTAAATTTAAATCAATTTCTGAAAATTCATTGTTTTGAATTCAGAACAATAGATTCTCTATTTAGAATCATAAGGTCAAAATTGTGTGAATATATATCTTTTATTTTGGAACATTATGAATAGTAACTTTAGTAATTCTTTTTATTTACCACGGTTAAAGGGTAAATCTGGTAAATAAGGGTAAAAAATAATAATTTAATAATATAAAACTACCCTAAAACATGTCCTAATCCTATTGGATGAAATATTTCTGACCATGGTCATCCTTGGGACTATTATTGAACCCCATGGATTCTCATGGATGTGAAAATGACATTTTATAAGATTTAATTTAAAGAAAAGATAATTATAAGGTAAAAATATATCTTTTACTAAATCGATTTTAATATAGGTTTATATAACTGATATCTATGTATATAAATATTAATTATAAATACTAAGATATTTCATACATCATGGCATTTTATTTACAATTTTTAGACATTATATAAATATATTTATTATGACATAATTATGATGTAGTGATTACCTAATTAATGAAAGATTCAAATAAATGAATTTATAAAACTTAAATTAAATTTAATTTTAAAATTTTGATTCCATAATTTAATTTTATGGATGAAATTGACATATTATGTATTATTTAATACCTTTTTTCTAAATAATAAATGTTTTATTACTTTAAAAAATATCAATTACTAAATAGTATCAAAATTGACATAAATATGTTTTTAAAAAATATATGATTTTCATAAATGATATAAAAATCCAAAAAATATAAAGTTAGGCCAAATAACTTGGATAGTGATAAAAGTTTCATAAATTACGCACTTCATGTTCTCTTGGAATTTTATAGTAAATATATTAACCATGTTGAATAAAATTACAAGAGGACATGGTAATAGTTTACTTATTTTACAAAGGGTTAAATCTAAAAGATAAGGTTAATTTTATGACCTAATCATGTATAAAACCTATAAGTTTAGAGTATGGTGATTAATCCTAATCATATACTGGGAATAAATCATTTTGGATCTATTATAAAATGAAAATATCTTTATAATATGTTAATATTTCATGATTTTCCTAAAGTTCCCCTCACCTCTCTTATAAAAGGGCACCTCCCTTTCTCTTTAACTCACAGAACTAAATCCTTTTGGTTAGGAAAAAACTTTCCCATTTATCCTCCAATCCTCCCAAAAATAATCCTAGAGGTATAAATTTGGGCAGAGAGCCATCCTAAGGATCCCTTTTTTCAAATGAAAAGGAAACAACCGAACAAGAGTTAATCGTTTTATCCCTTCTTTCAATGTTATTTTCTTCTTCTACTTCCTCTTTATATGTTGATTCCATACTAAAATAATAAATATAGAATATTATAAATTATTATACATTATTATAATTATGGTAAAACCTTATACCTCCTTCTTTCTATCCTACAAATAAAAATATCACCATTTGTGTGAATGTACAACTTACCGTCTCCACGCTGTGGTGTAATCTGTTATTCAAAAATACTTTATTAAGATAGTTATAATGATGAGTATTATGGAGTTAAATAATTAATATAACATTATAATAATTATTTATTTTTATCATACCATCCAATTACATACTATTTAACCATAAATATAATGATATCTTCGCTCATGTGTACGTAAGGCCTACCGTCTCCACGACGCGATGAGATTCATTCTCAGTTTAACCATCCAAGAATGATTATAATATATATATATATATATTATTAATAATTAGTAAATATATGATAGAATATTTCTAAAATAATAATATATATTTATGTATCTACATATATTTCATTCCCTTACATTCGATCAATACGATAAGAAAACTAGAGCATCTTTCATGCATACGTACGGACTTCTATCTCCATGAACGGTGTATTCTGTTATATATATATATATTATAAATATATATGATATATAAATAATATTATACATTTTTTAAGTCAGTAAATCATGTTCTAAGTAATATTATCAAGATTAACAAGTCAAAATATGTACGATAAACAAAGTGATATTATCCAAAATGTTTTATGAACATGGATTGTTAATAAACAGGTAATATAAAGTCCTTAAATAATTATTTATGATATTATAAATATTATTATAATTATGATATAATTTAATAATATGTTTTAAAAGTTTATACTGTATTTTTGGACTCATATGGAGAGTATTGGACCTAAGGTAAGAGATAGTTTTCAAATTTTGTTTTATCTGATATTATATATTTGTAAGTATTTACTGGTGATATATTTTTCATCCATGTCCATGTTTCTAAAAACAATTCATAAAATTTTTACTATTATTATATATATTATTTGTGTCATTTTTACCTATTTTTTACTATTAGTACATGGTCTGGAAGGAATCAATCTTTTTTTACCATACGAGGTACTTTTTGACTTTTATGAAAAAAGTAATAGATGAAAGTTTTATTAAATTTTATGGAATGAACATATTTTTACGATTTCATGACACCATATTTCCAGGAATATTCCTCTACAATATTTCATTTTTATTTTCAACTAAATAGTTTTCTTTTAAAATTGTGTTTCATTTTGAGAAAAGGAGACATTTTTTAATAAGAAATGATATTTTCCTCAAGAACTAAGTTCAAGTGTTTTACCAAAATATTTTCTCTCTAAGATGATGCTCTTAAATAGGGTTATGTTTCTATCCCTATTATTACTATTATTTGATTATGTTAATGATGGAATGATCTTTTATATTGATTGTGTTATAATTGAATTATATTCAAGAAACCCATTTTATTTCTTAGGTTATGTTATGATGAATGATTTATGTATTGTGGAACATCTAAGAATGATTTAATTATGAGATGGGTGGGACCTATATCCCCATATAATGAATTGGGTAAAGATTTATATCTCAGGAGATAGACATGATAGTAACAACATATAAATCTGGTTCAAAAATACATTTCTAGAATGACAAGTATACCCGGTTCAGTAATGGACTTTGTCCACTACGTTGGTCTTGGAAACGATGAATGGACTACTATGGGAATCATATTTTGTGCTTATTTGTTTTACACAATCCCATGTTTTATTCCAATTATATTTTATAATGGTTAATGTTCTTTTATGATCTATTCCTTACATACTACCGAGATTTATTTCCTGGCTCATTATTTTGATATTCGAAATTTATGTTCATGTTTTCACATTCTTATGTTTATGTTTTGTTTGATGTTCTTAATGTTTACCCTTAAAAATAATTTGAGCTCACCCTTTTTATGTTTTATTTTCTAAAAGATATAAAGTATGGTTTTAGGTAGGAATAAAAAGGGGGAGATCTTTATGGGTGATGTTGAAGATATTTCACCAAGTTAGAAGATTATGCTCCATGTTTCCAAAGACACTAAACTAATATGGTCTTTGGGCATGTTTTTGTGTCTTGTGTTAAATATTATGAAAAAGTAATGTAATTTCCATGTACATCAAGGTTGGGTCAATATAGTGATGTTGGGGGATGGTAAAATAAAAACAGATTATTTTTAAAAAACATGGAGGGAAATTTTAGAAAAAAATAAAAAATTCAAAAAAAAAATACTAATGTTTTTTAAAAACATCTGTAGGTTAGACTTATCCAAGTGAAATTAAAAAATAATTGTTTCCAAAAAATATGGATTTAATAAAATTACCAACTTTTTTCACAACATCTATAAATTAATTTTCAGTGTTTTAAAAATTTTCTAATGAAATAGACATCACAAATTTACATTTATTTTAAAGTGCATCTTGATAGATCCAAGAGATTTCACCAACATAGTCAAACTACATACAATGGCAAATATACTGAAGAGATTCAGTATAAAACAATCAAATAAGGGATTATTACCAATTTCACATGACATTCATATTTCCAGGAAAATGTATATTTAAACACAAGTAGAAATAAATAGAATGAAAATGATTACATATGCATCAGTGATTGGGTTAGTCATGTATGTTTTTTTATGTACTAGTATAGATGTTTTCAATGTATAAAGTGTGGTTGGAAGATATCCAGATGACCCCGGTTATTGTCATTAGAGGGAAGTCAAGACTACCCTTAAGTATCTAATCCGTACAAAAGATATGTTCCTATTTAATAGAGGAGATACATAACTAGTTGTTATAGGATATGTATATACTAGTTTCCAAACTCAAAAAGATGGAATGAAGTCATAGACGGGATACATATTCACTTTTAATGGAGGTGTTGGGAGCTGGAATAGCTGAAAGAAGTATGTAGTAATAAATTTTATAGAAGAGTATGAGTATATTGTGGATTTTTATGTAGTTAAGGAATCATTATAGATGCATAACTTAGTACAATATCTTGATGTTTTATAAAGAAATAAATATCATATCACACTCTACTGTGATAATACTACAGTGGGGGATCTCACAAAATTTACAAGGTCAAATAAGTGAATAAAGAACATAATTCCTAAGTATTATCTCTTATGGTATTTTTCTCAGATAGGAGAATTTGGAGTGAATAGTATTTCCACATAAGACAATGTGGAAGACCCCTTGACTAAATCCATGACTCAATAGAAAAATTTTTGTCATGTCAGGTCTAGTGGGATTAAATTCATAGGTAGTGGGCTCTAGATCCGAAGGGAGTTATTTGGATTTGGAGTCATAGGACCAACTGTTTCTACTTTAATTACATATATATTTTATATTTTGAATATTAATAAAACATTTCATTATATATTTTTCATTTTTCAGTCTAAGTTTTATGTAATAATGTACTAGAGTATATATCTCATTGATAAGGTCATATTAGTCCATTGCTATGATGAGAACCTTGAAGTGTGATAAAAATATTTTTAATAATGTTTTCTGGTTAGATAACATACTATTATAGGACACATAGTACATAGACTGTCGGGTGTGTGTAAACTAAGAGCATGATTATTCTTCTCATGAATTTCTCACCTGATAATCCCTAAGATGAGAGATTATGAGAGAATACCTACCTGTAGTAGTTCTGTATGTTTTTGATATCATCATATATTCCTATATGTGAGCATTTTTAATGGACCTTGTACTATTATTATCATCAATGCATGTATTGACTCACACACATTAATTTATTGATGAATGATATGATTCCATATGTTAGTGGAAAGGTAGGGTGCATTGGGAGTGTCAGGATTAAAATATCATTAATGAATAAATTGAGAAATTATTTGTCCTTAACATCTTTATGGAAGCTAATATCTCGACCCTTGGATTGGAATAGAATCATAACCATCAATTTCATGTTCATGGTGTAATAAGGTGCTTATTTCATATATTAAAAAAATGTATTGATCATATAGGTTGGGGATAGATAAGTGAAACCTTAATAATAATATATTTTGATAAACGGATTATATTACATAGTGATCATTGATATGTGGTTGTCATTGTTGCACTATTAAGTTATTTATATTAGCTTCCTTAACTCATTACTAGATAGTAATCTTGTACTTTATGTAAGCCAGACTAATGCCAATGAAAAAGTATCATAGATGGTAACACATCATGTTCTAACTATGAACTTGATTAAATTATATTTAAATTTAATTAATTGAATAAATATTATTTTCAAGCCTAAGGGGTGCTTTTCTTCATTATTTTTTGATAAAAATTATTTATTCATGAATGAAATATTTAAATATAATATTTATTCATGTGTTCAATAAATTCTATATGAGTTCGAAAAGACAAAGACTGGATAGTGACCAAGATATTTCATACATATATATTAAATATTTTTAGATGAATATTCATCACATTAAACAGAAAAAGGCCTGAGGACTGTAATAGTTTGGTGCCTTTTGAAACATGGAACACAATCTTCTTAATTCATAAAAGATATTCAATGTATCCAACAAATATCTTCCCATAAATTAATATTCATAAGAATACCCTACTAAAACCATTCTTCATGACCTCTGGAAAGGAAATATATTAAAGGGTGAGCTACAATGATCAATAAGGTTAAGAAACAGAGATACATAAGCATGACATGTGAATAAGGTTATGAGAACATCAGAATAAAATTTGAAACCTATAACATGAATATCAATTATCATAATATTAAGTCATAGAATAAGGATTAGCAGTTGATAATATATGTACTATAAGGGAATCAAAGAACATGACCCATGAGAGCATAGCATTTTCATAAGACATATAATTATGGAATATTCATAATCATACAAAATCTTATGTCAAGGATACCCACCGAGACATTAATAACATGTTAGGATTGATAAAACTACCTATGCGCATAATTTAGTCTTGGGATAACCACCTTTGTACCCAATTTTTTGGGCTTGGGATAACCACCCATGTACCCTCCTTTTGGGGCATGGGAAAAATACCCATATATCCTCTTATCTCAAAGAAAATTTATCATTACCCAATTCTTCGTGGGGAGAAATAGGTACTACCCATCCCATAGTTAAAATCGTGAATGTGTGTTCTACAAGATCAAAGAACATTCTTCATACCATAACCTATGAAATGAAAATGGGTTCCATAAACATTTCATCATATCCTAACTAGTGTAAAGAGGCAGGTTTCTCAATCACTTCATTGTTTCATCATAGTATAACGTGTAAAAATAATAGTTATTCATAATTATTTCGTCATGTCATATCCCGTGTAAGATATACTTGATTCATAAAAATAATTTCATAATAAATATTAGAAATTCATAGAAATAAGGAAAATGGTATCCTTGTATCATAAACCCAAAAAATCAGAAGTAATATCAAGTGATTTCCTATTAGGTGGAAAAATATTTCGAAATATCACTTCTAAATTTTCTTCATGAAATTAAATATTATTTGAAGATGATTTTTTAAAATCATAAAACATTTTAAAGATCATTTTATCTGAAAATAACCTTAAAAACTTATAAATTAATATTTAAACATTATTTAAAACAATTTGTGGGGAAAATAACCTTTTCTATTTAAAGGCAAATTGTTAAAACATAAAAACTTTTGAAAATCCTTTTCATTGAAAATAACTTTCAAAAATTATAAAGGAATATTTACAAAGCATTTATTATATTTCTTGAGGAAAATATCCTTTCTTCTTTGAAAGATACATTATAAACCATAAACCATTTTGAGAACCTTTTTCTTTACAATTAACCTTGAAAATATATAAATTAATAATTAAAAAACATTTAAAAAATTCCTTGATGAAAATATATTTTCCCCATTTTTTTTTGAAAACATAAAATATTTGTAAAATAATTTTCTCTAAAAATAATCTTGAAAATTATAAATAAATATTCAATGAAATGTTTGGTCATCATGATGGAAATTTTTATTCATGTCGTACATGATCAAATAAACATTCTTTTCACATTTTTGAAAAAATCAAAATATGAATTGTTTGGAAACAGACAAAAAGATTGATTTAAAAAAATTGAAAAAATTAAAACATGGGTAAAAATATCTCTTAAAAATCATAGGAAAATAAAAAAAATTGAAATTATTTTTAGGAAACATGTTTTGGGAAAAAACACATTCTGACCGAAGAGAGAAATAAAATCATATTTTCTTAAAAACATTTCCTAAATTATTTTAAGCAAAAAAGATTAGAAAATTTAATTATTTATTGAAAATATCATGAATAACCATAGAGGATTAAACATAATTATTTTCATGAGATATTTATCATAATATTTTATCATCGAATATGTAATCATAAACAATCCTGATATGTGGTGAGATTGTATCACTAAATGTTTACCACTTTGGTAACTTTGAATCATAATCCACATGAAATAATAACAAAATAACAAATAAATATAATTAAAATAAATATTCATGATATAAAATTTCAAAGTGTAATATATACACCATAAAAAATAAATTAGTGGTAAATTATCATTTTTCTCCATGAAATAAATGAGAGGCTAGAAAATTTCTTACCTTAAGTCTCGACTTTCTTCGCACTCATTCAAAACTCCCCTATAATAAATATAATTTTTTTATACATATATTAAAACAACATATACAAACATAGATATATATATATATATCCTACCATATATTATTTACTTATGATATTTTATTACCTGTTTATTAAAAATTCCTTCTTAAAATTATGTTCGGGGTTATAGTTGCTTCGTTTATCGTGTAAGTTTTTATTTTTTAATTTTTGGGTCCTCTATATTTTATGATGTTTCTATAATATAAATACTTTTAAAAATTATATAAATATATAATATATTCAATATATATTTATTTATAGTAACCTATAAAATTTATTGATGGAAAATGAAATACATCATTCCTTGGGACGGTAAGCCATATATATGCATGAACACTGTTTCCATTTTCTTGTAGGATTCGAAGAAATAAGTTTATATGATGTACTATAATTAAATAATAACTTTTATTTTATATATATCACACATTATCCTTAAGAAAACATTATTATATTCCTTGTAAAGTGTGGACTAATCACTTCACTTCGTTAGGTTGTAGTCCTCCAAACACACCAGTGACGATATCATATTCTCATAAAATGGAAATAATGAAGGTATGTTTGGTATAATAATTTCATAATCATAATAATATCATATATATAATATTTAAACAATAAATACACCATTGTTTCAACCATTTAGATGTTCTTTGATTAAAACAAATGACATCAGTTCGCGAGGTAGTATTTTGTTGTATACACGAACAATGATTTCATAACTCATTTGATAGAAGTGGAGATTGTTGTACTTCATGAACTTAATAAAAAAATATAATTATATTAAATATAACTATTTTATTATTTCATCATGTTATAGTAATAATTTGATGAGGGGGATTAAGAAATAAAACAGACACACCGGTTGATGAACGTTACCTCTTCTTTGAGTATCCTCCTTCGGTTTTTACCACAATCCTACTTAGGATGACTTTACATGAAAAAATAAAACATATATAATGATATTGGGAATTTAGTAGGTTATTTTTCATACTATTTTACAAAACTAAGGGGTGTGAATTTTTGAATTGGATAAGAGAAGTGGTGCCCTTTTATAAGTGAGGAGAGTAGCACACTTGTAATGTTTTGAAAGAAAGAATTTCACATACATTTTTTTCATGTCACAGGTCTCCAATAATGGAATATTATTTAGAATATAATATATAGGGTCAAATATATGTCTATAAAATCGGTTTTGGAAAATTTTTGGTTCATTTTTTACCCTTGTCTTTTTAGATAAACCCCTGGTAATTTCACTTTAACCTTAACCGCGGTAAATAATTTTTACTAGTTTTACTATTAATTTCAATAAAAAATTAATTCCATCATATTAGATAATATAAATTATTGTTATTCTAAATATTCAATCCATTTTTCAAATTATACTCCCAAAATTGTAAAATGTTAATTTAAAATTAACCCCATAGACATAATTAGCAAGCGAGTTTTTATTGTGGAACTGTTAAAATATTTAACGAGTTCTTATATTAAAATTTAGTATGAAATTGATTATAATAAACTAAATTGGATTAATGGATAAATAATTATAACTTATTTAAATTTGAAAAAAAAATGTAATTTAACTTTGTAAATAAATTTGATGGAAAGTAATTTCTCAATTAAAACTCTATACTTTTTTTTATTCATCAAAAAAATGAAACATTTCAGAAAAATAAAAAAAAATCCCCATATGATAATTTTGATATTATGATTTCAAATAAAAATTTTAATTTATAAAATTAATTTTATAAAAGTTTCAAAATTAATCTTATTTTTGTTCACAAAAATAAATAAATAGAATAGTTCTTTAGAAAACAGTATTTTCAATACATATAAATACTATTGAAAAATTAAGTAATTTTTATCAATATGTTTTATTTATATAAAAACATTACAAATAATATTTAAAATATATTTATTCCCATTAATGATTTCAATTTAACAGTTGGGTAATAATATACTTATTTAAAATAATAATATTAATTGTTTTTCATGGTTTGTTAAAACATTGTGTTGCATATAACGCATGAAAAAAAACATAGAGTTATGTGTAATGAAGGACAAACAAATTATTTTGTTTAAATTAATATAAAATCAATATTTCATTTAATTTAAAATATATAAAATATTAAATTTATTTGAAAATATATATTTCACAAAATATCGAAGTGTTACATCTTTCTCACCGTAAAATGAATTTTGACATCGAAATTCATCGCATTGGTGCCAAAAACTAAGGATAATTCTACCTCATTATGTCATTAGGTTCCCACATTGCTTCCTTAGTCTAGAGATTTCACCATATAACACTGACCATGTTAGTTGTCATGTTTTATATAACTTTATTTTTTCGATCCAAAATGGTTACCGGTTGTTCCTCCTTAGAAATATAATGATCTAGTAGTATGACATATGAGTTTATTACATGTGATGGATTAGTTGTATACTTACTAAGGAGTGGTAAATGGAACACATTGTGAACCTGGGATATATTTGGTGGAATCATAAAATGATAAGATATTATCCTGATACAATAAAGTGTTTCAAATAAATAGATATACCTTGGGATTAGTTTTTCCCTTATTACATTCATAGAAAAATTCATATATAGTCAGTCTCACCAAATCAAAATTCTAGATCACATCAATGATTATCATCATTACATTTCTGTCAAATTTTTATTGTCCTTGCGTTTTTTTAATGGATCTAACCTTCTTAACCATCTCATCTACTTACTCATGTCCCAATATATTTCATACTTAAACCTCATTATATTGTGTTGGAGTTATAAACTTTTTTACATAAAGTTCTTAGAAAGTATCCATATGAATTCTCAAGTGAAATATATTGTTTTAAGAAAATTAAATGTGAGGAAGGTTTTGATCCCTACCACCTTTTAAATTTATTGAATAATATCATAGCCTATTTTCTAAGGTTTGTATTATTCTCACAGTATTGAAACTCAACTCTATATCAAGATATTTAAGAACAATTTTCCAAAATTTTGAGGTAAACTTCATATCCTGATCAAATATAATTGAAGGTAGTACTCAATGAATCCTTACCACTTCCTAAAATTATATTATGGAAATACGATCTGAATAGAACTCATATATTATAGCAAAAGAGTGTGTTTAATTTGTAAGGTGATAACCTCAACACCGAAGATAAAAAATCCATAAAGGTTACTAGAAACTTTAACCATATGTTATTAAATAGTAAAATCATTCCTAATTGAATAATTTTTTATCTAAAACATATAAAAAACCAAAGGTTTTTATTTCCATAATTCTATGGGAAAATATCCTTAATATTGATAAGCACTCATCTCATGAAACCTAAACTGGGGTGTCATTGACTTATTATTAACTGTAAAATCATAAACTCATGATGGTATCCATAAATCTTAATTTAATCTTATATAGAGAGAAATACACTTCCAATAATCAATTCCCCCTTTATTATTTATATAATCTCTTACCTTGTACAAATATATTTCCTTTGAAATATAATATAAAATATTATCAAATTATTATAAAATTCATACAGAGGGATATAATCACTTGAAATTTCACTCAAGGGTAAACAATATGGTTTTCATAGGGCTCATTAATACCAAATCAATCCTAAAATTCCTAACCTAGGAGGGGATGAAAAGTGTTCCTGAATTATCAAGTTTAACATAATGCTATATGAGCTCATTTTATTTCCCTTTATCCTTTTTCTTTAGAGTTTTTCTGGCTTATCATCTAAACTATACCTTAGACTAGGTCATTAATTCACATAATTCCCAAACTCCTTTCACCTGAAACATTATAGTGTCGGTGGCTCATTTGTTGGAATCAAATTCCCCTCCATTGCATTAACTGGACCATTAATTTCATTTCAGCATTCCTGGGATTTATGTCCTTTTTTCAAAATTTAAAGAACCTCCCAATTACTTTCAATTAATTCCCTTGATGTTTCTTACCACATTTATGGCATACGTATGGATGGAATTTTTTTCCACAATTTGAGATTTTATGAGACTCGATCTTTCATTTCTTATCAAAACCATAGGGATAATGGGAATATCTAATTTCTATTTCCTCTATCAGTTCACATAGAAAAACTTATTTGTATATATTTAATTCTCATATAGCCAAGTCTTTTCAATGTCTTGGTTTAGGCCACCAAATAATAAATCAATTTTTCATTCATCAATGATGATTGAACTAGAAGCGTACCTTACAAGTCTGGTAAAATTAGCTTCATAGGTACAAAAAGATTCATAATACTTTTTATTAAGTTCAAGTTATTAATTTTATGTCATTTTTTAGGTAATACGATGGAATTTATTAATAAAAAATACCCACTTACACTCTTCCCATTCTAAGGATTTAATTTTTTCAGGTTCACTGGTATTAGTAATAAGAGTCCACAACTGATCTACTTCAACTTATAAATGATAAAATACCAAAATGAAATTTTCATGTTCTGAACACTAGAGAACCGAAAATATATTGTAAGTGGTGTTGCTCCATTTTCCAGCAACTAGTGTATTATAAGACCCACTAAAATAAGGTTGAATTTGCCTCATGAGGAACTAAACATAATATTGTTACCTCTTTTGTTCATATAAAAGTCCATTTTTATTCATGGATTGAGAGTTTTTTGTGAGATATAATCTATAATTTGTATTATAGCTCCCATAATGTTTGGATTCTCAGGAGTACAGTAATTAAAGTTTCCATCTCACCAAGCATTAATATTGTTCATTCATGTTCAGTCCATCAACTAAAACCAAAATCATAGTGTGAGTAACACTAATCATGATGGGGAACAACATAATCATGAAACATCACTTATAATATGTCTAAATATTAAAAACATCTTTAATATATGATGCCTAAGGTTTATATTATGTCATTCATAGTGAACACGTATTTAGATCCTTGGTGATTCTTCATAAACAGTTTTGTGACATTCCAATGCATTTCCCCCAAGAGTGTCAAACCACGCATATAGAAAGGCTTATTTTCATTCACTAGGTGATGACTGAGCCCCTCTTAGTTTACCCTTTTTGGTGTTATTACCCCTAGGTTCCACTGTTATAGAGCTACATCCACTTGTTATGTCCAGATAGGGTTTTAATATCTTGGAAAACACTTACTCTATCATTTTCCTATATTCCTGTACATTTTCCTTTAGTTTGAACATCCATAGATTTAACCATAGGCTAACATATAGACAAATCATTAGATATATCCATAAGTATTTCACTAAATATTTCACATCCTAGTTTTCAGTGGTTAACTAAACCTATCCTATAATACCAAATATTGATACTCAGGCATTTCATATATATATATTACATCTTTTAAGATAAATATTCATTACATAACAAAAAAACATACCTGAGGAACAAAATAGTTTTTATTCTTTAGAAACATGGAAGATAATATTATTAATTCAGGAATGATCTTAAATGTATCCTAAAATGATCTTCCCATTAATTAATCTTCATATACATACCCTACTTAATAACTTTCTTCCTGATCTAGGGAAGGGAAATAGAATAAAGGGTGAAATCATATGCTCATTATAGGTAATACATGGGGATATGTAAGTATAACATGAGATTAATGGTTTGATTACATGATCATAAAATTTAAAAACCATACCCTCCATATCAAATATCATAATCATGAATCATGTAATGAACATTGGATGTTCATATTGCATGAATCATAAGGGAATCAAATAACATTATCAAGGGAGGATAACATTTTCATAATACATAAAATTGTGGAATGTAAATAATCATATAAAATTTTACGTTATGTATTCCCAACAAAATATTCATAACATGTTAGTCCTGGTCTAACCACCCATATACTTTCTTTGGGAATGGGATAACTTCCCATGTAACCTATTTTTTAGTCTTGGGATAACCACCAGTGTGCCTCCTTTTTAGGCTTTGGCTAACCACCTGTGTACCCTATAAGATTGTTACCTAATTAAAATCATACTTTTGTCTTCCATTATATAATAAAAAATCATAATATCATAACCCATAAAATCAAAATAGGTCTCATAAACATTTCAACATATCTTAACCAGTGGAAAGAGACAGGACTTACAATCATTTCATTACTCAGTCACGGAATAACCCTTGAAAAATAGCTGGATTCATAAGCATTTTTCCCTGGAATAACCTAGAGATAAGAAACATGTTTCATAAACATAACCCCATAAATGTAAATTATTCATAGAAATAATAATAATGGTATCCTTGAATTATAACCCCACATTTCTTATAGAAAATAAATTTCCTTTGAAAGTCATTTTTTTAAAACATAAAACATTTTTTAAGATCCTTTTCTTTGAAAATAATCTTGAAAACTTATAAAGGAAGATTTAAAAATCATGTAAATCATATATTAAGGAAAATATCCTCTCTTCTTTGAAAAAATCTTTTTAAATAATAAAAAACTTTGAAAATCCATTTCTTTGAATATGAACTTGAAAATTTATAAGGTAAGATTTAAAGATAATTTAAAAAAAATATTGATAAAAATATCACTAACTCTTTGAAAAACACATTTTAAAACATAAAAAATGTTTAAAATAATTTTATTTTAAAATAACCTTGTATGATTATAAAATAAACTTTAAAAATCCTTTGAAAAATTTCTTGAGGAAAAACTCCTTTCCATTTTGAAAGCATTTATTAGACATAAAACATTTTGAAAATTCTTTTATTTGAAAATAAAAATGAAAATATATAAAGGAATACTGGAAGCAATGAGTGGTCATGATGATCATAAATTCTTTTCATTCCATCCACATTAAAAAAATATTCCTTTCAAATTTTTGGTAAAAGGTGAACAATAATTTTTTGGAAAACGACGTAACAATTCCTTGAAAAAAACTTTTTAAAAACAAAAATATTGGTAGAAATGTATTTTAAAAATCATAGGAGAATAATAATAAATTTTTAAAAATATTTTTATAAAATAGGGCTTTACATGTAAATTGATTCCAATTGGAGAGATAAATAAATTCATATTTTCTTAAAAACATTAACAATTATTTTAATCACGAAAGAGTGTAAAATTGTATTATTACATGAAAATCTCATGAATAACTATAGAAGAAAAAAATTCATGAGTTTTGTAAGGGATGTATCATAATATTTTAT
Source organism: Viscum album (assembly GCA_963277665.1). Lineage (NCBI taxonomy): Eukaryota > Viridiplantae > Streptophyta > Magnoliopsida > Santalales > Viscaceae > Viscum > Viscum album. The sequence goes on along the minus strand of OY728165.1, from coordinate 1,209,356,573 downwards.
CATTAGATACATATGGGGAATAATCATAGAAGGTATAGTATATACACCACAAAAAATAAACTAGTGGTGAATTTTCATATGCCTCCCTGAAATAAAAGAGAGTCTATGCAATCCTTTACCTTAAGCCTTGAATTCCTTCACACTCATTCAAAACTCCGTTGTAATAAATATAATTTTTGTATAAATATATTATAGAACAATACATATATATATATATTATGATATATTATTTTTTATTACCTTTTATTACACATTTATTAACAAAACATTGTTAAATTACATTTTGGGTAATAACTCCTTTATTTTTCAAGAATGTTTTTATTTTTTAATTTTTTGGTCCTATTACTTTGATCATAGTTCCATAATATCCATAATTTTATCCTTAATAAAATTTCATATGTATAAATTATATATTTTTTTATAGTAATCCATACGATTTAGTTATGGAATATGAAATACATCATTCATGGAGACGGTCGACAATACGTACGCATGAACATTGTTTCGAATTTATTATCAGAATGAATGAAAGAAATTTAAATTATTTATTAACATAAAATAATAATATTTATTCTATATATACCACATATTTTAATTAAAACATTCCTTATTAAATTCCATGTAAATCATTATTGAGTCACATCGCTTCGTGAAGTGGTAGTCCACCGTATACACGGGCGACATTATCATATTCACAAAAAAATGGAAAGAATGAATGTATATGTGATATAATAATTTGAGAAGAATAATAATGTCCTTAATATAATATATATATATATAATCCATCATTATATCTATCCTTGATACATTTTAATGTAAAAACAAATGACATCGGTTCGAAAGGAGGTAGCCCACCATACACATGAATAATGATTTCGTAACCCATTTCATGGAAGTGGATATGGTAGTATGACATCCCATTAAAATAAAAACATTCAATTATATTTAGTATAATAAATTTATTATATCATCTTGGATTAATAATAATTTAATGTTGTGTAAGTAGAAATAAAACAAAAACGCTCGTTGAGGAATGTTGCATCTTTGTTGGGTATTTTCCTTACGTTTTCCCCAAAAGAAATTCTAATTTGTATTTTTTTCAAAATTAAGGTTTCTAGGATGAGAAGAAGAAATTTAGGAACATATTTTTTTTTATTAGCCTAAAATGGGTTTTAAGGTGTAAAGATGAGAGGACAAGGGGTGTCCTTTTATAAGTGTGGTGAGTGGGACACTTGTAATTTTTTGACAAAAAGAATGTCGCCCACATGTGTTTTCATGTAACAAGGCACTAATAATATAAAATTATTGAATATAGAAGTTATAAGGTATATATTTTACAATAAAATGGGTTTTGGAAAAAAAATTCATTTTTTACACTAATCTTTTTCATTTAACCCCCCGATATGCCCATTTTTACCTTAACAGTGGTAAATAATTTTTACTATTTTTACTATTTATTTTTTACAAAAACTAAGGTGAAATTATTAAATAATATAATTTATTAGGATAAAAATTATGGATTCCATTTTTTCCAAATTCCACTAATATAAGTGAAAAAAAAAGTAATTAAAAATCAATCTCGCAGACATGATAGGAAACAAATTTTTAAAGAGAAAATGTTTAAAAGTTTACAAAGTTTTTATATTGAAATTAAATATGAAATTGATTCTAATGAAATAAATTGTATTAATTAAAGTATATTTTAAATAATTTTACCTTAAAACAAATTTTTAATATAATTAATCTTTATAAATTAACTAAATTAAAAAGGCAACTTTCAATTAAAATTTTGTATTTTTCACTATTCATCAAAAAATTAAACTTTTCAAAAAAATCCCAAAAAATCACATTAAGATTATTTTAATATGATGATTTAAAAAAAATTATTTTATAAAAATCAATTTTTAAAATTGTGAAAAATTAATTTTATTATTGATCACAAAAAAATAGAACAACTTTTGAGAAAATAGTATTTTTGAAACATATAATGACTTTATTGAAAAATTAAATAATTTTTTATTAGATTGACTTAATTTTATAAAAACATTATAAATAATATTTAAAATTTATTTAGTCCCATTTATTTTCCAATTTAATGGATAGGTAATAGCACTCATTTTAAAAAATAATAATGATTTTGTTTTGTGGTTGGTTAAACTCGGTGTTTCATGTAACGTAAGCTAAACTTGGTGTTACGTGTAACGAAAGCCAAACACAGTGTTACATGTAATTAAATATTAACTCAATATTTTGTGTAATTAAATCTATATAAAATAAAATTATTATTTGGAAAAAATATTTCACAAAAAACACAAGATTTTTAGACTTTTTTTGATGATAAATGTTAATTAAAAAGTATGCTAAATAAGATTTTTTATTATGTAAGTTGATGCAAGCCATGAAATAATAATATTGTTATTATAATGTTTATTGGGGTTTGTTAAAGAATATAATGTTATATATGGGTCTAGATGAAATTATATAATATTTTAACATATACCCTAGTTGTATAAGTATATAGTTATGTCAATTGTGTATTGCATCCAAAATCAAAACATGAGAATCATTGTGCATATAGAAACATTCTCTTAAATACTCATTTGTGTCTTCTTATAAATAAAAAGAAACAAAATATATATCCCCTAATGATAAAATTAAGTGTTATCAACTTTAATAATGAAATATAATCAAATCGTCATGCTAGAACCAAGAGATTGATTGGCATTGCTCGAAGATTAAAAGAGAACATGCGGATCACCGCTAGAGGGATTCTATCTATGGATCCTCAATATGCAATGAAAGAAATCTAAAAGGGACCTTTCAAATGATAAACATATACATTGATGAAACAATTCATATATTTGGTATTCATTTATTTCGATATTAAATAAATTATTTATAAATTTTATATGGAAGAACCTCACTCGGGGTTTCTGGAAGCTCAATATTAAAATAAATTTTAATTTACCACCTACCACTGCATGTTAACACTAAACCCAGGACCTAAAAAAACGTTTTAATTATATCAAATCATGTGATAATAATTATACATTGAATTTAGATATTTTCAAGTATATTGAATGTCAATATGAGCTGTTGTTTTCCCTGGATGATTAGAAACACGCTTATTGTTTTAAAACACCAAAAAATGCATTAAAAGGTAATATACATAGAAAATGACCTTGAAAAGATTTGAAATCATATGAAAACATATTTTTTTATTTTTGATGTGTACAAGTAGAAAAAATAGAAATAAATCATATGGTCAAGTCGAAACAGACAAATAAGAAGTTTTTAAAGCCTTGGTAAACTTTAAAAATGTGCTTCGGGTGCTCAAAACTAATTAAATGACCTCCAAATTACATCAAATCAGAAAAAAACTATAAAATGGTTTTTGAAATGATGGAGAAGATACAATATCAATATAAGGTTATATTTTTCAATATTGACTGGAAATAATTTTTCATTGTTTTAAAACACCAAACCATGTTTTTAAAAGTCAGATCCAGAGAAAACGACCTCATAATGGCATGTAATCATACAAAAAATGTATTTTTTCTATTTTCTATGAGTATGAGTAGATGACATGTTAACCGGATGTTTGTTCCTCTTAGAATGAATAAATAAGATGGTTTTAAAGGTTTGATGGCCTTATAAAACATGAGTTAGGGGTCAAAATCGACCAAATGACCTATGAATATTGTGATATCAAAAGAAATCATAAATTGGATTTTTTAAAGGTAGAGTGGAAATAATTTCAATATGCGGTTTTATTTTCCCGATATGATTGAAAACTAACTTTTATTGTTTTCTAACCCTAACACAAGTGTATAATGGTTGGAGCTATATCATATAACCTAGAAATGACATGAAATCATAGGAAACTCATATTTTTATTTTTCATGATTTCTATAAATATGATAAATGTTTACTAAACATGGATTTTTTCTGAATTGACTGAATAAGTAGTTTCTAAATTTTTGACACATTTTAAAACCATCCATTATCGGATCAAAATCAACTAATGAACTTATAATGTAGTAAAATATATATTAAAATAACTATATAGTGATTGTTCAAATGGTGAATCATATAAAATGTCAATCTGAGGTTTTTTTCCTTAGGATGACAGAAAATTCACTTTTATTATTTTAAAACAGAAAACACATGTTTTATGGTCAGATGCATAGACAATATACTATAAATTACATAAAATCTTATTAAAATACTATTTGTAGTATTTTTGAAGTGTAAGAGGATATGGAATGTCAATCAAACTTGTGGTCTTCCCAAAAATACTAAATAACTGGTTTTTTATTAGATTGAGGCCCTTTAAAAATGTGTTTCGGGGGGTCAAAACCATCCTAACCACCTTTAAATTTCATCAAATTGGACGAAAATAACCATATAATGTTTTTTAAATATTCTAGTATTTAGAACATCAATAAAAAAATTTCGATTCTCGGTATGATCAGAAAAACACAATTATTGATTTAAAACATAAAAACATGCATTTAATGGTTAGATCCATAAAAAATGACCTTGGAATGACATGAAATCATTTAAAAGATAGATATGTATTGTTCTCAATGTGTATATGTGGAAAAAATTACAATAATATGTGTTTTCTTCCTGAAACGACTGAATAATGAGTTTTAAAGGTTTGACGCCCTTTAAAAACATCTTGAATGGCGGTTAAAACCAACCGAACAGCCTCAAACTTCCTTCAAATCAGAAAGAAAAAATCATACAGTAGTTTTTAAAATATTGGAGTACAATGAAATTTAGTGCATGGTTCTTTTTTCCTATGATGATTGGAAATTCACATTTATTATTTTAAAAGATCAAAACATACATTTAAAGGTTAAATCCCTAGAAAATGACCTCAAAATGACATGGAATCACATGGAAACTTTCATATTATCATTTTTTTGTGTATGATTTGATTAAATATAAATTAAATATGTGTTCTATTGTAAATTACTTAATTGGAAGCTTATAAAGGTTTTACACCCTTTAAGAACCTTCATCATGAGGTAAAAAACAACTGAACGATCACTTTTTATCCTAATATCATACAACAATAACCATGCAATTATTTTTTAAATAGTAGAGTATGTAATATTTTAATCTACGTTTTTCTTCATAGGATGACTAGAAACACGCCTATATATTTTTAAAACACTTAAATGGGTGTTTAATAGTCATATCTGTAGAAAATGACCTTTTAATGACATGAAATCATAAGAAAACAGTATTTTTATTTTTTTGTAACTTATACAAGTAAATGGAATATCAATCAAAATCATTTTCTAACTAGAACGACTAAATAATGTGTTTTTAAATGTTTGTGGCCATTTAAAAAAATGCATCAGTGGGTCAAAACAAGTCAAACTGCCTATGAATGTTGTAAAATCATATGGAAATAGTTATACAATGATCTATAAAATATTATAGCAAAGAGAAAAATCAATCTCAATTTTTTTTTCAAATGATCAGAAGTGAACCTTTATTATTTTTAAACACCAAAACATTTGTTTAAGAGTAAAATCAATAGAAAAAAAATCTAAGAAAAAATTAAAATCAAAAGAAACTCATATTTATATTATTTTTGTTGTGTACGAGAAGAAGGAATGTCAATTGGAGGTGTGGTATACCTAAATCAACCAAATAATCTATTTTTGAAGGTTTTATGGCTTATAAAATTAGTCATCAACGGGTCAAATCCAACCTTTTTTTTGAATTTCATGAAATCATAGGACACAAATTGTATAGGTATTTTGGAAGTATTGGAGTATAAAAAACTACAATTAGAGAATCTTTTTTATAGGGTTGACAGAAAATGCACTTTTATTGTTTGAAAATACCAAAACACATGCTTAACGGTCAAATGAAATAACACCAACCCTAGTATCCTAGAGTGGGTGTTTATGTTATTACAAAATCATAGATACAAGAGATCTAATCACTATGTATAGATCATTTTAGTAATCATAAATAAATAGATACATACATGGATCCATTATTACATTGGTAATTAAACATAAAACATCACAAAGTAAAATAAACTACTTCCTTGACACTTTCAAAGATTTCATCTTCCTAACATTGGTAAAAAACAAATAAATGGGTGAGATCAAATTCTGAGTATGGGTTTTATATAATAGAAACATGAATAAATAATATTTAAAGCATACAAAATAAGTCATAATAAATATGTAAAGGTAAAAAACTAAAAAAACATGTCATTTAATCAATAAACAAAGAATTAAAATGCATCTATATATTTTTTTCATAATGAAAATCGCATGGATAGTAAAACCTAAATAATGAATGATGAAAATTATTAATTTCTAGATTTCATGTATCTGGCACATGAACCACTTCTTTTAATACCTTTCACAAGAATTTTTAGTACTGTGGGAAGAAACTCGTCTGATTCTTCTGGAAAACAAACACGAAGGGTTTATCACCAACAATTTTGTCTTATGAGCCTTGTCAATGCATCAATGGGGAATCTATAACAGGGCCCCACCCCAGTATTTATGTTCAATGAATTCTAAAAATATCTAAATGAATTATTTAATTCATGAAATAAATATTACTGATCAAAAAAATATCCATATTGAGTACACGATATGCATTTAACATTATTTCTCAGTTGATCAAATAACAATCATAGTAACCACCATATGTAAATAAAATTGTTATATGGATTTGAAAATATATATATATCCATGATACAAGAAATATTAATATTTAAGATAAATATAATTTCATATGAAAAATGATCAAAAATGGGTAGTAGGTACACCACATAAAATGTTTAGGTTCACAATACCAAGTAAGCCTCAATGAAATGGAAATTGAGAAGAAGTTCATTACCTTAGGTATGAAAGAACTCTACTGTTGTACTTAATATCCTAAGAAATCTTATTATATTCAAAAATTACTTAATATGTAACCTCTTAAAAATATATTTTATTTATTTTAATTTTTTAAGTTCATTTATGGCTATATCTTTGAGTTATAGTGTTTAATTTTATTGTTCCACGAGCGTTTGTTCCATGGTTTTATGGTTGGTTATATTGTGTATAATTATGGAATTTCATATCAAGTGGAAGAAAATATCAATAATTGGAATGAAATTATATTAATATACTTAAAATATTTTCAATGTTCTTTAAATATCATTTGGTTATATGGTATGCAGATGATTCATTGGATAAAATGTTAATGAAAAATGATCAGTTTATTTTGGCAGTTTTTACAACCATCATGAACAAGTATAATTATTTTATATATTATGTTTATATAATTGTTACAAAACTTTAAATAAGTTTTCATATGAATATTATAATTTTTTTAAACAATAAAATTGGTTTTATTACCTTCGTTGAAGTTAGTTATGATAAACGCAAACTTTTTTTCCATGAAGGCAGTGAATCGACACCTCATAGAGGATGTTTTAATTTTTAGAATAAAAAGAGAAGAGAAGATACTTTATGATGGATTTTAAATTAACATAATAAACATATATTATATATATCATACTTGAGTTACCATTTCACTTTTTATTGAGTATGATGGGATAATATAAGAAAATAAAATAAATTAAAAAATAAAGAAGGAGAATTTTCCCTCTCAAATATCGTCTCCTAGGGAACCTCCTTAATGTACATAGAAATGGTCTTCTGGTGACACCGAAAAGACCAAAACATGGGTAATACTTTTGGGAGATTATTCGGAGGAATTTAAAAAAAATTCAAGGATTACAATGTTTGATTATGAGAGGTGGTGGGGGTGGTATTTATAGTGAGAGGAGAGGGGTATTTTTTATTATTTTAATCATTGGTTTATTATTTTGGTTCAAGACTATCAATATTATTGATTACTATGAATAAATATTGTTACTAGAGATTTTGTTTTATAAATAATGGGTTATTATATCATAAATACATCATCCATGACTCCATAATTCATTTATTTACTTATAATGTTAAATACCATAAATTATCTTATTTCACTACTCACCAAAAATTAAACTATTTTAGAAATTCCCAAAAAAAAATTAACCCTAACCATTTTTCAACATATTGATTTCAAAAATGGACTCTCTTTTATTAAAATAATTTTCTACAAATGATAAATTTATTTTTTTATTAAATTCATCATTTATTTGAAAAATCCCAATTTTAATATTATAACTCGCTCTATGAACCTTGGAATATTAATTATGGTCTCATAAAATTATATAATAACTATAATAAAACAAAAAATTAATCTATTAATCTATTTCCTGAAAATAAATTCTCTTTTAAAACATTATATTAATAATAAAATTGTAAATAAAGATTTATAATAACTATAATAAAACAAAATATAAATTTTCTTTTCATTCATTTTGATTTGTTGGATTATGCTTTTACCCAGGATCATTGATTTGTTTCTAGTTTCCTTTCGTTTTGAGTCATTTTCATCACCTGATTCCTTCCCCCTTTCCATTTTGACTTGATCCCCATGTATTCTTGTTCCTCTGTTCCCTCCCGACTATGCGATTCGGCTTTCCTGCATCGACCGACTTTTTCTTCCTGTCTTGTTCCAGATCTGAAGGAAATCGCTTGGTGGCGACCTCATTTCTAGGTATTTTAGGTGATGTTTTCGGTGGTCCGTTCATGTCTAGGTTCTGGTCCTTCCACCCCGTTGTAGCATTGGTCTGGTCCCCTGGCCTGTGAGTTGAACGGATTCTTTGTTGTGATCGTTTCTTTAAGAAGGAAAAGTTAGTGCGAATGCTTATGAGTTTTGTTCATTTGGTTACTGGTGGTTTTCTTCTGGTTTTTCTTCGGGTTTTTAGTGGCTGTTCGGTGGTAAAGTGTGGTGGTTCGACTCTCATGGTGGTGTCTCTTGGAGTCTAATGGATGCAGTGGTTCAAGATGTCTGGATCTACTTCATGATGGTTTCCCGATCCTTATCTTAGATGATGAGATGAATTCATTAATGGCGATGCCCGCGGTGGTTCTGATGGCAGAGTTTTCTAGTCACAGCGACGATTTCTACAGGGTGTCGATGCTTTTACTCTGCTCTGGCATCAAGATCCCAACACTATTCTCCCGGTCGGATTTGATTGGTGGTTTTGATGGTGTTTTGGGATGTTTAGTTCGAGCGATCATCTGTCTTTCAGAAATTGTTGCCAGCGGTGGCTTCATCTCTAACATTGGACACCTATTGCGGTTGATCCTTGTGGTGTTGGTGGAGGTAATTTTGACCTTCCTTAGACCGGTTGGTCGTGTACTTGTTCTGTCATGGTGTAGTTTTGACGGCGATGATGATGGATGGTGATAGGAAGTGACGGTGACTATGATGAATGGGGGTAGGAAGTGACGGGGTGTGTGATGTGGGCTGTCATGTTGCTCGAGATTGGTGTTGTTTCAGTTTGAAATTTTGAATTTGAAATCTGAAAAAAAAAATGGGTGTGGTTCTTTGGTTTTTACAATGGCGGGCGGGTTATAACTTTGTATCTGCTTGTATCTGCTTGGATTGTTGTTGGGTTTACACTTACCTTTAAAATTTTCATTTGAAAATATAAAAATATGCATTGTGGCCCTATAATTTCATAGGTGAGTTATTTATTCTAATGGAAACATTACTATTCCAGTGGTCATGTTATATTTAATAGTATATCCCGGTTTTTTTTCAACATAAAATATTGAATAAATTTAATTTATTTAAGGAAATACATACCATAAAATATTGGGGTGTTATATTATTCCCTCATTTGAAATTTAAACATGGATATTTTTCATGAATATTTCCTTCTAAATAGATGAGGTCAGTTTTTCATCATAATGTCCTCATGCTCCCACGTTGATTCTTCCATTTTACAGTTTATCCAAAGAAATTTTAATAGTGGAGTTGTCTAATTTCTCAATACATGCCTTCTAGTGTCAAAATTCATGACAGGATCCTCATAGTAAGTTAAATCAAGTTCTATTTCTATTTCATCATAGGTGAGTACATGCATTGGGTATGGAATGTACTTACATTATAATGATATGTGGAACACATCATGAAATTTGGTGAGACCTGGTGGAACTGCTAATCAGTAAGATACAACTCCGATTATTTCTATAATTTCAAATGGTTTGATGTACTTGGGTCCTAGTTTCCTTTTTTTACCTAACATTATGATTCCCTTAAATGGAGATAATTTCAAAAATACATGATCTCCCACTTAAAATTCCAAATCCTTTCTCTTGTTGTCACCATAACACCATTCCCTACTTTGATCTCCTTAAATATAAGTCTGAATAGTCTTTTCCTTTGGTGTTGGTTCTTTAATAAGTTCAAGGCCCATATGTTTTGTCAAAAAAACAATCATCCCAACAAGTTGGAGTATGGAATCTCTTTTTATATAATTCTTCATATAGCACCATTTTAAATACTAGAATGGTATCTATTATTATAGGAAAACTCTACCAAAGGTAAATACTGATCTCATGTACCTATAAATTAATGTGAGCATGATTTCAACATTCCTTCAAATGTTTGAATATTTTTTTTAACCTATCCATCGGTTTTTGGGTGATAAGGAGTACTTAAATGAAGCTCAGTATCTAAATATTTTTTAAGACACTTCTAGAATTTTGATGTAAAATGAGGATCTTGATCAAACACAATCGACAGAGGTTCACTATGAAGTCTTACAAATTCATTTATATAGAGTCGTTCTTGGATCTCAAGAGGTACATATTCTCTTATAGAAATAAAATTTGATGATTTTTGTAAGATGGTTAATAATAGCCCATATCGTTTCATTCCTTCCAGGTCAAAGTAATTTCCATGTAAATACATCAATGTAATACTTTATAATTGGTAAATCCTTCATTTTATGATTAAATTCCTTATCCATGTATGTTTTTTCTCTTCCAACATAATAATTTATTTTAATAGAGAAACCAAATGTGGATCTAGATAAGATTCAGATGATGAATTTTATTCTCTAAATATAACGAATTCTACATATTCCTCACAAATTTTAATTTCATTATTCTTTCAATAAATGTTTGTATTTTATTTTGAAAGTCAGTCAATAAAAATTATTATATCAAATTCAACATTATGTATGATGATATGATCAAAAAAATAATGAATTTTTATATGCTATAATGGGTACTACTCGACCCGTCATTGTCGTAATGAGACTTCAATTAAAAGTTATAACTGAAAACTAAATTATTAAATATAAAGGGAAATATATAATTTTATTGGGAAACTGGGTAGATATAAAAGATTATGATGATTCATAATAAAATAAGTCATTTCATAAATTTGAAGATATGATTATTGTACAAGACACCACATCACTAGGTACTTCAGCTTCAGTTGTGGTGATCACATAATCTTGGACATATCACCTAGTCTTCTTCTATTGTAGATTACTTTGATTCTTGAGACATTTGTTTTAATAATGCCAAATTTCATTATATTTTAAGAATTGAAAATCTTTGATTTGTTTCTTTCTCTTGAATTCGTTAGCTCGATGATCCTTTTCTTCGCACTTGTAACAAACTCCCTTTCCTTTCTATAATTTCTAAGGAATATTCTTTACAAAATTTTCACATAATAGAAATTTCTTTTTCCCCTATTCATATTTGATTCTTTTCCATTTTCATGGTTATAAATTGAAATAAAAATCTCTTAATTTATCTTTAACATATAAGATCTAGAAAATTACTTCTACGTTTTTATGAAACTTAATACTATTTCATCGTATGATGAAAATTTTTAAGAATCTAGTCATATTTGGAAAAATGATTTACGTCCTTAAAATAAAAGATAAATCTTGTTTTATGAATCACGTTTGTAATTTGTAGCATACCTAGCTAGTCTTGTGAACGAATAATCATACTCTGCAACACAAACTTCTTCCTTTTTCTTTAATTTAAGGGATTTTCTCTTCATTTTAATTCATTTCTCGTGAAGGGAAATATTTTTCAAAAAATGATAATTTAAAATCATTCCATTAATTTTATCTCATATATAATTTGGTTATATGGTATAAGGATGAATCGTTAGATCAAAATATAATTAAAAATGATTAGTTTATTTTGGATTTTTTAGAATCATCACTAACAAGTACCGTTTTATTGAATATTATGTTTATATATTTGGTAAAGAACATTAAACAAGTTTTAATACACATATTATAATATTTTTTATCCATAAAAATGTTTTTATGACTAGAATTGAATGATTTAATGAAAAATAAAAACTTTCCATCCATGAAGGCGGTCAATCGAAACCTCACGAATGATGTTTTCATTTTTATAATAAAAGTAGTAGAGAAGAGTATGGATGATGGATTTTCCATTAATATAATAAAATTATAGTTTATATATCATAATTATGTTACCAGGTCACTTTTCATAAGGTAGGTGATTAGAGGATAAAAAAATAAATGAAATTAAAAGAGAAATGAGGAAGATTTTACCTCTCGAATATCATCTCCTCAAAATGGTCATTAAAGAACTTGGAAATTGACTTTTTTTAGACCAGAAAAATAAGAACATGATAAATATGTTTGAGATATTATTGTGTAATATTTAGAAAATCTTAAAGTCCTAGAATGTTTTAGGAGAAGTGGGGGTAACAGTGGTATTTATAGGGAGTAGAGAGGGGTGTTTTTTATTATTTTATTCATTTGTTTATTATTTTGGCTCAAGACTATCAATAGTATTGATTTCCATGACTATATATAGTAAATAAAGCATGTGAGTTTGAACTAATTTTTTATTATCTCATCCATACAACATACATGACTCAATAACTAATTTATTTCATTTTAATGTTAAATGTCATAAATTGTCGTATTTCACTATTCACTAAAAAATCAACCATTTTAGAAATATCCCAAAAATTCACCCAAACCGTATTTCAACATCTAGATTTCAAAAAAGGAATTAATTTTATTAAAATAATTTTCTAGATGTAATAAATTTTATTTTTAATTAAAATCCTCATTTACTTGAAAAATAATTATTTTTATATTATAACTGATTGTTACAACACATTGAAAAATTAATTATGGTATCATAAAATTATCTTTAATTATAATACCTAAATATATTAATTTATGAATATATTTGATGAATATAAATTTTCTTTTAAATAATTATATTAATTATAAAATAATAAATAAACATTTACATTTCACAAAAATACAAATACTTAATTTATTATTTTTAAAAAATATATTTAATTATTCCATGTAACAAATATATCATATTTTCATTTATGAGATACAAAAAAAATTGTTTATAATTTCATAGGTGAGGTTATTATTCTAATGGAAACATTGTTATTCTTAATGATTACATTACTATTCCAATAGTCATGTTAATATTTAAAAGTTTATTATGGTTCGTTTATGCAACATGAACTATCAAATAAATTGAATTTTTTTAAAAATATACATACTGTAAAATCATGGGTTGTTATATCATATATATAGAAGAAAAGTTGTGATGGTCCGAAATTATTGGAAAACATTCTTTGTATTAATTTTGACGTATAAGAGGAGAGAAAACATCAATCAGGTATGTAGTCTGGTTGAAATGACTGAATAAGCCATTTTTAAAGGTTAAACACCCCTTAAAAATGTGTATCAGCGATTCAAAACCAACTGCATGACCTCTGAATTCTATGAAATCAGATGAAAAAGAAAAATATAGTGATTTTTAAAACGATTAAAGAGATAACATTTCAATATGTGGTTTCATTTGGTCGGTATGACCAAAAAATCATTTTTATTGTTTCAAAAAAATCATTCATTAAATAGTAAGATCCTAATAAAATGACCTTGAAATTATGTGAAATAACTAGAAAACTATATTTTAATTTTTTGAGAAGTGTATGACTAGAATAAATTTCAATCAGGCATTCAGTCTATAAAGACCTGAAAATTTCAAGGGAATTTTTTTTTCTTAAATTCTTTGGAATTTTATGAGTATGCAGTTCCTAGCGGCACCTGAATCTGAGGCCCGGTGTGCCCGGAATCAATTATTGAAGTTTTTTTCAGGTATGTTCAGTAAATGTATGAGCGGGTTTTTCTATCTTTTGAACCGGTGCTCGGAATTGAAATACGAGGACACCGATGAACTCGTAGTGCCGATATTCGCTTAAGGGGACCATTACCACAGTTGCGTTTGCTCGGGAGGAGAAGTTATTTTTTGGGGATTAATAAAGAAATAAGTTAAATAAAATTATTGTGCATAATTTCATTTATCTTGGGTGGTTATTTCTTACAGGGGGAAGTTATAGGTGGGGCCCACACCCCACATAACCTCCCCTGAGAGAATTTGGTGTGGTGGGGCCCACACGAACCCAAACCCTTTAACCTCCCCTCAACTCCCCATTAATTCCCTACTATTTATTTTGATGACACCTCATTAATGGTGGAACCTCTCTACCTCCCTCTTCCGATCAATTGTGCCAACTCATATAATTAAAGTCTACATTAATTATTTGACATCTATTTCGAATCAATTTGAATTTCATAACAATTATATTAAATTGGGAGCCTTTTATTTATTTTGTGTTGGAAAATTACTTTTGGGGAGGCTCTGGAGAATTAGAAGAGAGGTGATCCATCTTAGATGAAGAACATCATTCTTCAATGAACAACATCCCCGACGAAGAATGCAAAGGACTTCTTCCAACGACGATTCTTCCTCAGACACAACTCGATGTCAAGAAGTCTAAGTTGCTTATGACAATGGCTCTTCATCCATCATTGACGGGACGACACCGTTCTTCCGTGATGCCCGACTACCACGACGCTCATCTTCTGCGGCTCGACGATGAGCGATGTTAATTACGAGGTAGGTATTTTTTATATTCATTAAGTGAATAATTGTAACCCGTTCTTTGTTGATTTTGCTGGGCTTATCATTGGTCATTAGCTACCGCCTAATGTGGAGGGCGTGGGCCGATCGAAGACAGCCCGATGACCCTCCGTTAAACCTTGTTTATTTTTGCAATGAAGGTGGAGATGGAAGAGGCGGGGTGGCACTGGCAACGGCGGCCATGCACCGGCCGTTGGAGGACCGCGGCACCGGATACCTCGTGGAGGAGGGAAGACTGCAGCCGCAACTAGGCCACTCGGCCAAGGAAGAACCGGCCAGTCGTAGTTATCCAGACAAGAGGACCACAGTGCCATGTGACGTCGTGCTGCGGAGAACCGCGGCCCGCTCTCCGCAGGCCGCTTCGGTGGCAAATCGGCTGGCCATCTGCTGGTCGGGTTAAAGTATGCAGTGTTGCTGGGTGTCGCATACATAAGATAGAAGCTCGCCCGAGTGGGCCGCTCGTACCAGAAGATCTGGCCAGGCAGGTGGGGTGGTGCCACTCGGCACCGCCGTTTCAGAAAACCGGGGGTCGCGCCCCCGGACCGCTCGGCCTGTTGGGCGAGCCGCGGCCGGCAACCCGACCCGGTCGCTGGGCGGGCCACGCCCCGCCGGTCCGGGCCATGCCTCACTGGGCCATCACCTCAACAAGGTCGGATCCGCTGAGCCAGGACGGGCCACCCCGCCAGCCCACCGGGCTTGACGGGACGGGCCTGTTTCGCTTAAATGCGAATAACTTCAAGACAATGCGTCTGATCAACGCACCGTCTGTGGAACTGGGAACATTACGACGAGGCGGTCCTTTTTAAATACTCAAAGTGAGTTTTGGACAACTTTGGAAAATAGCCAGGTTTTGAACGGGCATAATTCCAACCAGGCCCCTGAACGGAAAACTAATAACTCTTAGCCCGGGCGTCCGAATGACGCGCTGTCTATTGTGTTGGGTTCCTTTTGATGAGACAGAACTTTGGCATAAATAAAAAATGACCCCCCCCCCCCCCCTTGCTCGAGGAGAGAACCCTCCCAGAATCGATCATGCTCTGTGTGGGAACCCTAGAGTTGGCTGCGACTGCGTCGACTAAAATACTGGAATCCTTTATGGGTTCGACAGTGACGACTACCGTACTGGAATCCTCTGTGGGTTCGACGATGATGAATACTGTTATTGTATCATGTGTGGGTCCTGCAGTTTGACATATGTACTTGTATCCTGTGTGGGTCTGGCAGAGTAGCTGGTCTGGTATCCGGTGTGGGTCCAATAGCTTAGCTGGTCTTGTATCCTGTGTGGGTCTGATATCTTAGATGAATCAGTGACTACATCTGATCATCTATATCACTATACTAAAGATGTATACAAGTGTGAGTTGTGTCTTGACATTCAATCATTATCATCGATGTTATTGACTTCTTTCCTTTGTAGAATGGGTTTTACTTGGACTGAAGAGTTAGAGTCGTATTGTGGTTGATAACTTAGGTATATGTAAGGGCATATACCTAAGTAGGGTTGGTTGATACTTCGTGATTGTATCTCTATTCTGTGGTTTATCTTTCATGGGCACTGGGAGACCTTCAGGGGTCTCAGGGTCCCTACTGAGTATCATATACTCACCCCTACATGGGCTTTTCCTGCACTACATTGTGTTGGATATAGACGACGGACATCACTAACCGAGGTGGAGATTTGAGGAGCTGGATGGTACTTGAAGGTGAACCACTTGGTGAGATGTACACGGTTCAGAAGGACGAACTTGAGGTGCTGAGGAGACCATTTGTACCCACCCATCAAGTGGGATACCCGGAGGATGACTTAGTGGTTGTTGTTTTACATTAATACAGTTGTACTAGTTTTTCAGTAGTACTGTACTTTACAGTTGGGTTTTTATACTGGCCCATTTACTTTTCCACACTTACTTTTGTACTCAGTTTACTTAGTGTTTATTTCAGTTGTGTACTCTATTGTCTTTGTTTACCTTTATAAAGGAAATACCATCCCATCTTAGGGATTTACGCCTTTGCTGCTAGTCTCCAGCCTCTGGCCTATGGAAGGAGGGCTTGGGGTAGTCACGGCAGGAGCCCCGAGGATGGGTCGTGAAAAATTGGTATCAGAGGAGTTAGTTCTACCACAGAAATTAGACTCTGATTTCTTTTTTGTGAAGAAATATTGTTAAGAGTGTTGAGATTCATTTTCAGTCTTGGGATTCCAGGGTTGGTGCGGAGGCCGACGTATACATACACCAGGACCCTGACCACTGATTTCCCACTCTGTGCACGAAAACACTTATTGTGTGTGTGTTTCCTTTGAAAAAATTTCTTTGTGATTACTTTATGTCAGCTCACCAGGTATACTGTTTGACCGTGGCGCACCTGTTTCCTTTCAAGGTGGCCCCATGAAGGAAGCCAGCTAGGGTTTCGAGTTACGTATGAGATGGCATCCCACCGAGCGACGAGGCCTCAGTGCAGGGCCCCATAACAGTGGAGGCACCAGCAGTACCTCTACCCAATGGGCCACTGATACTACTAGCCCAAGTAGTGGACAGTGCACGCCTCCTGATTTCATTGCACGAGTTCCAGCGACAGAGGCCACCTAGGTTTCGTGGAGAGATGGACCCACAAGTAGCTGAGGATTGGCTCAAGGCTATCTTCAGAGTTTTCAGATTCTTAGGGACACCAGCCAACCTTATGGTGATCCTTGTCGCAAGTCTCCCATATGCAGCAATAGGTAGATGGTGGAGCCTGATTCTCCAGGTGCATGACGAGGCATCAATACTTTGGATACACTTCTAGAGTCTCTTCCGCTTGGAGTGTGTTCTAACCACCCTTCATGCGGTGCAGATTCTGGAGTTACTACATCTACAGCAGGGCAGCATAACAGTAGCTCAGTACTCAACGAGGGTTACTAACCTGTCACGCTACTCCACAGATATGGTACGAGAACCATTATTCAAGGCCCGAACCTTCGAGAAGGGACTGAGGCATGATATCTGGGCTTCGAAGATTCCCCTTAGCATCCTAACGCAAGCAGGGGTGCTGGAGCGAGCCATTCTAGTGGAGATCTTTCTCGCTGAGTAGTCACCAGTGGAGAGACTCACAACAGGGTGACACATAGTAGAGTCTTCCACAGCTGGTAGTAGGAAGATGTCACAGGGGTCTAATCAGACCGGGCCATTAGGTGGTCAACCTCAGGATACAGGTTCGGTTGTGCGGGGCACATGAAACAGAGCCATCCTTATGAGGAGAAGGCAGTGATATGCATGTGGCGGGCAGGGCCACATGGCTCATGACTGCCGGACCCACCATGCAGATGAGCAATAGACTGTATAGGGACCTCCCAGGAAGAGGAAGAGGTTTGAACATGGTGGCCCACCAGGAGTGGGCGGACGAGGAAGAGGAGTTGGCTGAGTAGTGGGTGGTGGATGACGTTTCGAGGCTCTACCACTACCACCACCAGGAGGTCCTTCACGACCACAGGGAGCTGGCGGACAAAGGTAGGCTCAACTCCAGTCAGTCGAGGCCAAAGACTACGGCTCATCCGAGATGATTCGACGTACTATCTATGTCTAATCCACCCTTGATCTGGTACTTATAGACACAGGTGTGCGTCATTATTTTATTGCCACTGCCCTTGTTCGGAGCTCAGAGATTCTGGCAGAGTCGTTGGCTCGATCCTTATGGCTAGAGACTCCTAGGGGAGTAGACTCGACGATTACGCATAGGTTCCGGCATTTTGATCTTACTTTAGGAGGTGAGACCTTCGGCTGGGATCTTCCTGTAGTGGTGTCGAGGCCTTACGACGTCATCATGGGTACGGACTGGTTATCTATAGTTCATGCTCAGATCGACTATATTACGTGAAAAGTACGGTGTGTCTGCATAGATGGGACCAGGTTCACCTTCAACTGCGAGAAGGGATCCTTTGCAGCATAGGATGGACTGACATCGAGGAGAGGGTAGCTGATCACAAAACAGTTGGCTAGTCTCATCGTTGGAGTAGTGGATGTGTGGAGTCTGAATTTTCCTGTTGTGGTGGATCAGTATGCGGACGTTTTTCCTGACAACATTGAAGGACAACCTCCTCGTAGAGTGGTAGAATTATATATAGACCTATACCTTGGGACAACACCAATATCTACCCCAGCATATCGGATTTCTCCCGCCAAGCTTCATGAGCTGGGGGTACAACTAGAGGACTTGCATGGAATATGATTTATCCGGCCCAGTGCTTCACCCTGGGCTTCTCTGATTTTGTTTTCTAAAAGGCAGATGGGAGCTTACGACTGTGTGTCAACTACCATCACCCAAATCAGGTGACCGTAAAGAACATGTACCCACTTCCGAGGATTGACGACCTCTTCAATTAGCTCAAGGGAGCACGATGGTTCTCGAAGATAGACCTTAGGTCAGGCTATCACTAGCTCAGAATTCGATATGAGGATGTGCAGAAGATGGCCTTCAGGTGTCGGTATAGCCACTACGATTTCTTGGTTATCCCGTTCGTCATAACCAACACTCCAGCAGTGTTCATGAGTCTCATGAACAGGATCTTCTTGCCTTACCTCGATCGATTTGTCATAGTCTTCATCGACGACATACATATTTACACGACTACTAAGGAGGAGCACGCCTACCATTTGCGAGTAGTACTAGACACAATCCGGAAGCACCATATTTATGGAAATCTCTCGATGTGCCCGTTTTGGATTCAAGAGGTACACTTCTTGGAAAAATTCATCTCAGAAGTGGGGGTAGCATTAGATCCAGCAAATATTGAGGCAGTGCTTTCTTGGGAGCCACCGAGGAGTGTGACAGAGGTTCAGAGTTTCCTGGGCTGGGCTGGATACTATCGGAGATTTGTGCCAGACATATCCAGAGTTACAACACCTCTTTCAGCTTTGAAAAGAAGGGGAAACCCTTCATGTGGTCAGATATATGCCAGAAGATCTTTCAGGAGCTAAGGCGGAGATTGACCAGTGCACCCATCTTGAGGCTACCAGAGGAGGTCGTAGGGTACGTCATCTACTATGATGCATCAGGGACCAGACTCATGTGCGTCTTGATGCAGGAGAAAGCGGTGATCAGATATGGTTTACTACAGTTGATTCATCATGAGTAGAACTATGGTACCCATGAATTAGAGTTAGAAGTAGTGGTCTTCGACTTGAAGATGTGGCGGCACTATCTAATGGGTGAGCGCTTCACAGTCTACTCGTACCACCAGAGTCTCAAGTACATCTTCTAACAGTAGGACCTGAACCTAAGACAGTAGTGATGGCTCGAGTTTCTCCAGGACTATGACTTTGAGATAGACTATACTAATGGGAAGGGGAATGTTGTAGGTGATGGTCTCAGTAGGATATCGGGCATTCGGCTGCTAGGAGAGGTGACGGAACAGCTAGCCACGTTGCAGATATCCTTTGTTGATATAGATGGAGCAGCCTGTATTCAGTCTCTCATAGTCACTCCTCCACTTATTTAGTGAGTCAAGGAGGCACAGCGTGGGGACGTTTAATGTGAGATGCGAAATGCTCAGATATCCACAGGGTAGGCGCCTGATGGATTTTCTGAAGGAGGGGAGCACGTCATCCTCTATATGGGACGTACTATGGTGCTAGTTGAACTACAGGACGAAGTGCTGAGGGAGTTTCACACTTCCACTCAAACGGTACATCTAGGAGTGGTGAAGATGTATCAGGACCTTAGACGACATCAATGGTGGTCGGGTATGAAGAAGGCTATAGAAGAGTTCGTTTCACGATGCCTCACTTTTCAGCAAGTGAAGGCGGAGCACCAGGTACCGACAGTCTTGGTACAACCCTTAGAGGTCCCAGAGTGGAAGTGGTATGGTATATCAATGGATATCCTGATAGGGATTCAACGTACATCTAGAGGAAATGACTCTATCTATGTGATCGTAGATTGACTCACCAAGTCGTCCCACTTCCTACCGATCAGAGAGCAGGGCTCAGTAGAGATCTTGGGATGCCTCTACATTCAGGAGATCGTATGACTTCATGGTGTACCATCGACTATCATCTTCGATCGAGATGCTCGTTTGACTTCCCGGCTGTGGAAGGGGTTACAGGAGGCTTTTAGCATGCAGCTTCGCTTGAGCACCACCTTCCATCCTCAGACGGAATGTCAGATTGAGAGGACCACTCAGACTCTTGAGGACTTGCTCTGTGCATGTGTCCTAGACTTTGGTCGCAGCTGGGAGGATCACTTACCCTTGGTGGAGTTTGTGTACAACAATAGCTACCACTCCCCCATCAGTATGGCCCCTTACGAGGCATTGTACGACCAACCATGCAAATCACCTCTGTGTTGGACAAACCCAGGGGAGTTAGCACTAGTAGGGACAGAGACGGTTCAAGCTACGATGGAGAAGTTGCAGATCATCCAAGAGTGGATGAAGACTTCACAGAGCAAATAGAAGTGCTATGCTGATAGGAGATAGAGACCACTAGTGTTCGAGGATAGTGACCACGTTTTCCTATGGGTCTCAGCTCGACGGGGCTATGTAGATTTGGCCATGGTGGCGAGTTATCTCCACGTTTTTTCTGACCTTTCTAGTTCCTTAGCTGAGTAGGTGAGGTGGATTACTGCCTGGCCCTCCCACCTTAGTTTAATTGGGTGCACGACGTCTTCCACGTATCTCAGCTGAGGAGATACGTGCACGACCAGACCCTCATCATCGATCATGGGGAGCTGGACATCAATGACAGGGTGAGATTCACAGAGGACTCAGTGGAGATCAAGGATCGACAGGAGCGGGACCTATGTGGATGGTCAATTCCTCTGGTACGCGTTCTCTGGCAGCACAAGAACCTCTAGGAGAGCACTTCCGAGTGGGAGGCGTAGATGAGAGCTCAGTACCCCCATTTTTTCCCCTAGTGTGTGTTGTAGCATTACGAGGACATAATTCCCTGAGGTGGGGGTAATGTAAAGACCCGTAAATTTCAAGGATTTTTTTTCATAAATTCTTTGGAATTTTAGGAGTATGCAGTTTCTGTAGGCACCTGAATCTGAGGCCCCGTGTTCCCGGAATCAATTTTTGAATTTTTTTTGGGTACATTCAGTAAACGTATGAGCGGGTTTTTCTATCTTTTCAACCGGTGCTCGGAATGGAAATCTGGGGACCTTGATTAAATCACAACGCCGATATTCTCTTGAGGGGACCTTTACCATAGTTGCGTTTTCTCAAGAGGAGAAGTTAATTTTTGGGGATTAATATAAAAAAGAAGTTAAATAAAATTGTTGTGCACAATTTCATTTATCTTGGGTGGTTCTTTCCTACAAGGGGAAGTTAGAGGTAGGGCCCACACCCCACATAACCTCGCCTGAGAGGATTAAGTGTGGTGGCGCCCACACAAACCCGAACCCTTTAACCTCCCCTCAACTCCCCATTAATTCCCTATAGTTTATTTTGACAACTCTTCATTAATGGTGGAGCCTCTCCACCTCCCTATTCCCATCAATTGTGCCAAATCATATAATTAATGTCTACATTAATTATTTGAAATCTCTTTTGAATCAATTTGAATTGCATGAAAATTCTATTAAATTGGGAGCCTTTTATTTCTTTTGCGTTGGTAAATTACATTTGGGGAGGCTCTCGAGAATTAGAAGAGAGGTGATGCATCTTCGACGAAGAACACCGTTCTTCAACGAAGAACATCCCCGACGATGAACGTGAAGGACTTCCTCCAACGACTCTTCTTCCTTGGACGCTCCTCGACATCGAGGAGTCTACTTCGCATATAACAACGACTCTTCCTCCATTATTGATGGGATGACACGGTTCTTCCGCGACGCCCAACTACCATGACGCTTCTATTATGTGGCTCGATGATGTGTGATGTCGACTACGAGGTAGGGGTTTTGTATATTCTTTAAGTGAATAATTGTAACCCGTTCTTCGTTGATTTTTCTGGGTTTATCATCGGCCATCTTCTACTGCCTAATGCACAGGGCATGGGCCAAACGAACATGGCCCGATAACCCTCCATTAATCCTTGTTTATTTTCACAATGGAGATAGAGATGAAAGAGGCGGCAACGACTGAGGCGGCGGTGGTAACGACAGCCTTGCACCGGCCGTTGGAGGACCGCGGCACCAGATACTGCATGGAGGAGGGAAGACTACGGCCGCAACCAGGCCGCTCATCTGAGGAAGAACCTTCCAGTCGTAGCTGGCCGGACAAGAGGAAAGCGGCGCCATTTGGCACTAGGCTGCGAAGAACCGCGGCTCGTGCACCGCAGGCCACTTCCACGGCGAACCGGCCCGCCGTCAGCCGGCCGGGTTGAAGGCCGTGGTGCTGTTGGGAACTGCGTGCGGAAGACAGGGGCCTGCCCAAGCGAGCCGCTCATTCTAGAAGATCCGACAGGCTTTGGTCGGCCGGTCAGGAGGGGCGGCGCCACTCGGGGCCGCCGTTTCAGAAACCCGGGGGTCGCACCCCTGGACCGCTCGACCTTTTGGCCAAGCTGTGAGCGGGCCGGGCCATGCCCCGCCGAGCCGGGCTGCACCTCGCCAAGCCGAGCCGGGCCCAATCCTCAACTGGGTCTGACTCGCTGAGCCAGGATGGGCCGACCCACCAGCCCACCGAGCTTGATGGGCCGAGATTGTTTTTCTTAAATGCGAATAACTTCACGACCATGCGTCCAATCAATTCACCATATGTGGCACTAGGATCCTTACGACGAGGCGGTACTTTTGCGATACCCTAATGAGTTTTGTGCAAAATTAGAAAATGGACGAGTTTGGAATGAGCATAATTCTAACCGGGCCCTTGGAACGGAAAAGATAATAACTCTCAGATCGGGCATCCGAATGACGCACTGTCTTTTGTGTTGGGTTCCTTTTTATGAGACGGAACTTGGGGATACATAAGCTCTGGACTTCATAATTGTTGATGTATTGACCCCCCTTATCTCGAGGAGCGGACCCTCCCTGAATTGATCGTGCTGTGTACGGGAACCCTAGAGCTGGCTGCGACTGCGTCGACTACTGTACAGGAATCCTCCGTTGGTTCAACAGTGAAGACTACCATACTGAAATCCTCCATGGGTTCGACGGCAATGAATAATATTCTTGTATCCTGTGTGGGTCCTGCAGTTTGACCTTTGTACTTGTATCATGTGTGGGTTTGGAAGAGTAGCTGGTCTTGTATCCTATGTGGGTCTGATAGCTTAGCTGGTCTTGAATCATGTGTGGGTCCGACAGCTTAGATGAATCAGTGACTACATCTGATAATCTCTATCTCTATACAAAAGATGTATACCTGTGTGAGCTGAGTCTTGACTTTCAATCATTATCATCGATGACATTGACTTCTTTACTGTGTGGATTGGGTTGTACTTGGGCTCAAGAGTTGGAGTTGTACTGTGGTTGATAACTTAGGTATATGTATGGTCATATACCTAAGTATGGTTGGTTGAT
This sequence comes from Viscum album, assembly GCA_963277665.1. NCBI lineage: Eukaryota > Viridiplantae > Streptophyta > Magnoliopsida > Santalales > Viscaceae > Viscum > Viscum album. The sequence continues at coordinate 1,209,332,241 of OY728165.1, read as the reverse complement.
ACTTTGTGATTGTATCTCTCTTCTGTGGTTTATCCTTCGTGGGAACTGGGAGACCTTCGGTGGTCTCGGGGTCCCTACTGAGTATCGTATACTCATCCCTACATGGGCATTGCCTGCACTACGTTGTGTTGGGTGCAGACGACGGACATCACTTACTGAGGTGGAGATTTGAGGAGCTAGACGGTACCCAGAGGTGGACCACTTGGCGAGACGTACACGGAGCAGATAGATGGAACCGAGGTGCTGAGGAGACCATCTTTCCCCACCCTTGAGGTGGGATACCCAGAGGATGACTCAGTGGTTGCTGTTTTACTTTATTGCAGTTGTCCTAGTTTTTCAATTGTATTGTACTTTACAGTTGGGTTTTTATACTGGCCCATTTACTTTTCCGCACTTAATTTTGTACTCAGTTTACTTTGTGTTTACATCAGTTGTGTACTCAGTTGTGTTTGGTTACATTTATAAAGGCAATGCCTTCCCAGCTTAGAGATTTTAGCCTTCGGTTCTAGTCTTCATCCCCTGGCTTATGGAAGGCAGGCTTGGGGTAGTCACGACACGGGCCCCGAGGATGGGTCGTGACACAGTCTACTCGGAACAACCGAATAAGCAGTTTTTAATGGTTTGATACCCTTTAGAAACAAGTTTTAAGGGGTTCTAACCAACTAAAAGACCTCTTAATGTAATAAAATTAGAAAAAAATATCTATAAAACTATTTTTGAAATGATATAGCATAATTAATTCCAATCCATGGTTTTTTTTTGAGATGATTGGAAAGGCACTTTTATTTTTTTTTAAACGCCAAAATATGCATTTAAGGGTTATATACATTGCAAGAAACCACATAATGATGTAAAATCATATGAAAATATTATTTTTATTATTTATAATGTGTATTAGTAGGTTATATGTTAATCATATGTGTGGTTTTCCCAAAATGATCAAATTAGTAATTTTTGAAGGTTTGACACCCATTAAAAATGCATGTGAGGTGGTCAAAACTAAATGAATGACCTCTAAATACTATGAAATAAATTTATAAGAATCATAAAATGATTTTAAAAATAATTGAGTATAAATAAATTCAATATGAGGTTCTATTTTCCCTGGATTACTGGAAACACGAGTTAATTGTTTGGAAACACCAAAAAATGCATTTAACTGTTATGTCCATAAAAAAACTTAGAATGACATGAAATCATAGGATAGTCATATTTTCATTATTTTTTAAATATAATAGTATAAAATTTTAAATTGTACTTGTGTCCTACCTGAAATGACCAAATAATCATTTTTTTAAGGATTAACACCCTTTAAAAACATGCGTCAATGGGTCCAAACCAACCGAACGACCTATAAATGTAATGAAATTATAAAAAAATAATCTTACAATGATTTTTGAAATGACTGAGTGTAAGGAACATATATTTGAGGTTATTTATTTCCAAGATGTCCAGAAGCACACTTTTAGTATTTTAAAACATGAAAACATGGGTTTAATAGACTTATCCAAAGAGAACAACCTCAAAATGATGTGAAATACTATGATTTTGTATTATTCATGACATGTATGACGATATGAAAATCCATTCTGATATGGATCTTCTATTAATGACCGAATAACATGTTTTTACAGTTTTCACTCCGATTAAAAACATGCATCATGAGGTCAAAACGAACCAAAACAACTCTAAATTTTGTGTATTTAGATAGAAATTTTCATACAATGATTTTTAAAATGATGGAGTAGATTGAACAATGATCTGTGTTTCTATTTTTCTTGGATGAGTGGAAAAAAAACTTTTATTATTTTAAAATACCAAAAAAAATCTTAATGGTTAGATCTATAGAAACTGCCCTTAGAATGATGTGAATGTTAGGTCAGAATAATACAAAGATACATAAGAGTGGGGAATTGTGTATTTTTTATAGTATTGATAGATTCTCAAATTTATCTCTCCTTGCATTTTATGTAGATTTTCACTGTTCTCTTTTGTATGTAATATAACCAGTGAATAAATAGTAAATATGAACACAGTAATTTTTATAGTGGTTCAGGGAAAAAACATCCCCTAGTACTCTCTGCCTACTCTCTCTCTCTGTGCTTGGATATTTTCACTGTAAATGTCCTCTTATCATAATACCTTCAAAATACATAATTGAGTATAGGTAGTTGAAACCTTTACAATAAATCGAAACATATACTTATGATTCTTTCATAGGGAACTAGTTTTTCAACAGCATGGTATAAGAAGCTGACACCTAACCATGAATGAGTGCGAGCAGTCTAATCGATAATAAATCAATAGAGTTTGAATTGTTTATTTGACCGGGTTGAACTTTATAGTTTTAGAAGAAAATAATGGAATATAAATCATATTCTTAAAATATTATTTTCATCAAGAAATAATAGCATTAAAAAGATCTTAGTTTCAAATGATCTTCAATATGAATAGCAACAAATAATCAGCAGTAGTTATAAAAATACGAGGTTGAAATGTATAACATCAATTTATAGCCTCTTTAGAAAATAACAGAGTCATTTGATCTATATAGAAGTTGTGTGTAAATATATTAATAAATATATAGTTTTATATCACATGTATTTCACACATATATAATCTACATTTTTTGAGAAAAAATTATGATCATATATATAGAACATGCATCTTGTCCATCGATTGAGAAGATCCAAGAATGTTGGGTGATTGATCGTAGATATTTAAATTTAAATAATTCAGGAGAGTCTTAACATCCCTTAGAAATATGACTTATTTACTTCATTGAATATGAGTCTTTGAATTGATCATAATGATCTATTTAATCAGTTGTAAAATAGCTTTAAACATATCTTTACTTTCATCAATACCATTGTATAAATCTCAGATAATATGGTGGATTTAAATATTCATTGTTGAAGTGCCAAATATAGGGTTCCCCCATGTGAAGATGGAATATAAAATGTCGTATTGATCATAAATGTGGGGTTGAAATACCATATGCTCGTTTCATAAAACATAGGGTGTCTTCCGACAATTGGGTTGATAAACCCGATATTCTTCTTTCATAAAGGTTGGGTTCCACACTAACATAGGGTTGATGAACCATACTTTCCTAATATCATATCTTTCATGATCCATATGCACTGTTTTGAACTTAGGGTTGATTCCTTGCATTATTCAAACCAATATATGGTTGACAATAGTGTTTCTAGAATTTGATAAAACACATTCTGAACAATTTAATGAATATTCGTCTCTAATTGACAATTTGAATATATTTAAAATATAATTATTGTAATGAATATTATTTTCTTGAAATTGACTAAAAATAATATCATCAGTCAAAAAAATAAGGGTGTTTGTGAGCACTGAAATCAATAAGATTTATAGAGTTCTATTGATACAATACATGCAAAACATACTCCTCACTTTTTATTATCAAAAAACAAATAAAATAAAATATATAAAATATAAGATTTTGTAAACACTAATGAAATGATATTTTTAATGAAGAAATTTTTTTTTGAAAAGAAAATTTTTATAGTATTATTGTGATGAAATTAAAAATAGATACTCTTAATTTGAGATTGTTTTCTTTTCCAAATTTTCTTCCCTTTTGTGAAATAAAAAGAAATCATATTGAAATTGATTAAAGCACATTCAATGTAGAACAAAAATATGAATGAATGTTATATTCTACGTTATAGAAACATGAAACATGTTATATGGGAGTTGAGATAAATATATATATATATATATTAAAAATAAAATTTTAAAATTCAATGGAATATTTATTGAAAAGTTTTTATAAATACACAAGTGGTTTTGACTTTAGGAAAAGGTTTAGAAATAAGATTTGGTATATGATGAATGGTTTTGTCCAGGAGAGGTTTCTAGTTCTAGTGGAGCCTAAGAAGCCTAAAGTACTTATTTTAACTATATCCTCTATCCTTGTAAAATTATGTAATATTTTCATCCAACTATATTATCAAAGTTCTTAATTCTTGACCCACATACATACTTTCAATTGCATTTCTATTTAGAAAGTCATGAATATTTTCATCAGTCTACAAAATCACTTCAAGTTAACTTATCGATAAGAACTTTTTTATGATACAATAACATATAAATCTGTTTATTGTTACACTAAATAGACTAAATTATTTCATTAAAATCATCCTTTACTCAAGTAATTACTCGAAATCTTCAGATTAAGTTTGGAGATGTTGGTGGTGCAGAAGTAGAAGTTCTAGATTAACTAATACTTCTTTTTATTGATTTAAAATGCCTACCCAAATACCATTTTACATAACTAAAATCAGTTTTTGACACAAAATCTACTTTCATTTTTCCAAAACAATCCAAAATATCTCTTGTGAATGCATTAAAATCTCTTTTTCAAACAGAATGTTCTTTGATTTTTTGATTCTGAGTCTGAAAAAACTCAAATTCCAACCTTATAATAGATGAGTTTTTCAAGTTATCAGAAGTCTTTATTACAGATTCGAGTTCTTTTCAAATACTTTATTTCTCCTCTATTAATTAGTTAAATATTATTATAGTATCTTCTGTCTGATTTTTCATATAATTAGATGTTCTTTCATCTAGGTTTTTTGAATGAGGGTCTTCTTCTATAACATCTAAAGACTTAACCTAAGTGTTTTCAATTGAAAAAGAAACAACATCAAGGATTTATGTTAAATATTTAGTAATAGAATATATTCTTCCTAAGGATTTTTCAATAGTAGAGACAGCTTGATTTTCAATAATTTAAGTGGTTTCATTTACTAGTGTCTAAATTTTCTCATCTTTATGAGCAGTTTCTTTCAGTTGATCTGGTTGATGGGAATTGTTTTTCTTGATCTTTACTTTAAGCCTATTGTTCCTTAGGATGATTTGTTACATAAAAAGGTATTGATGGATTTGTATCTTTATATATAGTCAGTTCTACTTCCAGGTTCTCATACTAAAGGTCTTCTCTGATTCTATTCCTTTTGAAAAATTCACCATTGGAAACTTATTCATACGTATTTTATCTTGATCTGTAGTATTATAATATATTTTTCATTTAGTTGGATGAGATACACGTTCTAATCTTGATTCTCCAACGTATTTATTTCTCAAATGAATGGATCCTATATATTTGAGATTTTTTTTCTCCCCCTATGAAAATGTTATGGTTTTTTTTATTAGTTTTAATAAATATAAATAGTTTTCCTTTGACTGTACTCCAAAAGAAACCTAATTTTCTTAAACTATCATCATTTAGAATGTTACTGTGATGAATTCTTGTACAAATATCTAATTGGGGAATCTTATTTTCTCTATCTAGAAGAAGATAAATAAACTAACAATAGGAGTGTAACGAAATTCTATCTAGTGATTGGTAGCAATGGTTTTTATATTTTAGCATATATATGGTTAAGTTCAACTTAATATCAATGAAAAAAAACATGATATACATGTTAGGGTAAAAAATATTTACTAATTCTATAGTTCTTGGAATAATGGTTGTCTAAATCAACTTGATCAGTACCTTATAGTTAGCTATAATATCCTTTAAAAATATTTTCTTAATATTGGTTGAACTAAAAAAGAAATTACATGATAAGTTTTGAATTATGGTCCTTATTTCCAATCAATCAAAGATCAATGTGTAATACTCCATCTTGGAGCAATTTTAAGATTTGTTTTATTTATACTAATAAGATAAAAAACTCTTTATCACCTAATCTCAAAGATATTATATCCTCTACTTATTCAAAGCTAAAACAAATACTTTTATATAACTAGTTAATTTATAACATAAAAATAAATTCATTATTTTCTTCTTTAAAAATAAACTCAAAAAAATTAAAAGAATATTCTTTTTTGAGAAGTAGATTCTTATGATACAGTAATTCATAATCAACAAACTTTCCTTAAAGATTCTTCCTAAAGGGGAAGCACTGAAAATTCATATCCCTTGTTTTACCTTTATATGTTCTCTTTGTCTTCATCATTTTTGAGAATCTGCGGGTTGAATGATTTCAGATTCTAGGGTTTGAAAGAATATGGAAGCACTATTAGTTGAAAATGTTTGAAATCAAAGGGTAAGGAGAGAGAAAAAAATTTATGATGGTTTGGTGATACTGTATGGTTTCTCATGCCACTTACATAGGGAAATCATCAAATTTTAATTTTGAAAAGATGTTCTTTAAAAGAAAAATCAAAATAAATACATTTCATTTATGAAATAAAGTAATGAAAAAAAAATAAATGAATAAAATTTATTAATAGTGAAATTAAAGAAATATATTAATAAATATTTATTTAATGATAAATATTCCTAACTCCACAATAGGCATCAATCAAAAAATTAAGGTTTTAACATTTCAATTTTCAATTTAATGTAATTTATGTTTTCCATTAATTGGGAGACTACAAGGCATGGGAAACCCAACTACATGTCATGTACCTGAATTTTCGTGTATCTGATTCACATGCCTGGGACTTTGGTGTGTTAACTTATCCAGATTCCCTGGAATATACATGAAAGTTACACACCATTTATCCACTTTCTATGTGAGAGATTGGCCCGTTCAACAAACAGTGTGCAATAAATGCACTGTTAGAAATTAATTTCTCAACCCATCCATGTACAATGTGCATGGGTACACATAGTGTGCTTCGACAACACGCCATATAACCCAGTTTTACCAGCCAATGACTTGGCACTTCTTGATGGAATCTCTGGTCATTATTTATTTGTTCATAAACCATGAATTAAGTGAAGCACCGAATGATTATGATTAATATGTCGATAAAATATTAGTTAAAATCACAATAAATAATGAATAACATGACCATAAAATATAACAACAATTTCACATTGATAAATAATCAAATTAATAATTATAAATTTTAACTTGATTATTCAGTTACCACCAACTGGTTCTGGGTAAAGAAGAATCATGTGGTGGTGGGTGATAAATTAAAATTTAATTTAATAATTTGTTCCCAATACCATGAGAGAGTATCATTCACTTCAAATCTATAATTAATTTATTTAATATCTGAAGAAATAAATACATGGTCTTAGAAAAAATCTTCATTGAGGAATTTTGATCATCCGAAAATACCTTTTTAGATTACCTAAATTGTGTTGTGAGGAACCAAGGATAGAATCCCTCTAGTGGTGATCCACTAATGATCAATTGATCAATGAGAAACCCCACCCAATCTTCCAATGCTAGTGTTATGAAAAAACTTTCTTGTGTTTTTCATTCTTGATTGCTCATTCATCACTCCTGAAGAAATATCTTAAATTTTTCGTTCTTGATAGGTAGAGAAAAGGAGGAGTCAGAAGAGAATTTTTTGAGCTCAAAAATTCTTTATCCTAAAATTTTGGATTTAAAACTCAATAGATATAGTCGTCTATTTATAGATTTCGGGTTTAGGTTAAGATACTATTTAATTTCATGTTGGCCAATAAATAACATTTATATCCTTTAATGAACCCCATTACACATAATAAAATTATTACTATTTTTTTTGTGTGCCAAACCTTGAGAAAATTGATAAATAATATTTACCATATTGTAAATAATTATTTTATCATCGGACGCAATCTTGGCCCATTTGAAGTCCTTGGTATTAATTGAATATCTGAATAAATATTTTATTCATAAATAAATATTTCATTCACATACTAGAGAATAAATATTTATTAAATATTCAACAAAATGAATAAATATATTTTCATTCTCATGCCAGTGAATAAATATTAATTCAATTTATTCAATAAATATAACTTGAATAAAATTATTCCCCAGTCTTGAGAATAATTTTTATTCTATTTATTAAATTCAAATTGAATTTAATTGAGATCAATGAAAATTCTTAGTGTGTGGCCCTCTTGGATTCATTCTCATTGGAATTAGTCGAGCTTTCATAAATTACAAGATTACTATCTATCAACAGGTCAAGAAACCGAATAAAAAGAAATAAATATCACAATAATGACAACCACATACGAATGCACACTGTGTAATGCAAATCCTTTATCTCAATATCTCATCAAAAAGGTTGCACAAATGTGTCATCAACCTGTTTATTCTATAAATATTTTCTATAATATTTTAAATAAACACGTCCTTACACCATGGTCATAGAATTTTATGTGTTGGTTCTATTCCAATAAAATGAACAAGATATCATCTTCCACAAGTATGGAAGGGAAAAATACTTCCTTGAATTATCCATTAATTACATTTCAATCAGGACACACACAACATACCCTACTTCCTACCAACATATGGTGTGATGGTTTTGGTCTGTAAATATACATGTGAAAGTCATGAAATACATTTATGATAATATTAAAGTCCAAAGATAATTACACATGCTCGTGTATAGGAATACCTGATAACACCAAAACATGTATAATTTATACTAACAGATCTCTTCTCATTATCTCTAGTTTTATAGATTAACAAGTGTGAACTTCATGAGAAGTAGCCTCATCTACTTATGATAACTCACACCTGACGGTCTATAAACTATGTGTCCCAACATAGTAATTTATCAAACTATAGAACTATGTTATTAATATTTGCATATCACTTAAAGGTTTCCTTTATAGAGGGGAACTGTTATGACCTTATCAATGTGAAAAATACTCTAGGACATTATTACATTAAATCCATGCAGAAAAAATCAATAATATGTAATAAGATGTTAAACTAATATTAAATACATCAAATATACATGTAACAAAAGTACAATCTGTTGTCCCTAGGAAACCAACTCTAAGAAACTCCCACTAGGACTAGAGACAACTACCTAGGACATTCATTCTACTAGACCTCACATGATAATCATGCTTATCCTAAGTTATGGATTTAATCAAGGGTTCTACCACATTTTCTTCCATGGAAAGATTTATCACTACAACTTCACCCTCTTAGAAAAATCCCTCAAAAGATGATACTTCCAAATTATGTGCTTCATCTTTTGATGTGACCTTTTATATTTTTCAAGAGCCACCACTATAGTATTATCATAATAGATTGTGATAAGATATTTACATATAGGTACCACATAAGACACTTGTATGAAGTTTCACATCTATACTAGTTTCTTAGCTGCCTCAAAAGCAGATATATACTCAGTCTCTATTACAGAATCTACTATTATAGCTAGATTTGAGCACTTGTAGCTTTTGAAACCTCCATTAAAAGTTAATATGCATCTCATTTTTGACTTTATGTTATATTAATTATTCTACATATCCTTTGATGACTACTTCCTAATATACTCCATAAACTACGAACATATACTTAGTATGTTGCAGATACTTAAGGACAGTCTTGATTGCCATCCAACGGTGGTCACCTAGATCAAATTGATATCTACTTATCATACTCAAGGTGTAGGCAATACCTAGCCTAGAAAATAGTATAACCTATAGAAACGAACCAATCACTGACATTTATGGAATTATTTTTATTCCATTTTTTACCACATGTATATAAGGACACATTTTGATGGAAATATGAATAATGCGATATGCTGGGAATGGTACCCTCTTATATTGTTCCATACATAATCTCTTCATTGTCTTTTCAATGTATATACGTTGACTTAGGATGACCAGTCTCTTGGATCTACCCCGATGGATCTTGATCCCTAGAATATTTGATTTCGGTCTAAAGTCTTTCATGGAGAAGCATTTATTCAACCACGCCTTAAAAACTAAAATACTAGTATTTAATTTCCAATGAATAATATTTCATCAAAATAAACTATTAAGAAAATAAATGAACTACCACAAAACATTTTTTAGAGACAAGTCTCATGCTCATTCAATATGAAAACAAATTTTGTTGTGGCTTCATCAAAATGAATGTTCCAAGACCGAGATGCTTACTTCAATTAATGAATATATTTTTTTCAATTTTCATATCTTATTTGAGTACTTTGGAGTTAGAGTCCCTTTAGGTTGCTTTATATATACATCTTTCGGAAGCTTTTTGTTAAAGAAGGTTGTTTTTACATCTATTTCTAAATCTTATGTCCATGGTAAGTCGTAATGGCAAGTAAAATTCTGATGGATTTTAATATTGCAATATTGCAACCAAGAATTATATTAATGAAATTTACCCTTCTTATAATTATTTAATAAAGTATAAATCACATAAAATCACTTATAGAACACAATAAAATCATTATAAATTAATAATGAAGGAAATATGATATATTTCTAGAAATTAATGAAACAATACCAATGGAATAGTAAGTTGACCATCAGAATAGTAATATGACTGTTATGAATAGAAAACCGGCCAATATAGTAGTTAACTCGCCCATCAAAATATAAATAAAATTTATGCATCATATAAATGATAATACGATATAATTATATCATGGTGTAGTAAATAAATGTTTTAGAAATTATTAACTAAGTGTTGATATTTTTCAACAACATAAATGTTTATTTTCAATTTTATAATTATTTTAATGATTTAAATGATTTTTTCTCATAAAATATATTCATAAATTAATATATTTTTTCTTATATTATAATGTAATTTTTTGATAATTTAATTAAATTTTCAAAGTGTTATAAAATTGGTTATAATTTTAAAATTGGTATTTTCAAGTAAATGATGATTTTAATTAATAATTAAATTTCTCCAATTTAGAAAATTATTTTCATATAATGGAGTTCATTTTTTAATTCTACATATCAAAAATAGTTAGGGTGAATTTTTGGGATTTTGATGAAATACTATAATTTTTTTAAATAGTAAAATACGGTAATTTACAGTATATTTACATTATAAGTTAAATAAACTATTCCATGAGTAATTTCTGATGTAATAAAAAAAATCTAGACCCCCCCCCCTCGTTATTATAATATATTTAGTGATAATTATCAAATTATTAATATTCTTGAAGAAAGATGATAATTTAATGTATAAAATAATGGGAAACACCTCTCTCCTACTCTATAAATATCACCCCTCACCACCTCTTCTCCTCAAACATTTTAGGCCTCATATATGGTCCAAGTTCTACCCAATAATTTTCCCAAGTCTATTTCCCACTTCTAGGAGGTTCTGGTCTCAAAAAAAGATCAAAACCAATTTCCTTAAGGAGGCCCTCAAGAAAAGAAATCAAGTGGTAAAACCCTATTTCGCTTTCACTATTTTCTTTCCTCGTCCATTTATTTTATATTACTCTCCTCACCTCCTATGTAGAAACATTTATAATAACTCAAGTATATTATTTATACTATAATTATATTATTTTAATGGAATATCCACCATCAATTCTCTTATCCTCATCCTTTTATTCTTAAAAGGAAAATATCATCTGTGAGGTGTTGATTTATCACCTTTATAGATGACAAGTTATCATTTTCCTTTACCTATTTCAAGTATGGACATAAAATAATTATAATGGTTGGTATAGAAATTTATTTTATAACCATTTTTATGTTTTAAAACTAACTTTGTAACATAGTAATCAATAATGAAACAAAACAAGATTGTGATGATCAAAAACTGACAAAATAATCTAAACGATTACCACTAACGTCTTGTATAATTTTTTTATCATCATCCAAAATAACCAAATGAGTTATATAAAAATTTAATATTTCTTATTTTCATTAATAAAACATAACTTCAATTCTTGTAATTTCTTCCCATTTTAAGTGATCTTTTATACATTTATACAATTGAACCATTCATGGAAACCATGGAAACAAACACTCATGAATAATAAAATTATATCTTATAAATTATCAAAAAATAAATAAATAAACATAATAAAATTATAAAAAATAAAATAAATGTATAAAATGTTATGAATTAATTAATTAATGTGTTCAATGTGATTATCTAGGATATTAAGATCAAGTGCAGAACATTTTCAGACATAAGGTAAGGGATTCTCTCTAAACAATCATCTTTTATTCAGGTTACACTTTCTCTCTATTTACCCTAATGTAATTATTAGTTATTTTTATATACTTATTATAAATCCTATGTATATATTCCAAAACCATTTATCTAGATCTTTTCATCCTTATCTGACAAGGAAATATATGTTTTAAAATGGTTCCCTTCTCAATTATTTTTTATAAGCAAGCTCAATTAAAGGGAACATCACAATTTATTACCCATTTTTAAGTACCATCTATAATCTATTTTAATACACCATTATTTTTTTAAAATAAGTTAATTTATAATGAAAAATTATCTTGGTTCATTTCTATAATTATACAGAAAATTATTTTTTTCGTTTTGAATAATAATTAAACTTTTCCCTTAAACCGCACTAGTGTCCCACTTCTAAAGTTTCTTAAACACTCTTTTTACAATTCTTAACAAAATTTTGATATAAATTATCACTATTTATTACTATTTTCCATTATTAATTTACATTTACTATTTAAATCCATTCTATCATGGATACTATTATGATATTCCCTTTTATTATTCCTTTCAACATGATTATGATACCCAATTCATTCCATTGGAAACTATTATGTTCGTGTTTGATTCCTTATGTGTGATTATTCATGTAGAATACATATTCATGAAAATATTAGGATAGGTACACCCAAATATCACTCCAATTCATTGTTTAATGTTTTGTATCATGAGACAACATGTTGGGATAGGGAGTGAACCTGGTTCCTTTATAGGAATTTGTTCTCCATGTGAAATGCTCTTGGTAGTATTCCTTGACTCATGCTTATGTCATGTTGTGTGTTGTTTAAACATTCCTTTTATTCCATGATTACATTCCCCCATGCTTAAAATGTTATTATTATTTATTTTTATTCATGATCCACACCTTTTTATGTATTCATGTTATGCCTTCTAACCCATGTGTTTTCATTTATTCTTATGTTTATACCATTATTTGGATTTTTAGCTCATCCCATATGTTCTTGTATTCCCCAGGTAATCCCATGTAGACATAGGAGCTCAAGGGAATATAGGATCTCTTTATAGATTATTAAAATATATATTTTTTATTCTGTTTCTATGTTTTCATTTATATGTACTTAATCATCCAAAGACACTATACTTTACAATCCTTGGCTTTTATTTGATGATTAATTATACTAAGAATTATGTAATAATAAGTGTAAAAGGATATGGTCTCTGCCTGAATCTTTTTAAAAGGTTTCATAATAATCAATTCCTTGACGTTGTTTAAACCCTTTTTCAACCAGTCATACCTTATAGGTATTGACTAGTCCTTCCATGTCTAGTTTCTTCTTGAATACCCATTTGCAAAAAAAAAACAGGATTTACATCTACTAGAGGGTATACCAAAATCTAGAGTTGGTTTTTCAACATAGAATCAATTTCATAATTCATGGTTTCTTTCCACTTGGAATCATATTTGCCTCATGCTACTTCCATGTAGGTTGTAGGATCATTATTATCAACTAATAATGAGTTACCATCCTTAGAGACTATAAAACCATAACTTTTTGGTCCTCTAATATATCTTGTACTCTTACATAGTACTTGTTTCTCTAGAATAGTTTTTTCTTACAAGGGGTTTTTTGGAATATGTTCTTTTACCAACTCATGTGTTCCTTAATCCTTGACTTCATTGAAGTCTGTCTCACTCCCACTATCACTTTTAGATATTTTCTTCCTTTTAAGGAATATGGAATGTCTTTCCACTATAACTTTTTGGTATGAGGGTTTTTATAGGTAATATACCCTTATTACCTTGGGGTATCCTATAAAGTTACACATAGTGTCTCGGGGTGCAATAATTTTACCCTAATAGGCATTATCAAATTCTTCACTTCCCCAGGAATTTAAATTTGATAACATGGATTTTATTCTACTATAAAATTCAAATGGAATGCTTTTTATCAATTTAGTTGGTACGTATATTAATATATGTTTTTTCATTTCAAATTCATATCCCCTAAAGTATAATGGAAGACTCGCAAGGCTCATCTTTGACATCACTATGTCCAATAAGTTTTGGTTCCTCCTTTTGTTTACACTAATCCACTAAGGTGTGTAAATATGAGTGAGTTGGTACAGGATCACAAAATATTGTAAGTAATCAATTATGTCTTGATTTAGATATTCTCCCCCATGGTTTGAGTGTAGTTTCATAACAAGATGGTTCTTGACTACATTATTATATTCCTATAATTTATCAAAAGATTCTGACTTATTCCACATTATATAGACATATCCATATCTAATAAAATCATTAGTAATAGTTATTCAGTATGAGTACCCACCCCTTTATTCAATAGGAAATGTCCCACACACATAATTATGAACTAATTCAAGAAGAACATTATCAATTTCACCTTTCCCACTAAACGGGGTTCTATCCATTTTCCTTGTAAACATGTGTGACATACTCAAATTGGTTTTAGATAAAAAAAAATTAATATATATCTTGATGTAATTTAGTTGATCGCTTTTAGTTTACATGACCTAGCCAGTGATTCCAAAGTTTAGTTGAAGTTACCAATTCAAGATCTAAGTATCCCTAAGAAGGGGAGGATTGAATCAGGGATATATTTTTCATTTATATTTCCCTTTTTGAAAAACCTTTACCTCCTAATAAATTGTTGTTTCCCTTCTAAACACACAGAACCATAGGATCACAAGATTTACAAGCTTCACTACTCTACAAGAGTATCTATGTACATTGTATGGTACAGAAATGATCCAGCACCACACAATATACTAGAAAACAATCCTTTTATGTGGAATATAATGAGTAGGATATTCTATTTCACTCATGTAGTAATTGAGAGATAATCTTCAAGTTTGTGTGCACCCTCTTAGCACAAATAGGTAATTATAGTATTTCTGTGCTTCTTTACAATTGAACAAGTGTATTCTCTAAAGTAAAAATCTTCACTTTCTTACCCAGAAGCCAGTAAGAACTATATTATGCAACACTGAATAGGTGCGAAGAACCAAAATCTTTCGCGCACCCTTTTAGGTGTCTTGCACACAACTTTTATTCCATGCGCCCAAAATTTGACATTTGTCTTGAAACACGTCTTGTGTACCACTTCAATCATATGGGCCACTCTATTCTTGTGCACAACTCAATTTCATTTTCACACCACCCTTTAAATAAAATTATTTTTCACCTCAAAGCTAGGCATTTATATAAGTGTCAAGCTACACAAATGTGAGGGGGTCACCTCTTATTTCTAGACCTCATCGAACCCCACACGCAAAAACCCTGACACATCGCACAAAACCCTGACTCATCGTGCAAAACCCCATTTGACATCGCATTGGGATCTAAGTATCTTTCATGCCAACCTCATCTTTCATGCACATTAGTAATCTTCTGTGCACTTCATTCCTCTTCCATTTCTCGATGTTTGCACAATGAATCATTCCTTGTTCACAACATTCAAAACTCCCTTCAATCTTGCAGGAAAAAACCAATCATTCGTGCAAGCCTCTAATTTTTAGTATTTTAATGTTCTAATAATGGAAATCCACTTGAGTGCAATATACCATGCCATATTCAAACACTCACACATAATCCTTTTCCAAAATCGCATTTCTCCATCTCCCGATTTTCAGCCCCAAAAATTTGGAAAACATTGGGAAATGGATTCACCATAAAATATTTTTTGGAAAGAACACCAATGTTTCTTAATTATCAATTTCATATTAAAAAATCTAGTTTCTTCATGAACCATATCTATCATGATATATAGTCTTTGATCGAACACCTTTAGCATCGTTAGGTTTTCAATAGGAAGTACTGAAACGTCACTCTCATCCAACAACATCATTTCTTCCAATAAAAACTGAATATGGTTGGCATCACCTTTACTCCCATTTCCTTCATAAGGCTTGAATCACAGGTTCTTATAAAATATTATATTTGTGAAATAAAAATCAGAAAATTATCATATCATTTTACCAAGGCTTTTACAAAGTGAATTGATTTATCCTCTTTGAAAAAAAGATAACATTATGCAAAAGCTAAATCTAAAATCATTTTCTCCACCCAAAATGGTGCCAACATCAGCGTGGTATGATTCATGTGAATTAACATCCTTATCAATTTTAATTACTTGGTTCATGTAATCCAAAACATAAATACCATTATTTATATGCGCCTTAACATAACAAATGATTTCTTTATAAAATAAGAAACATTTATTCCAAAATTTAAAGTAAATCCATCTATATCAAGTCTAGATATAGAAATAATGTTTTTGGTAAAATAAGTAAAATATTCTAAACCTTCCAAAACAAAGATCATTTAGGTTGGCAATGTGAGGTGGCAGTCCTCGATAGCTACAACAAAAGGATTAGTTATGTTGGATGCTTGTAGATCTACCTCCCCACAGATAATTTATATAAATCTACATGGTTCCTATATTTTAATAAATATGTGAGAATGAAAAGATATATTTAATAACAAATTTATAGAAATAGATAAATTGAACTTGATAAAAAATGCACCTAAATCTTCCCTCCCTTCTTCAGGTTGGTGTAGTTTTTCTTTCAGTGTACATTCTTAACACATGTGAAACATACATCATCCTATTCCATTGAATTCCCCTTGATATTACACATCTTGGAGAGGTGTGGAAAATCTCTTCACTTAAATATATTCTCTTTCTCATTCCTTTTTTTCACCATATGGACAGAAGGATTTCCGCGCTTTGTATCCTCGTCTACTTAGTGAAGAATAATGTAAAGATCTGGAAGAAATTATCAATGTTGTTCATATTAAAATTCATAAAAAGGATGGAGAATCTCTAAGGAAATTATTCTAGAATGAGATATAAGTATTTTTCATTTGGGATATAAAAACATAGAACCTTTAGGTGCTCGATTTAGCCAATGAGATTTACTATATGATGGACAGTTGGGGCAACCTCTTCAATATTTCTCTAAAATAAAACCTTGTAAATATCAAACTACTCCTATCTAGCTACCTCTTGATAAATACCACAAAGGATCTATAAAATTATATATAAATATATGTTTTTATGAGGCTTCATTAGCTCATTTGAAATTGATAAAAGCATCAATCATTTAACTTTAACCTCATCACTCAAATATTTTATATATAAAAGGAACTATTCACCACTTTCCTCCTTATCATGAGGATTAGGCATTAAGGATACTAGCATGTAATGTTTTCATTCATTTCTTAGAGAAACCGAGAGGCATATGTACCATTACTAAAAGTTATTGCTAGGTATAAGGTTTTCTTTATCCAATATTGATCATAGGGATAATGTGGATGATGAGATTTCCTTTTTACTCTACAATTAAAAATATCAGATTATTAGTACATTACTTGTTTATAAATAATGTGATAAATAATAAATTAATTTATTTTATTAAATCTCTCACTATTTTATCATGTCTTAATATCCCTCACCATTGAACTTGGAATGTCGAGTTGCTTAATATTCTAGTGGAAAGGATCCATATTTCCCTTCGCATTTCCACGACAAGGTTCTATCAATCTACTTAAACGTCTTTAGGTAGGAAAGTATTTTCCAATTGAGGGCTTTCAGATCCTTAATCCATTGAGTGGACCCCCCAATCATGAAATCCTAACTTCTATTTCCTAAACAATGGCCTCCAAATTACACAATGTCTATCAAGGTAAACCTCTCTTGATGTGAAATGATTAATTCAACAAAACAACTTTATAAGAAATCCCATTATAAAATCAAGTGTCCTATCAAGGGCTATTCAAACACTTAATTATATTAATTGTTTTCCCTAATAATGTAACAAAAGGCTCAGTTTGACTTAATTTTAGGTTGAGGGATTTTAATTTAATATGTATAAATTTTATCTTGTTTTATAATTTACATGTCTTGTTATTATTAAGATTATTTTACGTAATTAATTATCCGTGTTGGATAAAAAAAATTATGAATAATTAATTTATTCAATTTATTATACATATATCTTATCCTATTTTATATTTTACAAGTCTTGTTAAAATTAGGTGGATGTTACTTAATTAGTTAACCATGTTTAATAAAAAATGTATTCATAATACATTTATATAAATTGCATCTTTTCACAATAATTAATATATTTACAACCTTGAATCTATAAAATATATAATTCCATATAGAGAAATAATTAATTAATTAAATGATCTATTAATGAGATTTATCTAACAGTTGATTTAATGAGTGGACACTTAATCAACCTATGGCCTAGGGTAAAAACTCCTTTTTCTAATCTTATCAAGATTTATAGTATTCCACCTATCCTCCAATGTATCACCTATGTTGAAATCATAATGGTTCCTTCATTAATGTCCTCAACACACCTTAGGATACTCTATTAATTCCATGTATTTATGACTCACATGCAGGTGAGGGGAACTAAATAATTGGTTAAAAGGGGAGTACATAAGTATAATTGGACAGGCAAGTCCTACCTAATAATGGAGGGAGGTATTATATGTTGTCCAATATATTTAATTTAATAATAAATAATTATAACCACATGAAATAAGTTAAATTAAAATATCCAACGCATACACAGGTATTGGTCAGGCTCATGAATGTTAATACTAGCAATGAATATGAAAAATTAACCAAATAACATTCATTTTTTTATTCATTATTTATTAATAAAACAACCATGCTTTCAATAATTAATTAATTAATTAATTAATTCAGTTTCATTTTAATGATCATCCAAACTTAATTGGAGATACCCATCATTTATGAAATTCATGAAAAATAAACAGTAAAACCAATAATGGAATATTTATTATAATAAATTAATTGATAATTTAAAAATATTTAAAACCATTAAGAAATTATCAAACAAACAATAATTGTCAATCATTAAATTAATGTTTTAATGTTTCAATTGTCAATTTAATATAATTTATTTATTCCATTAATTGGGAGACTACACGACATGTACAACCCACCTACATGGCTTGTACCTCGATTTCCATGTATCTTAGTCACACACCTAGGGTTTATGTAGGTTAACTCAATCAGATTACATGGCATGTACATGAAATCTATACACAATGTATCTGCTTTCCTTGTTCCATATTTTCCCAGTTAACACATGGTGTGCAATAAATGAACCGTGTGTAATAAATTACTCATAACATCCATGTACAATGTGCATGGGTATACAGTGTGTTCTCTTGCTACACACCGTACGACCTAGTTTTACCGGCTAAAGATTTGTCACTTCCCAATAGCATCTCTAGTAATTATTCATTTGTTTTTAATCCTTTTGTAAAATGACACACTGAATGAATATTATTAACATGTAGATAACATAATAATTCAAATCATATTAAATAATGAATAAAATGAAATGAAAATATAAACAAAATTTCATATATATCAACAATAAAATAAATAATTATAAATTTAAAAATGACTGCTCTAATACCACTTGTTGGTTCCAAGAATAGTGGAAGCATATAGTGGTGGGAGATATATTAAAATTTCTTCTAATAATAATTTCTTTAATCAATGAGAGATAATCTTACGCATCAAATTTATATCTAATTTATTTAATATCGAAATATATAGGTTCTTGGGATTAGCAATTTTCCTAATTCAGAAATATTTTTTTCTAAAAATACCCATTTAGATTAACTTCATTTCACTATAAGGATCCCATTATAGAATCCCTCTGGCAGTTATCCACACATGCTCCATTTATCTCTGAGTAACACCACTCGATCTCTAGGCGCTATCATAAAAAATAAAATGTATTTCATTATTCATTTTAGATCACTCATTCTATGGTATTAAAGAAATATCTTTTGTGCTTCTCATTTTAGAGAGGGAGAGATAAGGAGGAGTCGAGAGAGAATTCATTTTTTTAAAAAATTCATTATTCTCAATTTTTAGATGCAAAACACAATAGATATATGCATCTTTTAATAGATTTGGGATTTAAGTTAAAATACTATTTAATTTCATGTATGTATTTAAATAACATTTATTAACATTAATAAACCCCATTCTAAATAATAATTATATAATTATTTTGTGGTGTTCCAACCTGCACAAATTGATAAATAATATTTATCATCTTCTAAATAATTATTTTATCACCGGACGCAGTTTTGGTTCGTTTGAACTCCTCATTATTTATTGAATATCTGAATAAATATTTTATTCATAAATAAATATTTGATTCACATATTAGAGAATAAATATTTATTAAATATACAATAAAATAAACATATATATTTTTATTCACATGTCGGTGAATAAGTATTTATTTAATTTATGTGGTCTATATAACTTCAATAAAACTATTCCTCTGTCTTGGATATAATATTTATTACATTAATTAAATTAAAATATAATATAATCATGATCAATGGAAACATTTAGTACGTGACCCTCTAATATTTCTTATTGGTAATAGGTAGTATTTTATAAAGTCCAATAATAGTTTCTAGCAATGGGCTGAGGCACCAAAGAGAAAGAACTTAAATTCACAATGAAACAACAATATATGAATGTTCATTGTGTAATATTATCACCTTTTCACAATATCACATCAAGCATGTTTCATTATGGTGCGATCAACCTATTTATTCTATACGTTTTTCTTTTACTATCATAATTAAGCATGTCGTTACACCATGGCCATAGAATTTAATCTGATGGTTTTATTTCAATCAAAGAGTTGAGATATCAGCTTCCATAAAGATAGAAGGGACAAATCCTTACTCAACTTATGTATTTATGATAGTTCAATCATGATGCACCCAACATACCCTACTTCTCATGAACATATTTTATGACTATTTTGGTAATTAAATCTTAGTGCGTGATTCATGACATACATTAACGATAATCATAAAGTCTAAGGAACATTACACACGCTCGTAGATAGGAATACTTGATGACACCAAATCATGTTGAATTTTTATTAGTAGTTTAGTTATAATAATCTTAGATATTGAATATTACCACATGTGAACTTCATGAGAATAATTCTTATCTTATTATGAGCACTCGCACATAACGGTCTAAATAATGTTTTTCTCATCATAGTATGTTATTTGACCACAAAACTATATTAAGAATATCGTCATATCACTTCAATATTCTCAATGTAGTGGGAAAATATTATGACCTTATCAATGTGACAAATACTCCAGGACATTATTATATTGAATCAATGAAGAAACCCTGAACAATATGTAAAAAGACATTAAATTAATATTCAATACATTAGATATACATATACTCAAAGTATAATTAGTTCTTCCTACGAAGAAAAATCTAACTATTTTATGTGTCCATTTTATATTTTTTTTTTAATATTTGGTTATATGTAATTTTATATCCATTTTGATGATATTATGACCTTTATAATACTTTATTTCAAGAAAAGTCAAACATGTCGCACTCTTGTTTTTAATATCTTTAATATTTTTAAAATAGAATTATCTAGTGGATATGTTTGACTATAAATATTAATTTGAAATATAAAATGTTTATTTCCATCAAGGAAATTTATTTATAATTTTTAGTAAATAAATAATTACTCTAAATTCTTTTACAATGTTGATGCGATAATTATTTTATTAATGGAAAAAATAAAATAAATAATATTAATAATATTAAACGTATTTTAATTTGAGATAATTAATGTGATAAATGAATTCTATATGTTAACTTGACCTGTTAAAGATGTTATAAAATAATGTTTTTTAGTTATAAGTGTCTTCTTGATATTATTAAAGTCAAAGTAATGAATAGTTTTAAAAATGGATATTACTGATATTTTATAATAAAAAATATTTTATTAAATTATATAAAATTCATAAAAATAATATATTCATCCGAATAATTATTATATGGTTTATAATACCACCCATGATCCATTTGTGGGTTATTTTTCCATTTATATTAATTATCTTTACACTTAAAGAGTAAAAAAGCTTATTGTCACGGTAAGTTTAAAGAGGGCTAAATAATGGTTAAAACCTAAAAATAAGAATAAAAACCTAGTTAAAACTAATACAATTTTATTTATGAGATTATTAAGATAAATAATCATCCCATATACTAAAAAATGAGTTTTTAACCATTTTTAATTGAATATTAATTTACATCAAATTTAATATTTTGAGAAACTCCAATAATGCCCCTCCCCTCTCTTATAAAAGGGAACCTCTTATTCTCATTACTTCACACATAAAAACCCATTTTGTTCAGAAAATACATAAAATAATGAATTTATAGAGTCCCTTTCCTAATTATAGATTCATTATTTTTATAACAATACCAATATTAGAGGTCTCAATATTTTAAGCAATAACGGTTTTCTAAAGAAGAGGATTTGTTTTCAACCGCATGATTTAGTTTTGCTTCTTCTTACACCTCTTTAAAGTATTTTTAAACCATAATAAAATAATTAAAAAAGTATAATAAATATATTTAGATTTTATTATGTTAACATAATAACCTATATACATCTATAACATCCATCAAATGGCAACATAATTCATTGTTCGTGTGTACGACGGAATATCACCTCACAAACGGATGTAATTCGTTTTCCATCACCATCTATAAAGACTAGTTATAATGATGTAATTAATTTTTATATTTTATATTCATAAAATATTTATAATTATAAAAATATAACTTATGATTTACCTTCTTACCATTCCATGTAATGAAAAATGATAATGTTGTCATGTGTGCGTGTGGACTACCACCTCCATGAAGCAATGTGATTCATTTATCATCGCCATATCACATTGATGATATATATATATATGTATATTTAAATACTTAATATGATATATGAGATATTATTTTCAATAAAAAATGATAAATAATGATTCCCTTATTTCTATAATGATCATCGAAAAATAGAAACGTTACTCATTTGTACCTACGACATAATGTCTCAATGATTTTAATGCGGTTCATTTTTCATAACCACATTTAACAGTTGGATTTAAAATTATAATTGAAATATAAAAACCACAATTATTTCATTATTATTAATCATTATATGATTTAATAATGATCTCTTTGACCATATTCAAAAAACCAAAGTCATTTTGGACTTATGTACCAAATATTGCTAAAATGTCTCATGTGATTATAAATGAGTAAGTAAATGTTATAACATGGTAATAAGTGAAAACAAAAGAATAATAAACTTTAAATGGGTAATAAGAAAGTAAATAATCAACCTATGATTATTATTCAGGAAGTTAAATAATGTATGTGATGAGTCCGACCCAAGGTAAGGGTTTCTCGTCTCACTTTTACGTCCTTGAGACAGATGCAATATTAACAACTCTTTTATTTTCTTTGGGGTATATACTACCCATTTTTTGTATTTTATCATGAATATATTTATATTATTTATAATTAAAGTTTCATTAGAATTTATTTATTTCTTGGGGCTTATAATTTGAAAGAAACACAAGTGGTAGGGCTTTATTTCACAATATGATCATTATGCCGGATTTTTTCTTTTTAAATCTCAATTGGGATAATTTTTTTAACATTATTTTCAATGTCCATTTTTTCTAAAAAATATTTCAAGAATTTTTTTAATATTCTCTAATGGTTTTATTATTTTTTTTACCCACATTTTACTTTTTATAAAATGTTTTAAAATTAATCTTTTGTCATTTTCTATATAATGGACATTTTGATTTTGTGAAAGGAATGATTTCTAAAATTATGTGGAACGAACATATTTTCCCACCATCATGAATAAATTTTACATTAAATATTACTTTTCATGATCCCACGGTTATTTTCAAATAAAAAAATTTCCTTTATAATTGAAAAACTTTCAAAAAAATGTGATTTAAAAATGGAATAGTTGTTTCCTCAATAATTATTCCCAAGTGATATTTCTAAATTATTTTCTATCTAGGATTACATCCTTTGATATTACCGAATCTTCAATGTTGATATGATTGAAGTATACCATTCTTATTCTTTCTCTGTATGGATTGTGTTTCGATTGAAAAGATGTCTATGAAACCTATTTCTTTTCAACTGGTTATGTTATGATGGAATTTTTATGAAACCCATTTCTTCTCATGAGTTCTAATATGATGAATGTTTTGTGATATTGTGGCACACAAATATATTATTTCAATTATTTGACAGGTTTTATCTATTTCTCCCAATAATAAATTGGGTAATTATTAATGTTATATGATCTCAAAGGGTACGTGGATGGTTATCCCAAATCCGAAGAGGGGAAACGGGAGGATATCTGAAGCCCAAAGCAGGAACATGGTTGGTTTTCTTAAGCCTAATATGTTTTTAATGTCTTAGTAGACATCCCTGATATAAAAGTTTATATGCTTATTTTTATGCCTCAAATATATGTCTTATGTTAATCTTATGATCACATTATTAATGTTATTTAGTGATTCATGTATATTTTAAGTACCAAGATTCATGTAATTAATTAATATTATGATCTTTTATATATAGGGCATGGTTTTTAAATTTTAAGATCGGGTTTTTATACGCTTATTATCAATTTATGATTATGTGATCATTGATTGCTCCATTTTTATCCTTACTGAGCATCTAAGCTCACCCCTTCTTATATTTCCTTTTCCCCATGTTTTGAAGAATGATTCTAAATGGTTTGTGTTTATAAATGTTTCATATATAAGGAATTTTATGGGATATTTTGAGGACCAAACATGGATTTTTAAAAGGTGGTATAGTGGGGGATTATGTAGATCTTTATAAACAAGTTGTTTATGAACTGAAGTGGGTAAGAGTTTTTCTTAATTATCTAAAACTATAAACATTAAATTTTATTAGGTATGTAAGTGATGAAATATTTTATTTTTGAAATTAATTTTTTGAAGAAAAAAAATTGGGTCACACTTATCTATATCAAACCCATAAATTTAAACTTTCTGTTTTTAGCACCAGATTCGGGAGTGTAGGTCTTAGGTAGTCACAATTCATATCTCAGGAGGGTTTATATAGATTTGGATATTATGATGTTTTCATGTGAGTCTTTGTTAATAGTTATGGCTACCATCATAGTTTTATAATTTAATTTTTTTTTCATAATTTCAATGTCCTATAAACCTATTTTGGAGGATTTAAGTTATGAATTTTTATGTTCACTAATGATATTTTGGAAGACATTTATTTCTAAGGTATATGTAACCTTTATGTTTAACATGTGAAAAAATTATTCGAGTAAGGATTATATTTTCCATTTGTGGAAATAATTTTAATGGTATGGATATCCTTTATGGTTTATCTGATCTTTGATTTTGAGATAATTTGGGGTTATTATATTTTTGGAGATGAAAAATGAAAGGTATGGGATAAAATTTGATTTAAAACATTTATTTAATGTAAAATATATTAATATTGTATTTTTAGTATTCTTATAAAATTTTTGGGAGTGTTTTAAGGATTATATTAATATATTTTTAGTAAAATTACAACTCATAGGTTGAGCGGTAACCCATCGCATTTTTGTAAGGTCATTAGTTTTAAACCCACAACCAAACTGTAGTAAGGCTTCATCCCCTACCACCGGCCTATGTGATGTTTTGGTTAGTGTGACATCATTTTCATTTATTTAATTTATCTAATAGATAAATATTATGTTTATTTTGGGAATATTTTTTTCATATAGATATCTATGGGAGTGAAAATTTATTTAGAGGTTAAATGATTAATGTTATTTCATAAGAAGATCACTAGAATTTTAGGAATTATTATAGGCTTCAAGAAAAATGAATATTATAGGATTATATATGAGGAATGATAGATGAATTACATTTTTTAATAATATGTGATTTTAATGTTCCGTTATGGTATTTAATGTTATTTATAGAAATCATATCATGGAGATTATATTATTAGGGAATATAATTTTTTGGTTTGAGACATTAAAAGTGATTCATGTTACTTAGAGATAAATATTGGAAGACTAAATAAAAAAATCCTTCTAGTTATTTTAGTGTTTCAATCTTATTATATATTATATTTTATGAATTTTAATTATATTCATTTATTGAATAATATATATGTTTAACTTTGGGTATTAGTACATAAAATTTGAATATAAAAGTATTTTTCTTCATTTTAAGGGTTATTTATTTTAGGAATTATCTTACCTTGTAATGACCATTTTGGTTATGGTCAATGTATAAATATAGTATAAATATATTTTTTCCCTTTTAGGAATTATGTGATCTATTAGAATATAATTTTAGTGCTTCATGCAAGAAACAATCATCTTGGATATTCATTATTTGGAGATAATAAATGATATTGTGGGGTAAATTGATGGAAGGATTAAATTATTCTTGTAAAGTTATTATATTTTATTATTTAATATCTCTATTTAGTAAAATAATTCCTAAAATATAAGAAACTTATCTTGAAAATAAATCCATTTACTTTTCTTACTAAGAAATCGATGGTCTTTTAACCCATCAAAGATTTATGGTTTGGTGATGATCAACATTCTCATGACCATGTTCTCCATCACTCTCTATCAGTCCTTGGGATTTATTATTCTCTCCCATATTCATGTTTTCACATTCCACTAATTTTTTCCTATATGGAAACCCAGTATGTGTTATTCCATATGACCTTCAGACTTCTCTTTCTATCTTTTCAAGTGGATGTTTTATTAACCCCTTTTATGATGTGGGATTTCAACAATGGTATTTTAAAATTCAAACCCATTCTTTCTAAGACCGAGTTCAAATTTTGATGACAAAAATTATTAAAGGTGTTAGTGTAATATTTCAAGATTTTAAAAGGAAATACTATATTTGTTAGCGTATTAGATACAGAACACCAAGTTAAAACAAGAAAAGAAATTTTATTATTTTATTATGATATTTATAACCTAGATGTTTAATTGGTGGGTATTAATAAGATTAAAATATTTATGAAATAAATATAAAGGTCCTACTCAATATAAATTCATTGGTAATTTCTTAGAATATAATCACTCATTTCATTCATAAAGACATTTTATTTTTCAAAAATACATTCTTTAAAAAATGGTTTTATCTATTTTTATGAGTAGAAATTATAATTAATTTCAAAAAATGATTTAATTTTTGTAAATTATCATGTAAAAATTATCTTAAGGTTAATTTTTGATAATTTTTTAAAAATCTGTATGTTTCAATGAATATAGAAAATTCTGATTTTTATTTGAAACTATATTTTTATTTTAATGTATTTATATAGTAAAATTATATTTTTCATTAGTTTTAAAATATAATTTATTCTTATTTATTTAAAATAAATCAATTATGGTTTTAAATGGATTTTATACTAGAATTTAGCATTAAAACATTTTTTATTTAAAAATGATATTTCTCTGAAAAACTGTTTTTCATCGTGTTTTGTCAATTTTATTTTAAATTAAATTCTACCAATTCCATGTTTGTAATTTTAGAAATGTATTCTATATTTGGAATCAGGAGTCCCAATTTTATTTAATAGTTCCCTTTTATTTTTTTCAATGTGAATAGTAACCGTAGTTATTTTTGTTACCACGGTAAAGGGTAAATCGATTAATTAAAGTATAAAATATAATCATACTTATTATAACATTACCCTAATGATTGTATTAATTTTATTTTATGAGTATTTTTTTCCCATATTAATAAAAATATCTTTTATATGAATGTTTGTGGCCATTTAGATGAGATTATAATCTTTATAATATTTTATTTCAAAAAAAGTCAAACATGTCACACTCTTCATATTAATAAATATAATATTTTAAAATAGGGTTATAATGAGGATATTTTTTTATAAATAGTATTTGGAAATATCAAAGAGTTATATTTATCATGGAATTTTTTTTAAATTTTAGTGAATAAATATTTACATTAAATTCTTACACAACGTTGATGCAGTAATTATTCAATTAAAAGAAAAATAAAATAAATGATTTTAAATATATTAAATGTTTTATAATTTGAAATAATTAATACGATAAATGAATTTTAGAGTATAATTTTACAAGTTTTGGATGTGTTATAATAATATTTTTAATTATAAGTGTCATCCTGGTGTTATTAAAGTTAATGTAATGAATACTTCTTAAAATTGAGATTATTGATATTCCAAAATAAATAATATTTTATTAAATGGTATAAAATTATTAAAAATATATATTCAAGAAATTTAAAATGATATAGTTTATAATACCAACAGTGTTACATTTATGGTATTTTTTCCACTTATAGTAATTATCTTGACCCCAAAAGAGTAAAAAATTTTATTGTCGCGATAAGTTTAAAAAGGGTTAATGAGAGGTTAAAACAAAAATATAAGGATAAAATTAGAGTGAAAAATCATCTAATTTTTATTTTATGATATTATTTAGAACCATAATCATACTATATATTAAATAAATTATTTTTGAGCTATTTTTAATTGAATATTAATTTATAATAATTTAATATTTTGAAAAAAAATCCAAGAGTGCACATCCTCTCTCTTTTATAAAAGGGAAAATATTCTTCTCAGTATTTCACACATAAAACCCCATTTTTTATCCATTAATTGACCAAATACCTTCCTATAAACCCTAACCTCATTCTAGAGTCCATATTTTTAGAATAATATCAATCTCATAGTTATCACATTGTTAAGAAAAGAAGGTCTTCCAAATAAGTGGTATAGTTTTCAACTGCATGTCTTAGTTTTGTCTCTTCTTCCACCTCATTAAAATATTATTAATCCACAATAAAATAATAAAAAAAGTACAAAAAATATAATTATCTATTATTATTTTAATTTAATAAACTATATTTATCGCAATCCTCCACCAAATTGGAAATGAATTCATCGTTCGTGGGTATGATGAACTATCACCTCACGAATCGATGTAATTCATTTTCTATCAACATCTATCAAGACGATATAGAATTATGGAACTAATATTATCATAATAATAAAATATTTATCTTTATAATAATATAATATATCATCTACCTTTGTACCATTCAATTCACTTAAAAATGATAACGTTGTTCGTGTGTATGTGTGTACTACCACCTCCACAAAGCGATGTAATTCATTTTTCATCATTGCATCACAATGATGATATATATAAATATATTTAATGATTTAATATATATTTATTTTATCATTATGTAAATATAAAATAATTCTTACCTTATTTCCATAATGATCGTTGACAAATGGAAATGGTACTTATGTGTACGTTTGACCAACCATCTCTAAAACTGTAACGCGGTGCATTTTTCATAACCATATTTAGTGGTTAGATTTAAAAGTATAATTGACTTATAAAAATGATAAATATTTCATGATTAGTATTATAAATATTATTTAATAATTTCCTCTCTGACCATATTCAACCTACCGAAGTCCTTTTGGACTTATGTACCAAAAATCGCTAAAACGCCCAATGTGAACATAAATTATTAAGTAATTGTTAAAACTAGTAATAATTTAGATAAAATGAATAATAAACTTGAAAAAACTTCTTAATAAAGTAAATAATTATACTAATTTTATTATTCATGATGATAAAATTTTCACATGATGAAGCAGACTCAAGGTAAGTGTTTCTCATCTCACCTTTATTTCTGTGAGATGTATGCCATATTCACCGCTTATTTATTTTATGTGGTGTATATACAGAAATTTAATATATTATAACCTGAAGGATTTTTTTTTTAATGGTATTTAAATTTTAATTTGAATTTTTTTATTTCATAGGGATTATGACTCAAAAAGAAACCCATGTGGTAAGACTTTATTTCACAACATCATCATTATTCAGGATTGTTTATGTTAAAGTCTCCATTAAGAAAATTATTTGATCATTCTATTCCATATAAAAATTATCTAAAAAAATTTCATGAATGTTTTTTCCCAACCAAAATGGTTTTTTAAATAAATTTTACCCGTTTTTTATTTTTTTAAAATTTTTAAAAATGAATCTTTTCATCATTTTCCGAACGATGAAAGTCTTAACTTTGAAAAATGAATATTTTTTAACCTATACAACATGAATGGATTTCCCCGCCATCATGACTTATTTTTTCATTGATTATTCCTTTAAAAGTTCCCATGGTTATTTTTAAATAAAAATATTTCATTTATAATATCTGAACTATGAATGTCTTGGAAGATATCATTGACATAATATTTAATATATTATGTGTATTCCTTAAGTATATATCTTATTCCAATTTTTTGATCTCATGGTCCATGTCCTTTGATGATTCATGTCTTATAAACTACCATGATTCATGACATAAATTAAGATTATGATCCTTGATATTCAGGGTAAGGATTTCAAATGTTAAGATCATGTTGTCATTCCCTTATGATTATATTATGCTTATGTGATCATTGATATTTCCATTTCTTACCCTTAATGATAATATAATCTCATGCATTCTTATGTTTCCTTTTACCCATGTTATAAAGAATTATGATATATGACTTGTGTTTAGAATTTTTTATTACTTGAGGAATTTTATGAGATTTTTTTAGGGCTTAACCTGGATTATGAAAAGTTGGGTATTATGGCAGATGATGTTGATCTTTATGACGAAGTTATTTATGAACCCATGTTGTTAATATTTTTTCCTAATTCTCTAAAACTCTAAACCCAAAATGTATTTATGTGTGTAAGTGATCCAATATTTTCTATTTATATTAAATTTTTTGGATAGAAAATTTGGATCAAATTTATCAGTATTAAAGCCAATAATGTAAATTCTATGTTTTTACCACTAGATTTATGATTGAGGGTCTCCAACTATTACAATTACACATTAATGAAACCCCATAACATACGCATGAGTATTTATATATTTTGATGAAGATAAAAATACACATTGACCACGTTGATATGATGTGGTATTCTAGAAGAGATGTTGATACATTAAATCAGGATGAGAGTTGTGATACAAGTTAGACATGACTCAAGTATTATACCCCTTAGGTTATGGAAGATTCATTGAGAATAATTGAATGAACCAATACCAAATTCCCAAGATGATTCACTTTTTTTATTTAAATTATTCATCATTTATTATTGTTCATAATATAAAAATTTATGTGTAAACATAAAAAAAATAAAAAAAAATAGTGAATATATTAAATCATATTAAGACGCGATGAATGTTTTCTATATATTGCATATAATGTTTTTTCATTTGACCATATAATTTGGTCATATTAGAAAAAAAATGAATTCATTCATTGAGAAATAATAAAAATCATAAAAGAAATATTAAGTTGTAACACCTGAAATAATTTGAATTTGAACAAAACTGGGTGTATGGGGTGGTTTTCAACCATCATTATGGGTGCATCCTACTACTACAGATTTATTATGAAAGTGATATGGTCACTTAATTTAATATATAAGTAAATAAATAAGGATATCTAGCTTGTTTTCATTGTTGAGGTAAAATTTTGAGTAAATCAAGTTTATTATTTCTAGAAGTTGGGGAATCACTCAACAGTTCAAGGAGTTGTGAATTAATGCATTTGGCCAGTCAATAATCTACATCAAAACTCTATGGTTATTGGATTAACCCTAGCATAGACTATAAAGAGACGTTTTTTGGCTAAATTCCCCTATAATACTCAATCTATTGTGAATTTTTAATATATTAGTGAGCGATATTATATTTTGATAAAATAGTGGGATCCATTTAATTAATCTACAATGTCTAATAGATAATCAAGATAATGTATTAATCTACTATAAATTTTATTTTTTAGAAAAATGAAATGTAATAACTCATATAAACCATAACTAATTTCATAAATATAAAATTTCATCACCATTATGAGTTTTCAAGAGTATTATAAGAACTTTCACAAATTACTATGATATATATAAAGTCTAAGTTCCAAATTTCCCACTACTTGTTTAGCCCCCTCAGGAATCATGGGGGTGAAAAATACTTACAAGAGACTCATTTATAATTAATTTTATGTTTATATCATAATTATATCCTAAATTTACAATGAGTTGTAGAAAAAAAATCATGACATGGATGATTTTAGATGTTATCTCATCTCTAAGAAGTATGTGGGAAGAAAGAGAAAGATATGAATAGGGTTATGATTAAACTGAATATGTGTAAATTGAAAGTTGGATCCGGATAATTCAAAATTTTAATTCTTATATCATTCTGACACACTTAATATTTTTTATATTGTTATAAAAATGACTATAATGGATAAAACACTTCATTTTATTTTAGGTATTGTCCACCAAGAATATAAAAACATTAAAAAATCTTAATATTTAGTTATTTTGGTTAAATTTTTGAAAGAAAATGTGAAAAGGTAAATGGAAAGTGTGACTTAAAAGGAACCTATAAAATTTTCTTCAAATATATGAGGTAGATAATCATATAATAGGATATTTTCTTTTCATGTCACAAGATATGTCTATGAAATATTAAATGCAATGAATTAAAGTAAAATAAAGAAGAGGATTCCACTTAGATTATATTCATCATTGTTTGTGATGTTTATATTAATCATATTTTCTAGGAAATAAAATATTCCTATCTCAAATATATATTTAATTATATAAAAAATGTATGGAAAGAAACATTACAATAAGTAAGTATATTACTAAGTCAGTGGTGAGAAGTACACAACTTCTAATTTTAAATTTTAAGGGTTCTTATTAATTTTTTTTTAATTATTTACAAAACATTAATCTCACATTTCCATCGGAAACAAAGAGAATATTTTTCAAACATTAATGAATATTGTTTGTGGTGTCAAATACACAACTACTAGTTCATTAATTCTTGAATTACTAACAATACTCGATGAATATAAAATGCATGACTCCGTCAGACCCAATTTTGGTAAGATATTAATTTTCATGTAAAAAATTATTTATCAGTGATATACCCAATATAGATTTTGAATTTTTGGAGTTACAAACCTTAGGTATTATCGATACATTTACTTTTCTAGTTTTGTACAAATAAACCATTATAAATAAAGGTAAGTAACATATCTTATATAATTTTTTATCTAGAGATAATAAACTATTCTAAGGTTAATCTATAAATAAATTTATATTATTCATAATATTTCCTTAAGATTTTTGTGGAATGTAAAAATGAAATATATAATATTCATGGTCAAAAGATATCATTTTCTTTTGGACCATGTGTCAAAGAATATATTGACCAAGCATTCGTCGATCATAAAACATAGATTATATTTATTCCTAAAATGGAATTTCCTTATATATATTTTTAAAAGTGATTTTAGTAAAGAAAATTTATGATCAGAATTACATGAATACATTGATCATTAAAATGTATTATATATTAATTCTTCATTTCACATTTTAGTATACACATCAGAGTCAGGATGTAATTTAAAGGAGCATCAATATTGAGACTTATATGCATTATATAATCTTCCATTATTTTTTGAGACATGCTTCAAAAATAGTGGTATTATCCCATACCCATATAGAAACTATAATTAAAAATGGATATCATAAGATTTTTAGTATTATATAAATCCATCATGTCATAATAATATGTGTTTTGATTGAAAGTGTTTGTTATCAATATAAATGAAATTGCATCAAGAAAAACATAATGTACATCTAATGTAATTATCCAAAAAATTTCGAAGGATATTATAGAAATACATATGATAGAAAGGTTTAAATTGTTTTTTCTGTACATAGTTTAAGACATAACCTTTATACCAATTATCATGGTCGATATGTTTGAATTTAACTTGTTATTGCTACTTTATATGATCATTTTAATTATAATTGGACATTAGAAAGACATTTATTTATAAATTTTCAATATGATATAACCATAAAGACTTAGTGAAAGCATAAAATTCTCATATGGGGTGTAAGTTACTAAAATCATGTTTTGGAATGAAGTAAGCAATAAGATCATAAAATATTCATCTGGAATGATTTTTTTAGGTGTCTACAAGTTGTAAGTGGGACAACCACATTTTTACAAGGAAAAAAATATTTTATAACATATGGTAAATATTTATTAGACTTATAATTAGATAATACCATAATTAAAGTGACTCTCTATATATTGACTTAAAGTAGCAGCTTATGATTTAAGGAACAAGATAAACTAAGGTAGATATAATGGGTTTCTTATACCAATTCAAAGTACATATAACAATATAGTATTGAAAATTAATAGTTAGAACAATTTTGGAGTGAATTCGTACCATTGTCAAATGAATAAATCTCACCAAGAAGATACGCATGAGACTTAGAAGGAGATTAATGTGGTGAGTAGAATTTTATATGCTTCTGTGATAGATAAATCACATATTTCTTAATATATATTAAATTTTATGTTGGAAACATATACTCTATTGTAGTAAAATATCATTATAATCCATGAGAACTTCCTGGGAAGATATTAAAACTATCCAACAATACATGAGAGAGTACAAGAGATATGCTCCTCACACTTAGAGATGAAGGGGCACTAGTTTTAAGGGGATAAAAACTTGTATTAATTTATATCAATATGGTCTATTATCACAATGAGGATATGTTAATAGGAAAGAGAAGATAATTCAAGATAGTGGTAGTCATATGTAGTGTGTTTTATATTTTGATGCATCTGAACAACAAGTGTAAAATATACAATCATTTTTCCTAGTTCTTATAATCACACCTAGTAAGTAAATTTTTATCCTAATATAAATTGTTGTATTCAAAAAATACTAATAGACAATATGTCGTGTTCTTATGGTGTAAAAAATGAATACAATAAGGGATATCATTTCTTAATGAGTCTTACTTAAGGAGTTAGTTTATATATAGTAGAGTAGCTATGTAGTGGAGAGGTATCAGTCCCAAAAAATAAATTAATAACTCAGTAAAAGCATGAATTAATCATGAGAGAGCTGACAAGGTTAGTTAATAAGTTGGATCAAGTGAAAGTGAGAGTGTTGTAAAATCGGGTGCCCTAGAACCAACATGAATAGTACTTTTCAATTACTATATCATGAAAATAAAGATTTATGCATGATTTATACTTAACATTATAGTGTTCATATTTCTACATATTCTATTTACATTGTAATTTCCATAGATTATTTTTCATATCAATAGGTTATAGTAACTACCATGCTATAATGAAAACCACAAGATACTATGGAATTAATATTAAAAATATTTTCTATAGAATAGATATATCATAATAACTGGTTAGAAATTGTAATGCACCAACCCATGTTGACCCATATTTTACTTGAGATGGCCCACCATAAGGCCTGATTAGTGTTATCGATTGCCATAGGCTGGAGAGAAGCACCTAACATAACCAAAATTCTCTAGGGAATGGTATCTATCATGGTAAATCTCGTATGAATCATCAATAAGATGCGAAATTAAACCCTCTATCATTAGATTTAATTATATAAATATAAACATCCATAGTACACAAAATATTATAAAGATACCAAAGGAAACACACATACATCATATATACTATAACAGGAAAACTACATGGTATCTCATGTCAAAACCTTAACAAATACGATGGTGAAAATCCAAACAAGGACTATATATACTTCCCAATCGGTACAAAATTTCAAAACAACACCACCTAATTAAAATCCATGAGACCATGTATCCTCTACAAAACACTGATGGTGGTAATGAAAAGAGACACCCAGATATATGGAAGCCTTTCCTGTACTAGTTTCTAAAAAATCAAAATCTACTTACTCCCAAAAACATACATAGGGTGTGAAAAAAAAATCCAATTAGGGTACCACCATGAATATATTTGATGATTTCACCAATGAAAAATGATAAAGAAGTTTGAAAACACTTTTTCAAAACTAAACCACTTTGAAAAGATTCCTTTTTTAAATTAAAATTTGAAATAACTTTGGTTTTCCATTTTAATCAAAAATGATTTTCCAGAATAATTTCAAACATGGATAAAATAATGAAATAAGTCCCAATTAATAACATGATCAACATATACATCATAGAATAATAATAAAGAGAGTAAACATAATTAACAATAACCATATAAATGGAATAAAATGAAATAGGCATAACATATCTCATCACATAAAACATGGAACTAATAAAATGTATAAATAATATGACCCAATTCAGTATTAATAATGTTAAACTAGGTAAATAACCATAAATCCTATCATGATTTTGTATAATAAGTTTCCTAGTTAGCTATGAAACAGTGGAGGATCTCACAGGCTTTCCTTGGATCAACTCCAAGAGCTCTCCAAATCTCCAGAAAACCAATCACGGAAGCTCTTATGGTCTCCCTACCTAAAGGATATCATAACCTTGGGATCCAAAATGTAAGATAGCATGTTCTCCCCTCCAAAGGGCCGCAAAATACCCCAAACAAACCTCTCGATCACACCCAAGTTAACACATTTCTTAATCTATGCCAACATAATCACAAACATGTGACAGACAATCCAAATCCATTTCATGAGCCGATTTCACAAAATAAATGACCACCAAATTGAAACACCATTTACTAAGATAAAACCATTTTGTAAACCCATTTTTAATCATAAAACATTATTGAGCTATTTAATCAAACACTTGGTGTGCATAGAAGCTACACCCATTTAGAAACCCTTCTTAAAGCACACAAATTTCTAAACTAATCCACGAATCACCTTAAACGTTGAATACCAAACAACCATAAATCATTAAAATATAAATTTAAAAAAATAATACAGTTGACTCATAATTTAAAGGCAATCCATCAAAAACTAATTTAAACAGAGATACTTACTTCAATTTGTGTTCCAAATTTGTCATATTTGATGATAACCATGAAAAATAAGAATACCAAGGTCTCAAACACCTAAGACATAATAAAACCAACAATTTCCCCCATCACATACCCAAGATTCATCCAAAAACCCTACTAGGGTTACGCATCTCCATGTAAGAGGAGTAACAAACACAAATAAGGGAAATAAAGAAGAAACCATGTAGATATTGATATGAATCATTCCAAAACACCGTGAATCTAAGGAGAAACTAAAACCAAGGGGGTCGGGTGATCACTAAGGCCAAGGAGGAGGACCTTCATGTGATGGGTGAGGAAATGAGGAATTAGGGTAATAAAATTGTTAGGTGAAAAAAGGTAAAATGTCACATTTTAAGTGACCTGGATAGGTTTCATGGTTTCGTCACACAGTTTGGAAAATCATGCACCAACCAAACAGGTTCCACTATCCACCCAAAAAATACATCCATATAGTTACCCCTGGGTGTCACATAGTTTAAAAACCCATTAAAAAATCCTGAAAACCCCCACATTAAAACTCTGTATCCCCCTTTCATGGCTAGATGTTTGATTATACAAAGCATGAGATAACTATATGATTTGATTTTACTTCCATAAAATTACCATTTTTTGACCCCAGTAGTCAGGGACTCTAGGATGTAACCCAAAGGAAAATGAAACTCAAAATTTTACACCCCAATGACTTGAAGGGTGTCAAAAACTCCCCACTATGAAAATTTATACCTCAAGAATGTCCTCAAGAATCCAAGGAAGAAAAAAGTTGATGCCACTACTCCCTCACCCCACTTATATACACCAATGTCTCATGGATATCGCATCCACCCTTCCATAAAACATGAAGCAATGAGATCAATTTACCATGGAAAACCTTATTATAATAATCTAAAACATGAATAGGTTTCTCCACCATATAGGTGTCAGGGTCAATGACGAAATATTCACATTCCAATACATGAGATGGGTCCCGATAGTATCTTTTTAGGTGATAATCATAAAATACATTGTGTATTAAGGTCAGTTACAATGACAACTCCATAAATAGGATACCTTCCCAAGATTATCCACAACATGAAACATCATAACATAATGTGTATCCCAATTCCAATTCCTTCCGAAAAAATGTTGTCCCAACTGAATTAATACCTGAAGAAACACCTGATCACACAACTAAAACTCCAACGGAATATAATTATGGTCGACATATAACTTTTGGTGACTCTGTGTTGTCTCTAACCATTTTCAAGACATCTGAATTTTCATGGTAATCTTCTAGACATGGATTAGTCTTACTAGGTAATTCTCACTACCATAGCATAACACAATAGGGATTAAAATAACCACCCGAATAACACCAAAAATAGGGTAATCCTGATCAATGTCTAATACCAGTTATAATAAGAAAACTCAAACAATAATAGGTTCTTTTCCCATGAACCATTGAAATCAAGAACAAATTCTTAAAACATATTCTTGAGAGTCTGGATAGTTTGCTCAGTTTTTCTATCCATCTATAGGTGATGTGTGGTTATCAATTTTAAATGGGTTCCCAAAGCCTCATGGAGTCCCATATAGAAATGAGAACTATAGTAGTAATCTCAATATGACTCTATCACTGAGGGAAATCCATGAAGCTAAATAACCTCTCAAAGATAATGGCTTCTAAGGTCCTATATCTTTATCAACAATCTAATGGAAGGAAAATGGGATTATTATCAAATGATAAAAAATCACACATATTAAATCATTCCCACTTGGTTCATGAGGTAGTATGATCACTTAATCCATAGTGATCTCATCCAACTACTTTACAATAATAGGAAGTTTCTATAACAACCTAGCTGGTCTGTGATACTCGTTTTTGATTCTATGGTCAGTCAATCACTTGGAAAAAAAATCCACCACACCTTAACTCGTCAAGATATTCTAATAATAGCCTCTTAAGGTATAAAAAATCTTGGTTTCATCAGGCTGAATGTCCCAACAAGAATGATGCGCCTCACACATCACCTCATACCACAGGATCAAAGTAACTACTAGCCACTCCTTGAAGAGGATATAACCATTTGGAAACTAATACCATTCATGATAGGTCTTTTATCCATTTAAATCAATGTTGATATGTTGGATCTCAAGGATGTACAACTTCTTACTTCTAACCTGATATATAAGAGAGGGTGTGACATATACATAATAAAATAACACCCTATATCTATCCACCTACAATTCCATGCTCAGAATAATAAGAAAACACATCAGACACCACTCATCAACTGATTCTCTAACTACTTTCATAATAAGATTCTCGATCAATGTGTGGGAAACCAAAATCCCCTTCCTGGGTGTATATGTAGTCTTAAGATCAAAAGTATAAATGTAATACACCTAGTATATATATATGAGGGTCAGGTCCCTGTTGGTAAAACTTTACTTCAGGCTCTTTTGATCTGAATATACTTTAAAATTCTCCCTAAATGTTAATATTTTCATGTCTTCAAAGAATGAATAACAACTGTTAATTATACGATGTGGTTGAGGTTATTATATTCATGTGTTCATAGTTACCACAATACATAGGAAACCACATAGTTATTCTACATTGTAACACACCCCAAAAATACACTAAAAAGAATAAATATATGAAACATAATCTCTCATAATCTCGAGAAGAATATACATGTGTATATGTTAGATAGGTTCGGGATTGTTCAAAAGCACTCTATAAATTCTCATCACACTCAAAATTCACCCATTTCATTGTAAAATTCTTTAATGGAGAATATATTAAAGAGAAGTACCAAACAAAACATCTAAAATACCAAGATTTTCCTAGATAATGTATATCTTGAACAAATTCTTGGGATTATCCCACGACATTACAGCTCTAAATTTCTCTATATCCACTATAACTTCTACCTTGGAAATCATGTGTTCGAGAATCCTGACTTCTTGAATCCAAAAATGGAACTTGTTCAACTTTTAATATAGACATTTCTATCTAAATACACCAAAAACAACCTTGATATGGTCAGTGTTGTCCTTTTTAATCTTGGAATGCACCAAGATGTCATCCAAAAATATGACCATGAAGGATCCCAAAAGGAGGTGGAAGATATAGTTCATCAATTCCATAAAGACTATGGGAGCATTTTTAAGACCTAATAGCATTGAAAAATACTCAAATTTTTCATACTAACTCTGAATGGTGGTCTTTTGAACATCCTCTTCCAAGACACTCAATTGGTGGTACCTGAATCTCATGTAGATTTTTGAAAACCAATAGGCTCCTCTAATCTAATAAAAATGGTCTTAAATTTTTAGAAATGGGTATTTATTTTTCAGGTTCACCTTGTTAAGATTAGGGTATTATATGATAATTCAAATACCTCAATCTACCTTATTTGAAAATAACACCAGAAAATATCATTATGAAATACTAGGATGGATAAATACCTTTACCTTATTTTCATATAACAAAACATTCATCTCTTTTATATCTATAGAATCCATATAATAAGACAATAAGGATATTAGGCTCATACCTGGGAGAAGATTGAAGGTAAACTTGATATCTCACTGGGGAAGAATTCCTAAAAAAATCATCAAGAAACATGTCAGGGTACCCATCCATGACCATTGGAAGTTCACCCAGTGAACTATGCTCCAAATCATCTAGAAACAACATAGAAAACTAGAATGAGATCATCCCCAACCTTGAAGAAAGTAGTCCTTCCCTACCAAGATTTGGATTACACTCACCCCGAAAGATGTGTGTGCTCCCATCAAATGTAAGTAACTGGAATCTATGGGGATAATATTTTACTATCACTTTATAATTTATTAACCAATATATGGTGATGATGATATTCAAAACATCCAGTCCCAACACAAGGAATTCCGAGATAACTTTTATATCATCTTCCAAAACATGACACTCAAGGAACATGAATTCTTTCTCCTTATTCATACCCATTGAGGCTAGAAAATCAATAACACAAGGAATCAACTCAAATCACATACCCAGCGAATAAATAATATTAAGTGAAATAAGAGAATTGAATTTTACAATATCAATTATATATAATTCCATTAAGGAAGCAATAAACATTGTACCTATCATGGTGGTCGGCGCAAAATCTACGTCCTATAAAAACACCACTACTACATGGAGATGCCCCAGCTCAAAACCTCTCAAGGAATTAATCCCATATTTAGAATCTACAATACCATGAAGATGAGATCCTACTCCTCTCAAATCATTATCCTAAACCTGATATCCTTTCAAAAAACTATATCCCACACTAATCCCCCACAAATCCAACTAACAAAAGCATTATAGATTACCCAAACATCCACAGTGGCCGCACTTCTAGGGAGTCTTTGAGCATTTAGTTCTGGTGTGACTATCCATCCTAAACCAATAGAAAATAAAGGGTTCTTGAATAGAATAATACACATGAGTTAAACCTAATGACTGATAGAAACTCTTTCCATTAGCTCTTTGGGATTCATCTAGCTTCCACTTCTTCACTAATGAATAAATCTAGCTTCCTCCTACAGAAAAAAACCACTAGGACCTGTATTACAAGTCAAAACTAGCTATTTTATATCTTTCTTTTCAGCCACATATGAATTAGTTGGTTTAAAAATTAATATGATCGTATATTTAATCTCAACCTCAACTCCATCTCGAAAGGTAGAGCCTTCAGGTATTCGTTTGGGAGGTGATTTGGAGAGACATGAACCAAATTGGAAAATCCAGAAACATACTCCAGCATCGAATGATCCCATTTTTTCAAATTCAAGAACTCATAGACCTTATCCACCCACAAGGTCTCTATTTATAACTACTAATTAAATATCACCTTGAAATTTTCCCATGTGAGATCCTCATGCCTCCATGAGACCACCATGGACTTCCACCACTTCTTGTCCATTCCTTACAGTGCATAAATGGTGAATATCACATTATAACTATTAGGTATCTTAAATTACTCAAATATCTTATTGATATGATCCAACCTCTCTTCAAGATCATTGGATCTCTAGTCACCAAAGAATGCTAATGGATTTTTTTCTCGTAAACTGTTGATCATGGTCTATCATCTGTGTCTTCTCACAACTACCCACTTGACCTAAATATTGGATCATATAAATCATTGACTCCACCAAATATGGATCAAGAGGAGGTCTGTCCTACTAGGTGTCCATCGCATCACCCATCCTACACATAGAAAAGGTTCTTCTAGGAGGTCTTTAATACAAGCCATTGAAGCATAAACTTCATCAAGAATTATTCCACCTCAACCATATCAAAATAACTAAAAGAAACCCCCATATTGGGAAAAAACAAGAAAAACTAGATTTAAAAACAAACACATATGAAAAGGGATGGAACGAATCAAAATGTCATCAAAACAACCCATAATTGGTCTTAAAACATAATCCAAAATATCAGACCACCCATGGAAACTCTATGTTCAACATAAAGAAGGCTAGAAAGGCACTCCTATATTACTACCTCTAGAGTCTAGATTGTACTAGTTCCCATATACCACAAACTCCCAAATAATAACTATCTATGATACCATTTTTTAACGAACCAACCAGGTTGAACCCATACCATCACCTGAGCTGGACCTCCATGAGGTCCGAAGAATGTTCCTGGTCTCTATGAGTTGACAATAAGCATCGGGTATAACCTGTTGTATCTTGGGAATGAATTTACCCATGGTAAACCCAAAATGACTCATCCATAATTTTGGAAGGCCACACCATTATAATAAAATTCAAGGATATAAAACTAATCATCCAAAGTATGAATAATACTACACTAATATTATAGAAAACACTCATACATCATATAGAAACATACCATAATCACTACCAAAAAACTGGGCAAGGCAGGAGCCTGCTTTTATCAGTGCTAACAGAAAAGCGCTGATTAAGGGGTTGGCTTTTATCAGCGCTAAAAAAGCGATGATAAATGCACCCTTTATCAGCTCTTTTTTTATCGCTGATAAAGGGTGCATTTATCAGCACTGATAATATTTATGGTATACATTAAATTAAAAACACATGTTATAACTAAATATATATATATATATATATATAATTAAATAATTATAAGATTAATAATATATATATTTATTAGATTTATAATATTTATTAGATTTATTAATTCATTAGATTTATTAGATTTATTAATTCAGTATATTTAATATATATATTTATTATATTTGTTTATATTTAATGTATCTATTTTATTTATAAATATATAATACATTTTAATATATATTTATAATTAAAATTATTTAATATATCTGTGTTTTCCATTGAATTGGGGTCAATTAATATATATACATGTGTATATATATGTGTGTGTGTGTGTGAATGAATAATGTTCATTTATTGATTATAATTCCATATCACATTGATGTGTAATTGATTTATAATTCATTATGTTACCCATATAATAAATATGTTATAAAAAATGTACACTTATAATTAAAATTAAATTATATTTAAAAAATATGTATATATTTTATTATATTTTCAATGATATATATATAAATATACCTTTCAAATAATTTTATAAGTATAAATAGAGATATTTTTATTTAGAGTTATAATTATTAATAAATATATATTTATATTTATCATAAGTATCATTTTAAATAAATATATAATAATATAAATAAATTATTAAATTTATACATTTATCAGTACTTTTATTAGCACTGATAAACTAATTCTTTATCAGCGCTATAAAAGCACTGATAAAGGGTGTCATTATCAGCGCTAAAATGAAAAGCGCTGATAAAGTCACCATTTATCAGCACTACAAAAGCGCTGATAAAGTCCAACCTTTATCAGTGCTAAAAAAATGCTGATAAAGGTCCATGAGGGATTTACAAAATCTACCAGGTCCTCCTCCTCTTCCCCGCACATTGTCAAGCTTTCATGGAAGCCCTACCCTAGGTCGTTGCCTCCTCTCCACCGCTCCCTCCTCTTCGCTGTGGCCGCTACCTCCTTCCCCTCCTCCTCTGCCGCAGTCATCACCTCCTCCTCCTCCTCCGGCGCCTAATTCTCCTCCTCCTCCACCGAGGCTCCTCCTCCTTCTTCTCCTGCGCCACGGCCTCCTCTCTGCCACTGCTCCTACTCCTCCTCCTCCTCCACTGCGGCCTCCTCCTCCTCCTCCTCCTCCGCCTACTCCGCTACCTCCTCTCCACCGTGGATCCTCCTGATCCTCTCCACCATGGCCTCATCCTCCTCCTCCACTGGCGCCTCCTCATCCTCCTCCTCCTCCTCCTCCTCCGCCTACTCTATTGCCTCAGCTGCCTCCAAGCTACCTCTGCTGCCTCTGCGCTGCCTCTATTACCTCCGCTGTCGACGCCTCCTCCTCCTCCGCCACCGGGTCTTCCTCATTAAGGTGAGTAAAATTGAATTTTCCTGAATTAATTATGTTTTCATCTATTGTCAATATTGAGATTAATTATTGGCATGATTCTTGTGTGTGATGCATGTGTGTGTGACACATGTATATATGGTTAGTTACTTGTTTGATCTTGACTTGCTCTCCCCAATTATGGTGGGTCTCACCATCACATCACATAAAAAACAATTTAAGGAGGGAATCTCTATAGACAACCACTCACAAAAGTACTCCAAACCAATACTAAGTGATCCCCATTTCTATATCTCACATCATATTATCATACAAAAAATGATCTAAGGATGGAATCACAATATCCAACCTCTATCCCAAGTCAAAATGCACCCTCAATAATTGGATCCCATGGAAGTCACACACTAATCCCCTTTGACCATTGCCTTCTCACTCAAAGTAGGGTCCTACCAACACCTTGTCACTCAAATAAAGGCCATCAATCTTTTCTCATGACACAAAACATATAAATAGTAATCTTA
Organism: Viscum album; assembly: GCA_963277665.1. Taxonomy (NCBI): domain Eukaryota; kingdom Viridiplantae; phylum Streptophyta; class Magnoliopsida; order Santalales; family Viscaceae; genus Viscum; species Viscum album. The sequence continues at coordinate 1,209,287,454 of OY728165.1, read as the reverse complement.
GGAGGGTATCTAGATTTCCAACCTCTCGTACTAGCTAAACCACATCATCAATAGGTGGGCCACACGGATGATCATACTTTAACTAGGTGAAAGTCATATGAAGTCCCAATCTCTTAGTCAGTCTGAACGTAAATGATAAAAGTCCTTATCCATTTAGCCTTTCATAATAATCTCCTTAAAACCATCTTGGTTATACATGAAAATTATTCCCAACCTATCAACATTCTAATTCCACCTATAAGGGAATCTATTGGGTTCAACAAACCTAACCCGTCTCTACTCATTGAAACCAACACACACTCATCTCTACATGGTAATGTCACAACCCACATGCTATACTTGATCTAGGCCTCGATAGTTTAGTCTATATCATCTTCTAATTATCACATTAAAACTCATTAAAACTAAATAATGACCATCCAAAGATACTCACACTAAGAGCCTTGGATACCCTATGCTAATTCATCCTGACTATTATCATGACCCTCACTTAGGTACCATATCTTATCTCCCCTTGGAGATCTCTTAATCCAATTATAAGGAGGAAATCCTCTATGTCACACTTCACCAATCCCTATATGGAATAGCCTACTCATCACACACACCATGACTCTTATATATCCTTAAGAGGGTGTTGCTCATCATACGTGAGATATTAAACTATATGATCCATCTTCTTTTGGCCTAAGACTCTAATACCTACTCAAATATCCTTATAAAACCTAACTAGGCTATACAAATCTCATACCAAACCTAATCCTTTCATTAACACAACTACTCCATGGAGACATAATCCCTGGATGATCAAAAAATCACAAACATTCAATATAACCCTCACTCTATCTCTTGGTGGATCAAAAACACCCTATTTATTTACCTTGGTTGCTCTTGATTTCTATCCCTTTCACTTGAACACATATACTCATGCATGAATTCACAATCATGCATAAATTGGAACATGGTTTTGTATTATAGGGTCCACGTACCTCAAAAAATGGAGTAACCCCCTCACCAAGATCAACTCATCCTCAACCAAGACTATACATGCCTTATCTAATCGTGTACCAATGATTGAGACCCAATCTCAAGGAACAATTCCCAAATAATTAATTATAGAAACTTATAATTAATTATTCACCTTAATATAATTAGAAATAATCATTCAAAAACTCACTTAGAAACACAACACCACCTAAACCACACAAAACATGGTGCGTTCATCATACGTGGATAACCTCTAGCCAATATAAACAAAATCTACATCATTTGAATTGATTTGAAGATGATATAGTAAAACCATCACACAAATCCTAGTTAAAATCTTCCTAAATCATAGGGAAATAAAGGATAGCTGTAATGGAGGATGTATGAGGAAAGAACTCACTAACTCACTATAAAAAACTCCCAAGAACCACCCCTCATCAGGGGGGATCGAAGAGAGGAAGAGAATGGATGAATCCCAAGAACAAACCAAGATTTTCTATTAATGAGCATGCCCCCACCATTATTGATGTATCTAGTTTTTTATCTAGATTATACTCATATTCCTTCTTCCCAAACCTATATAACCATCTTATGTATTTAAAATATGATGAATATAAATAAATAATGGATGAATGCCAATCGGTTGACAAAAGACTATGGAGAAGGCGTGAAATAGTTTATCAAGTTTTCAAAAGATCATTCATGTGACCCATCTCAAATCCTTTGTCCGTGTTTACGCTGTAGTTATTCAAAACAAATTACTCTATAGAAGTTTTAAGAACACTTGATCTATCATAGAATAGATCATAGTTATACATGATGGAATAAACATGGGGAAACAACAAATGTAGGTAGTGGCTGGGATAACAGTGTGTTTTCTAGATCGTCTAATATGATTACAAACATGAACAATGAATATGACTGTATAGAGGATGTGATTACAGATGTGAATGATGATAAATATCATATTGAGGAAATGACAAGGACCGTCGAAGATGAACTTCGTGATTTCCCAAAATTGTTTGAGAAGTTAAAAAGCTGTGCAAAGACGTTAGTGTATGTTGGTTGCACTAAATATACAGCATTGTTAGCCATACTGAATCTGTATAATTTGAAATAAGACAACGGGTGGAGTAACACTAGTTTTAAAAAACTAATTTCTCTCCTGAATGACATGCTCCTAGAAGATAATGAGCACCCGATCTGAACATACGACGCCAAATGAATGTTATGCTCGATGGGTATGATCTCTGAAAAAATGCACGCCTGCCCGAATGACTGTATACTATTTTGCAAGGACCAAAAATCACTTAAAGAATTCCCAAAGTGTGGTGATACTCGATAAAAGAATGATGAATCTAGTCCTACTAAATTTGTATGGTACTTTCCAATAATTCCAAGGTTTAGGCACCTATATAGTAGTGAGGAGACTGCAGGAAAATTGATATAGAATGGAGATATAAGAATTAAAGATGGGATACTATGTCACTCGGCAGACTCTCCTCAGTGGAAGATAATTGATCATGAGTATCCTGAATTTGGAAATGAGACGAGAAACCTTCGTCTTGTGTTGTCTACAGATGGAGTTAATTCTTTTGGTTTTCAAAGCAACAGTCACAGGACATGGCAGGTTATGTTCGAAAATTATAACCTACCATCGTGGTTATGCATGAAACGAAAATACGTCATGTCATCTATGCTTATATCAAGATCAAAACAAATGGGTAATGATATTGATGTTTATTTAGATTCATTGATCGAATATTTGAAATTATTATGGGATTCAGGTGTTATATTGTATGATGCTTACAGAAAGGAAGATTTCACTTTGAGAGCCATGTTGTACAGGATGATAAATGATTTCCCTACTTATGGAAACTTTTCAGGATATAGAATTAAAGGAACTAAAGGGTGTCCCATTTGCGAACTAGGTACAAAATCAATTAGGTTGAAACATTCATCAAAAACCGTGTTTCCCGGACATCGCTGATTGCTACCCCGACGACATAAGTACCGTTCTTGGATGACATCATTCGATGGATGTTTAGAAGAATGTACAGCACCGTATCTACTAACAGGAGACCAATTGTTTGAGAAAGATAAAAATGTGGACACTACTTTTAGTAAATAGGCTTCGAAATACCTTACGAAAATCAGTTGGAAAAAGAGATCAGTTTTTTTTTGAATTACAATACTAGAATTTTCTGTATGTTACATTTTCTTAATGTTATGAATATAGAAAAAAAAGTATTTGATAGTGTCATCGGAATGTTGCTAAATGCATCTGGCAAAACAAAATATGGAATTAAGGCTAGTTTGGACATGGTTGAGATGGGAATACGGGATGAGTTGGCACCAGTTAAGGGTGAAAAATGAACATTTCTTCCTCCTACTGCTTACACTCTTTCCAGGTAGGAGAGATATCAGTTTTGGAACTTCTTTAATGGTGTAAAGGTTCCAAAGGGGTATTTTTCAAATATCAGGAACCTCGTGTCAATGAGCGACTTGAAGTTAAAAGGTCTGAAATCACATGAATGTCATGTTTTGATGCAAGATCTCATTCCTATTGCTTTATGTTGCATTTGGACCAAGAATATCTACCATACATTAAAGAAACTGTGTTTCTTCTTCAAAAAAATATGCAGAAAATTTATAGACCCAGTGAAATTTCCAACTATGGAAAGAGAAATTGTCCTCATATTATGTGAATTAGAAATGTTCTTCCTGCCCTCATTTTTTGATATGATTGTTCATTTGATGGTCCAATTGGTGAGAGAGATTCAACTATGTGGTCTTGTACATTACAGATAGATGTAACCCATTGAATGGTATATGAAGATTTTGAAAGAGTATGTCAAAAATCGAAGTCACCCGAAAGGGTTGTATTGCAGAGCGATATATTGTTAAGGAAGTTGTTGAATTCTGTACCGAATACCTATCCGGTGTGGAAAGCATTGGCCTACCGAAATCTCGTCACATTGGGCAGCTTGAGGGTGAAGGAATTTTTGGAAGATAGGTTGTCACAAACAATATTACAGATCGGGAGCAGGCCCACCTTTATGTTTTGCATAACAGTTTCGACGTTGAACCGTATGTTGAAATCCGCAAAGAAATTCTTAGGCATTTGAATCCATCTAGGGATGAAAAATGGATATCAGATACACATAATAGACAGTTTATAGGATGGTTTTGGGACCATATTTTTAAGAAGTCAGATAATAATCCAGAGTCCATTTAAGAACGACTTCGATGGCTAGCCAGAGGACCAAGTGTGTATGTATTATCTTACAATGCTTATATAGTTAATGGTTATTCATTTTATACTAATGATCATAATGGAGACAGTACCATGCAGAATAGTGGGGTTACACTTGTGGTAGAATCGATGCATATTTCTGGTGCTAAGGACAGAAATCCAATTTATGCGAATATGTCATACTTTGGCATCATCAAAAAAATATGGGAGTTGGATTATACGGAATTCCAAGTTCCAATTTTTCAATGCAAGTGGGTTGATAATAGGAGTGATGTTAAAATAGATGAATTGGTATTCGTGAAAGTTGATTTCAGTAAGGAAGGGGAGAAAGACGAACCATTTATAATGGCATCACTGGTAGTGCAAGTATTTTATGATCCAAATCCCACAAACTGAAACTAGTCAATTGTTCTGTTATCGACCAAAACAGCTGAAGGGTCATATGAAAATTCAATGGAGGATGACACTTTCATTGGACTTCAAAATCATTTTGTAGTGGTCCCAATGTAGAAGATGTTTTGTATATCAGATGAGACCATAATGAAGGGATATGGATAGTCGATAGAGGGGTCAAATCCCTTCAGCCTTTAAAAAAGAGAGTTTAATAATCAGGTTATTTTTTTATTGTAATATAGATTATGTTACATTATGTTATTATCTGTTCGCAGTTGCTTTTATGTGATCTAAATTTAATGTTAAACCACTTATGAAGATAATGACTTCTGCACCAGCTGATGCTCCCAATCGAGAGACACAACAGGTATCTCAACTTTTTGCAATTAGTCCCACTGCTGAGGTACAAAAAGTCTCCCAAACTGTTGCAGTTATTCCCACTGCTAAGGTACAACAGGTTTCTCAACCTGTTGCTGCTAGTCCCAGTGTCGATGCTAGCACTTCGGAGGAACATAATGATGATGCAGAAACCAAGGAAATGGTAGGCAATGAAACCTCAGCGGAAAAAAAATAGGTGCGTCATAGTTTGATAGTTTTAGCCAAAATCCTTAAGGGAAAAGCAAAAGGCATAAAATATGAGATGGGATGGAATATGTGAGGCCAACATGTAAACCCCAAAAAATCCATGTTTAATAGCTACATTGGAATTGTCACTTGACAATGCATGCCTTTTAATATAGAGTCATGGCACCATGTTGTCAGCGGGTTGAAAACATTAATGTGGGAAGATATTACGATAACATTAAAATATCATTTATTTAATTTATTAAAATAAAATGAAATAAAATACTGAATTATTGACTAACACTTCATCATCTCTTACAGAGTGTATTTATAGTAGATATATTACACAAAGAATATGTATTGAGACTGGTAGTAACGGTTCATAGAGTCTTTCGAACCATTTTAAAGAAACATCATCTGAAATATGTTGAAGATAAAATCAAGCCACACCAACCTCCTCTTTATGCACACTTGATACCCTAAGTAGTGTGGGATGCATTTTGCAACCGTCGTGCGAAGAAGGATTTTCAGGTATATTGTGTTTGGTTACACATTGTTTAACATTTCTTGTATTCATCACTTTGATTGACAATTTTTTATTTATGAAACAGAAACTGAGTGCTGAAAATAACGAACAGGTAGCAAAACCAGCGTACCCCTACCATAAAGCAAGGTTGGGGTACGCTTCGATTGAAAAATAATTGGTACGTATTTTAAAAGAACTGTAATACTTTTATGTAACATAAAACAACACTGTAACCACATTTATCAGTTTATACACAGATTGATGAATCAAAATCCCAAGCCACTTCTATCCCATTCCTATTGCTATGGAAGGATTCTCGTGTTAATAAATTGGGGAAACTGGTAGATGACAAAACACAAAAAGTGTGGGGAACATGTGTAAGTATGACATAATATAATTTTTTTCCCTTTAAATCACTATTATATAATGATGATTACTTATTTTCCCATATTTTATATTTGAAATAGTCACAGGAATCAACAACACCTGCACTGGATGTGGACATACTTTCAGCAGCCTTGAAATAGCCAGAACAGTATGGCCGCAACAGAGGTGTGGGTTTTGGGGTGACACCCCAGAAGTATTTTCAGGAAAAAAACAAGAGGATGAACAAACTAAAGAAATGAAAATTATGAGAGATAAAGTAACTACCCTAGACTAAAGAATAGAAAGTCAGGGAGAGTTGATAGCAACTTAGATTGGGGCAGAGGCGAAGAGAACAAACAACTCAAGAACAACCCGAGTGAGAAGATCTCACCCCACCCCGCCACCATCTTTGAGGTGAGTCATTCCCCTCAAATACCTGACATAACTGAGGTAATCAATGTTCTAATATTTGTGTTTGTTAAATTTGAATCACATAGACACTGATATATTTCTTGTAATGATATTCTAGAGAGTGAAAATGACTTTGATTTATATCTGTCAACTCCCACCCATTGCCTTGTAGTGAGGGATACAGTGTTCAATATGCACAATGACACACTACACTCTATACCACTTCCAACTGATCATGTCAAAGTGTCGATTAACATATCTCATGAGTCGAGTGCTGAGCTACCCATACCAAATGATGATGACGGTATTCATACGGTGGAAAAAGTAGTTGGAACATTCGTTGCATGGATGTCGAATCTTGTAAAAACATTTCGACCAAGAGGTATTCATTTCCATTTAATTTTCCAAGCAGAACCTTTAATATTAAATTAGAAAAGGGTTGAAATGATGAATGTTATTACAAAAGGACAAAATGGAGGAGCTAAAACGAATGAGCGGCTCAAAAGGATCAACCAACAGATCAAAACGATCTACTGAGATCACCTTCACCCCACCCATTATATATCCACATTTAATATCATTGCAAGCTCTTGTGAATATGAAAATGAAAGGCGGAAAGAGTCACACAATTGTTTGTGAAAAAGGTATATACGAAGAGGAAACATTAGATTTCATTTGTGCTGACGCTATAGCTGAAATCATCACATACAACTGGCTAGGCGCCTCAGTTATAAATGTATATATGAGTTATGTTTTCATGATTTGATTTTGTAGAAGATAATATACTATGATAATTATGGATAAATACATTTCATATTTTTCACAGGCGTATATATGAAAAAAAATTGAATGGATTTTCCCATGAATACAAATTTGAACTCGTTATTCCACACACCATTTCTACATAACGAGAAGAAATAGATTCTGTTTTTGGCTGAATTAATGTCAATCCTGCTCAGAACATTTCAATGCAAAATTATGAATGACAAACTCTTTTTAATACCAAAGTTTTAGGAGTAAAACGCTACATTTTAATCTTATCAATTATATGTTCATTTCTCTCATTACTTATTCTTTTTTCTTTTTTTAGGAAAAATTGGATGCTCATTGCAGTTAATTTAGATACTCCAAAGATTTTTTTTCTGGATTTGCTGCATGGATATCCAACAAACCGACCACACATGATGGAAATTGTCAATTCATAATACACTAGATCCAACATTTCAGAACTAAATATCTAGTTATATAATTTATATTATCTTTTAATGAGGATTTTGTTATGATATGGCGGTGTATTAATATCGTCTAAAGGATGGAATGAATCCAGGGCCTAAGGATGAAAAGGCGCACAAGATCTACAAATGGAGAAGTATCAGGGTATATATAATTATATTTCACTATCCAAATACATAACAATACTGATTAATTATTTTTCTCGATGTTTCTGCAGTGTCCTAAACAAACAAACGACAAGGACTACGGTTATTATGTTTGTAAATTTATGAAAGAGATCATATTTCATGAACAAACTAGCATCCCTGAAGAGGTATTTTTGAAAATAATTACTACTTCATTTAAAATAATTACTAATCCTTTATGTATTTATATTTTTTCAGTTCTACTATGATTGTCGCAAAAAATACTATTTAGAAGATGATATAGATGGGTTTAGAAACGAATGGGCAGCGTACCTAATGGAAGAATGTAAATAAATAGGACAATGAAGGTGAACTCCTACTACTTATGTTATCTTTATATGATCATTGATATATCCCTTGTTTACACTTATTGAGCATCTATGATCACCCTTTATTATGTTTCATATCCTTAGATTATGAAGATTGGTTTTACAAATGATTTTAGTTTCTAGTAAAGAATCACAGAATGAGAGACTCTTATGAACTACTGGCATATGGAATACTGAGCAGACACATTTGGATTGTTTTGATACTTTAGGAAAATGATCCATGAGTCATTTCTGACATGTACAAATCAACCTCATCTCAATTTGATGCACGGTGTGACCGGTATGGCTAAAAGTGTCTGATAACAGTTTCCAATTGACATTAACTTTAGAAAACAACACAAGTAACATACGGAAAACCGATCAAACGTATTCAGATAGTTTTGATACTTCAGGAAAACGTTACATGATTCATTTTTTATGTTTAAGAATTGAACATACCTCAATCTAACACACGGTGTGATGGGTATGGGTCAAAGTGTCTGATATCAGTTTCAAATTGACATAAACATTAAAAAACAACTCAAGTAACATATGGATAACTGATCAAAAGCATTCAAATTGTTTTGATACTTTAGGAAAATGATCCATGAGTCATTTTTGATGTGTAAGAATTGACCGCACCACAATCTGATGCACGGTGTGACCAGTATGGCGAAAATTTTCTGATATCAGTTTGAAATTGACATAAACTTTATAAAAATACTACTGACATACGTAATAATGAGAAAATGCGTTTGGATTATTTTTATACTTTGGGAAAACGATCTATTAGTCATTTTAGATGTGTAAAAATTTACTTCACCTCAATCCGATGCATGGTGTGACTGGTATGGCTAAAAGTGTCTGATATCAGTTTGAAAATGACAAAAACTTTAGAAAAAAACACTACTGACATACGGAAAACCAAGAAAACATGTTTGGATTGTTTTGATACTTTAGGAAAACTATCATTGAGTCATTTGTGATGTGTACGAATTGACCTCACCTCAATCTGATGAATAGTGTGACTGGTTTGCCTAAACGTTTCTGATATCAGTTTCAATTTGACATAAACTTTAGAAAACAACTAAAGTAACATACGGAAAATTGATCAAACACGTTCAGATTTTTTTGATACTTTTGGAAAATGATTCATGAGTAATTTTTTATGTGTAGAGATTAACCTCACCTCAATCCAATGCATGGTGTGACCAGTATGGCTAAAAGTGTCTGATATCAGTTTGATATTGATATAAACTTTAGAAAACAACACTACTGACATATAGAATACTGAGAAAATGCATACGGATTGTTTTGATACTTTAGGAAAACTAACCATGAGTCATTTGTGATGTTTACAAATTGACCTTACCTCAATCCGATGCACGGTGTGACTGGTATGGCTTAAAGTATCTGATATCAGTTTGAAATTGACATAAACATTAGAAAACAACACACTAATATACAGGAAACCAATAAAATTCATTTGGATTGTTTTGATTCTTTAGGAAAAAAATACATGGGTCATTTATAACGTGTAAAAATCTACCTCACCTCAATCCGATGCACGGTGTGACCGGTATGTCTAAAAGTGTTTGATATCAGTTTTAAATTGACATTAACGTTAGAAAACAACATTGCTGACATATGGAATACTGAGCAAATGCGTTCGAAATGTTTTGATATTTTAGGAAAATGATCCACGAGTCATTTTTGATGTGTAAGAATAAACCTCACCTAAATCCGACGCACAGTGTGACCAGTATAGCTAAAATTGTCTGATATCTGTTTCAAATTGATATAAACTTTAGAAAACAACACAAGTGACATAAAGAAAATTGAGAAAAAACAGTCGGATTATTTAGATACTTTAGGAAAATGATCCATAAGTCATTTTTGATGTGTACGAATTGACCTCACCTCAATCCGATGCACGGTATGACCGTTATGGCTAAGAGTGTCTGATATCAGTTTCAAAATGAGATTAACTTTACAAAACAACACTACTGACATATAGAAAACTAATAAAATGAGTTCATATTGTTTTTATACTTTAGTAAAACGATCCATGAGTCATTTTTTATGTGTAACAATTTACCGCACCTCAATCCGACACATGGTGTGACTGGTATGGCTAAAAGTGTCTGATATCATTTTCAAATTGACATTAACTTAAGAAAATAACACTACTAACATACGGAATACCAGGAAAATGTGTTTGGATTGTTTTGATATTTTATAAAAACAATACATGAGTCATTTTTGATGTGTAAAAATTGACCACACCACAACCTGATGCACGGTGTGACCGATATGGATAAAAGTGTCTGATATCAGTTTCAAATTGACAAAAACATTATAAAACAACACAAGTAACATACGGAAAACTGATCAAACACATTCAGATTGTTTTTATACTTTAGGAAAATGATTCATGAGTCATTTGTGACGTGTAAAAATTTACCACACCTCAATCCGATGTACGGTGTGACCGGTATGGCTAAAAGTGTCTGATATCAGTTTCAAATTGACATTAACTTTAGAAAACAACACAAGTAACATACGGAAAACCGAGAAAATGCATTCATATTGTTTTGATACTTTAGGAAAACGATCCATGAGTCATTTGTGACATGTATAAATCAACCGTATCTCAATCCAATGCACAGTGTGACTGGTATGGATAAAAGTGTCTGATATTAGTTTCAAATTGGCATAAACTTTAGAAAACAACACAAGTAACATACGAAAAACCAAGAAAATGCATTATGATTGTTTTGATACTTTAGAATAATGATCCATGAGTCATTTGTGATGTGTACGAATCAACCTCACCTCAATCTGACACACGGTGTGACCGATAAAGATTTTCATTAGATAAAGAATCAGTATTTATTAAATGAGATAAATCATCCAAAAACATATTTATTTTAAATTATGACCTTTCATTGTTATTAGAATGAAATCATTTGATCTTATAATTTTCATATTTTAGTTTCACATTTCCATATTAATGTATTCTTTCATATTAATGTTTTAATTTTTTTCATTATTGTATTACTAACATAATATTTGTTTTCTTATATAAGTGAATTTTTTTCCTTGAGTTCGGATGCTTTGTTCGGCAACAAATACCATGGATGACAATTTTTGAGAGTGGATCACAGATATTAAAGGGAGAAACATTAATGTTTATAAATATTGTTGGATAATTTTAATTGTAACCATGTAAAACATTGTTTGAAATGTATGTAGTAGTGTGTTTTTTTGTATTTATGATGTTAAGTAAATGTATATAGCATTGTTTGTCAAAATATTGTGTCCGGGTGCTATTTTGTGCAGGTGTGCAGGTTCTGGATTATGCTGGTATGCTGGTTTGTGTGGGTTTGCAGGTCTGAAGGTACTAGATGTGCAGGTGCAGGGGAAGGTGCCTTTATCAGTGCTTATTTGATCGCTGATAAAGGGCCCTATTATCAGGGCTCAAGGTAGTGCTAATAAAGGCACCCCTTTATCAGTGCTAGAAAAGCGATGTTAATGTCGGCATAGATAAAGGGGAATCCCCTTTATGAGGGATTTATTAAGCGCTGATAAAGGGGACCCCCCCCCCCTTTATCTACACCAGCATTAAGAGTGCTTTTCTAGTGCTGTTAGTGCTGGTTTTTAGCACTGATAAAAGGCCAAGTTGTATAAGTGAATATAAAAAATACATGGTATCTCAAGTCAAAATCGAAACTCAAAAGGATGGGAACAAATCCAGAAAAGGCCCATACATATATCTAAATGGGTAAAAAATTTCAAAATGACACCAATTGAGTCATCCCCTTGATAAAACGTCTCCTCCGCAATAAATACATGTTGGTAATCAATAATAGACACCCTCGTACATGGTTTCCATTCCTTTAGCTTTTTCCTAAAAAATCTACACACTCACAAAGGAATACGTAGGGTGTGAGGAACAATGTCTAGTAAGATATAACCATGAATATATTTAATTATTTTACCCATGCAAACCAATAAACTAATTTTAAAAACCCTTTCTCAAAAATAAACCACTTTGAAAACATTACCTTTTCATTCAATCCTTTTAAGTCCCTTTGGTTTTCCATTTCAAACAAAACCTATTTTCCTAAATAATTTCCAACAAGGCACAAATAAACAAACACGGGCCAATTATCAACATAATCAATATATCCAACACTATGTAATAATAATTATCATAAACATCATAATATACAACCATATAAATAGAAGAAAAGAAAACGGGCATAACATATCTCATCACATCAAACATACCACAAAAAAATTCATATTTAATATAAACTAATCTAGAATGATTAATGTGAGTAGAGTGATCTAACCATCAATCCTTTAGAGAGTTAGTATATAAATTATACTATCTAGATAAGAAAAAATGAAGTCTTTCATAATCATCCCCAATCCAAACTATAAAAGATATCATGGTATCTCAGAAACCAATCGTAGAAGCTCTCAAGGACTTCCCACCCAATAGATCTCATGCTCCATCTGAAACCCAAATAGAAGATTCCACGAACATACCTCTAAAATCTCATATGTTCCCCCAAACAAACCCCTAACTCATACCCTAATTAACCCATGTGATAATCCATGCCAACAAAATATCATATATCTTCCACATAACCAATATCCATTTCTCCCCCCAATTTCACAAAAAAACATTCATATTTTTTCAAACACCATTCCAATGGTAAAAAAATATCCAAAACCATTTTATAAATCCATTTAGAATTATAAAACCTACTTGAGAAATTTAATCAAACACTTGGTGCACATACAAGCCACACCCATTTGGAAACCCTTATTTAGACACCCAAATTTTCAAATTAATCCACGAATCACATAAAAAATGGAATAAAAAACAACCATAAATCATTTTAATGGAAATTTAAAAAAAAAACAAAGTAGGATAATAATATAAAGGCATGTAAAACAACCTTAAATTGTGACACTTACCTCATATTGGTTTCCAACATTGTATCATTCAATGATAACCACCTCATATAATAAGATCATAGCCCCACACACCTAATCCAAAAGAAAAACAACCATTTCCACCATAACATAATAAATATTTTTTCAACCCCCCACCCCACTAGGCGTACACATATCTATTAATGACGAATAATAATTAATAAGAGTGATAAAGGAAGAAGGAAAAATGAAGTAATTAACTTACCTCAAGCCAGACCCCCTTGAATCCAAGTAGAAACAACCAGAAAGGGAGAGAGAGAGCTCCAAGACCAAGGAGGAGGATATGAATATGATGGAAGAATTAAAATTAGTCTATATGGATATAAAATTGATAAATTAAAATAGTAAAATGTCACTTTTTAAGTGACATGGTCAGTGCACATAGTTTAGCCTCATGGTTTGGAAAACTGTGCACTAACCGTACGAGTGACACTATCTACCAAAAAAATCAAGCCGTATGATTTGAAAAACCAAACTAAAATCATGAAAAATCCCAATGTCACCCTCTAAATACCCCTTACATATCCATCCATGTGGTTTTGAAAATTATCAGCTCACAGTGCACCTTGTCCTGTCTTCCAAAAAGTTACCATTTTAGACCTTGGTACCTTAAAACTCCATGATTGAACCAAAAGGTAAATGAAACTCAAAATTAAACATACCAATTAAATTATAGGTGTCACAATGATGATGTATAGTCATCAAGTGATGGGGTTTAATAAGCATTGATACTTATTCTCATGAATTTCACACTTGGTGATCATGAGTAAATGAGATCTTGAGGACTAACCCGCGAATAATAACACCACATCTTTCAGGTTTCATTGGTAGTTCATATCTGTGAACACATGTAATGGCCACATAACTTATGAATATTATCAGTGTATACTATTTAATATTGTACGTTTGTAAAAAATAAAAATAGTGACATTTATGTCAAGGTGAGGTAGCGTGTGTTTGGTGCATCATTGGTGGTATGAAATTGATTTAATAATCAATATACAATTTTTTACTTCAAAAATGAAGTAATATATCTATCATAGTTATTCAAAATAGTATTACCTTAACAAAATCTATGACCATGGTAGAATAAGGAAATTCTATCCAGTTGGGTCAATGAATAATAAATCAAGAAAGTATGTTGACACAATGTGTGTATCCTGATTTATGAGATATCATGAGATATAGATTATATTACATTGGGTGTGTTCATGGTGAATTTTATCATTTCTAGGAAATTTCCTTATCTCCTTAGCAGCCTTTATGGGTTTTTAGACTCCACACATGGTCTGGGAATAGTATTCACTACTATTGAGATAAGGGACTATTCAAAATAGTATTACCTTCAAAAAATATATGACCATGGTAGAATAAGGAGATTCTATCCAGTTAGGTCAATGAATAATAAATCAAGAAAGTATGTTGACACAAAGTGTGTATCCTGATTTATGAGATATCATGAGATATAGATTATATTACGTTGGGTGTGTTCATGGGGAATTTTATCATTTCTAGGAAATTTCCTTATCTCCTTTGTAGCCTTTATGGGTTTTTAGACTCCACACCTGGTCTGGGAATAGTATTCACTACTATCGAGATAAGGGACTAGATAATCACACACTTAGTTTATTCAAATTCCTATATTATTCTAATGAATAGGATTATAGGACATAAAGTGTCCCACCACTAGGCTATGGGGATGTCTATGAAAATAAAATATCTATGAATAAATAAATTCATATTATTTTAGTTTATAATAGTTCATAATGAATTTATTTATTAAATTTTTTCACAATATATTAAGTGAAATTTGTGGAAAATAATACATGAACTAATATTATTTTGATAATCAAGGTTTGTTTAATATTTTTAGGAATAAAGAGTCAATTTGATGAATCAATTTTATCAAATAATATATTTATTATATTACCATTGATAAAAATATAAATGATTCTTTTGAAATAGTTTATAATAGACCCAAATCCACACTCTCGAATCTGGTATTGTAAACATAATCATTAGATTTATGGATTTTATAACAATAAATTTGACCAAATTTTATCCATCAAAAACATAAAACATCAATGAAAAATATCAGATCACTTAAATACATAATTAAATTTTAGGTTTAGATATTTATAAAATTAGGAAAAACTTTTACGTAAAAACTTGGATGGATAAACAACTGGTTTATAATAATATACATCATATCCTACTAAACTATTAACATCTAATTACATACTTTTCCATAACATACCTAACACATTTATTCGCAACTCAAGGAAAAGGATACATAAGAAAGGTGAGCACAAATTCTCAGTAAGGGTAAACTTAAGAATTAATAATTTAATGTCATTAGTGAGCATAAAATGATTATAATCGTATGATGAACTAATGAAAGTGAATGAGCATAACATAAGAGAATTCATAAGCCCCAAGTCATGGATCATAAAACCTGAGACAAGGAATAATGATTTATCAAATGAAATAAACATATATGTCAACAATAATGTGCCATTTGAACATAATACTTCAACAAGGGATCCATTATAACATGATACAAGCAGAAAGAAAACATATTGGTAACATAGAACATCAAACATTCATCATGGATTTCTCTAACTGGATAATTCTCATAATATCTTATGAGTAACCTATAATAAGTAAACTCATTTATCTCTTAGGACCAACATAACTCTATAATCTCTTAAGAGTAACTTCCATCTAGTTAACTTCATCTCATTACCAAATTAATTAGAGGGATATAAGGGACCCACCCACACATGTTTTATAATGTAACCACCCATCCATGGTTTATAACAGATACAACCATCCTGGTTTTATAATGGAACCACCCATCCTTTGTTAATAATAGAACCACCCATCAATCATCCATAATTATGTCCAGGTGTTGTATAATGGGGAAAGAATTAGAATCTTTTACCTTTATTAATAACAATAATCATTATTCATTCACAGCTTGATTTATCCATGGAAGAGAAATGTGTTCCAAGAAAATATATTCTAAATAAAAATAATAAATCAAGAGTAAGAATAATGATTGTATCATTACAAAATATCTTTAGTGGAGAATAAGAACCAACAAGGGTTATTATTATTGATGAATATAAAAATATTACTAAAATGTTCTTTATGAAAATACACTTTCAACATTTAAAATCACTTTTTAAAACTTAAAAAACAAAAAATATTATTAACATAATTTTTTTTAAAAATAACTTCAGAAACTTATAAATAAGTCCTTAAAGAAAACAACACTCATGACGATGGGAAAACCTATTCATGTCATAAACCTGAAAAATAGACAATATTTTTAATCATTTTTTAAAGAGAGTCAAAAATGTACCATGTATAAAATATTAAATAAAATTCCCTTTAAGACCATTAAAAATAAGGTCAAAGATTATTTAAAATCACTTAAGGAAAAAAATTAGGAAAGATCATTCTTAAATTTTTTTATAAAACTTGGTTATGGAGAGAAAGATTCTTGATCTAAAAGAAGATACAGTATCAGTATCACTTATAAATAAATTCCTTCATGTTTATATAATAAATAAAAAAGGAAATGAAAACTAAAAAATTAAACCACATTCATATCCATAATAGAAGAAAATATATTTGGTTCAATAAAATAATAGCATATGATTTCCCCAAATATTCCTTGAACATTAAAAATCTTGAAAAGAAATAATATTATAACATAAATCTTTTAAAACTTTTAAAACATTCAAATCAATGGTTATTGAATCAAGAGTATTATATGGATATATATAT
Organism: Viscum album; assembly: GCA_963277665.1. Classification (NCBI taxonomy): domain Eukaryota; kingdom Viridiplantae; phylum Streptophyta; class Magnoliopsida; order Santalales; family Viscaceae; genus Viscum; species Viscum album. Next base: position 1,209,270,423 of record OY728165.1, on the reverse strand, counting down.
CCCACTAATTTCATTTTGAAAAAAAAAACCTAAGTTAGTAAGTACACCAAACAATTATATCATGATACACAACATGAAACATGTCTAAAAAAGAGATTTAGAAAAAGTAAACCATTATAAAGATAATACATTTTGATGTGATAATAAATCCATTAAGTAATTATTTGTGACTATGTAAATAAAAAAGTGTAAATATATAATAAAACATTTTAGGGATCAGTGCACACATAATCATGGCATAAAATGTCAATTAATTAAAAGTATAACCCAATGAATGGAAATTTAGTTAAGAAAACCCTTCCTTTTAAAGTAAATACCTCTTGGATGGAATAATTTTAATTTTAATATAAAGCACCATTAAGTATTATGGATTAATTATATAACTTGAAAATTGGTATTTTATACACCATATAAAGTATATTATTATTATAACATTACAATATGCCTTAATGAAATTAAATTTAGATAAAATACCTTACCAAAAGTCCATACTAGAAATTTATGTTCTTTAAATATTGTATAGTAAACTTATATTCATTAATTTATTCCATAAAACATTTCCAAAATTAATCCATTTTCCTTAAAAAATTTATTTCATTTATTTTAATGACATATATCATTACATAATTGATTATGTCCATATCTATTTTTTTTGAGGATGTTCGGTTCTTAACTTCAAAATAGATTTAATATGTTGACCATGGTCTTAGAATTCATTGTTTCATCATATCTAGAATAATAAGTATAAAATAATTACCATTTTTATACATAAATTATACTTTTAAAATAGACCGTGAAATATGGTTATGAGAAATGAACTACGTCACAGTCATAAAGATGATAGATTATATATATGCATGAGTAACGCTTCCATTTTTTAATGATCGTGATTGAATGAAGGTAATTTTTATTTTCTATTTATAACATTATTATTATATAAAAAATAATATAATTTTTTTTAAATACACTTATATATATTATCCATGTGATGTGGTTATGAAAAAAAAACACATTGCTTTGTAGAGGAGGTAATCCACATGTATGTATAAATGACATTATCATTTTTCAATGGACAGAAAGGTAAGATATTAGAGGAAATATTATATTTACATAATTATATTTATTTATTTAATATCATTCATATTCATTAAATCAATCCTTATATCAAGTCGTGAGAGGTAGTGATGGAAAGTGAATTACAGATATTCATGTGGCGGTAGTCTACCCTACACACAAATGATGATGTCGTTTCCCATTTGATGGATAAATGAGATGGATTTTGGTTATAAAATTAAAATAACAAAATTTTATTATATTTTAAATAATTATGTTGTTATATCATAATGGTTGAATAATATTTGAATGAGGTGGAAGAATAAATAAGACTAAAACTGTCAGTTAAAAGTTATAACTCTTATTCGGACAATCTCCTTTTCTTTACACCTTAAGCCCTCTAAGGTTGGTATTATTCTCAAACCAAGACCTATAAAACATGGTTAGGGATGTTACTAAAGGATTTTTTCAGGTATTATATTAACTAAAATGATTTTTATGTGTGAATAAAATACAAGAGGAGGTGTTCTTCTATAAGTGAGGGTAGTGGTACAACTAGAATTACACAAAATATTAAATTAGTATAAATATATTTTCATGTAAAAAAGGATCCAAAATGATATAATTTAAATATAGGATGATTATGTACTTAAATAATATCATAAAAAAAATTTTTACAATATTATGAGATGTTTTAACACTTTCATTTTTGTTGTAACCTGTCTTTACATTTTTTGAGAATTACTACGATAATGAAGTTTTTACTATTTAGGGATAAATATAGTAACTAAAAAAATTAGCCCATAAATGGAACATGGTAAATATTTAACCCATATCCCAATTACTTGTATAAAGATTGTATTTTAGAAATTTTAAATCATTTAATAAAATATTATTTATTATAAAATTATCATTAATTTCTATTTTGGAACTATTCATTTAATTTGACTTCAAAGACAATAATAAAAATATAGAATTATGAAATAAATAATTAACACCTCTATAATATGTTGTTTTTATCTAAAAAAATCATGGACCAGAAAAATTAATTAATATAATTTTATTTTTAACATTTTTAAAATCATATATTGATTTTTCTATTAATTGAATAAATATTTTCTGGAGTAGAGAAAGCTTTTAAAGTAATTATTTCATCACATAAAAATATAAATAAATGATCATGATAAAAAATCCTTTTATATTTAAAATGACCCTTTTAAAAAGAAACATTCCATTTATTTATCCCTACTTCGAAAATTTAGAAATAATAAGACAAAGAGAATGCATTTTTTGACTTTTCATTACATGAAATAATATAATTGTAAAAAATAAAGAAATAGGGCCCCAATTTGCCATATTTTCAAAAACATTTATGGAAATGGTTACAATATGCTGACAAAATAAGATAAGTCCAAGTGTATTTTCATTTTTAAGTTATTTTTATATTATTTATAACTATAATTATCCAATTTACCATTACCTGGGTGAGAATTGTTTATTATGATTAATATTCATAATGAAAAAAAATAAAAGAGTTTTATTTACCAAATTTGGAAAACATGATTCCAAATATATATTATATTTTTCAATATTCAATTTCTATAAGTGTGAGAAATTAATTTAACACCCTGAGACTTTATAATATTTTTTTTATAAAAAAATTTAATTTATTTTATTTATTTATTTTTACACAACACCATATTAAGATTATGTTTCACACAACAATGAGTTATCTTGTGTTACATGCAACGCCCAGTTTTACCAAACAATAATAAATAAATAGAATATTATAACTTAATATAATATATAACCAAACTGTTAAGTTATCGATTATAAATATTATTATCCATATTTTTAATTTTATATATTCAATATAATTTTAACATTCATCTTTTGTATTTTTAAGACATTATATAAGAAAAAATTCTATTTTTCGAATAAAAGAAGTATTTTTTAAAAAATACAGCTTTGTCACCTTTTGATGGCGCACCAATTTTAAATACAGTTCTTGAAACTTTTATAAATTTAATTTAAAAAATAAAATTTTTATTTTAAAGTGGGGTATAAAAATTTACTTTGGATTAATTCTTGATATTTTTTTGATAACTTTGAAGTTTTGTTGAATAGTAAAAATATATAATTATTTTAATTAAAATCTTTTTTCATCAAAATATTTTATGTGGAAAAAATTATATTATTTATTGGTTTTAGAGTAAAAATAGAATATATTTTTACTAGTTAAATTAATTTTTTTCATTGGAATTTATTTTACCATGAATGTTTAGGTAGAAACATTTCAATCTTCTACAATGTTTTAACTTTTAAAAACTCGTTTTTCATTCCCACAACTAGAATAATTTTAAATTAATTACAAACACATATGTGTTTGGAATTTTAAAAAATGGATTCATTATTTTTAATATGTGGGTCCAAATTATGTAAATAGTTTTTTTTAATTTTTTGGCATTATGAATAGTAACTTTATTAATTTTTTATTACAGTGGTTAAGGGTAAATCGGGTAATTAAGGGTAAATGTAATATTATAAAATTTCCCTAACACCTGTAAAAATTCTATTTTATAACTAAATTCGACCCTTATCACCTATGTCTTGAAATATAATCATTTAATGGACCTTTTCCACGAATATGATGTGAATATTATTAAATTTAATGAATGGGAGAGAACGTCACACTATCATTTCTTATAAGTATAATAATTTTAATATATATCACTAGGAGATAACATCAATTATAAATATTAAATGGAAATAAAAAATAATTACCTACCTCATATAAATTTCTTTATAATTTTTAGAGACTAAATAATTCACATTAATGATGACACAATAGTGATGAATAAATTTTTTTATTAATAAAAATATCAAATAAATGATATCAAAAATATTAAAATAAATATAATTTTACTTAAATAATGACATACAATATTTTTATAGATAACGTGGACATGATAGTTACATATTTGAATTATTTTTTCTATATTATCATGTTGGATTTAAATTTTTAAGAAAGAAAATATTGAATAGTATTAAAATTGACATAAATGATATTTTAAAATAAATACAACTTTATTAACTGATATAAAATTCAAAAAAAATAATGTTTATCCAAATAACTTATAGTGTCAAATATTTTATAAATTATCCAATTTGAGTTAGTTTTTAATTTTATAGTAAATATATTAACCCTATAGTGTAAAAATATAAGATGACACGATAAGAGATAAACTGTTTAATTAAAGGGTAAATCTAACAGATAAGGTTAATATTATTAACTAAACATGTATAAAATACATTATTTTAAGGTATTTGAATCCATAAACAAATTATACTATATCTAAATCTCTTTTTAGCTATTCTAAACCAAAAAAAGTAATTTATAATAAATTAATATTTCGAGATCTTCCAGAAGTGCCTCTCACCTCTCTTATAAATGGGAACTTCTCATTCTCCTTATTTAAAACCTCAAAATACCTCTGTATCATCCAAAAAATCCCCAATTATACTCAAAACATTCCTCACTTCATCCTAGAGGCCAAAATTTTGGTACAAATTCATCCTAAGGAGTCCTTTTGTGCAAATCAAAATGAGACACTCGAAGAAGATGTAATTCTTTTACCAATTCAATTCAATTTCTTTTCTCATTATAATTATTATTCATATGTTTTTTTCATACTAAATTATTATCCCTAGTATAATATACATTATAAGATGTCATTATAATCAGGGAAAAACTATATTCCTCCTTATACCCATCTTACGAAAAACAACATCACCATTCATGTGTGCCTACGAATTACCATCTCCATGCCATGTTGAAAACTGTTTTTCATTTATACATTATTTAGATGGGTATAAATATTAAGTTAAAGGATATAAATAAAACATATTACATGATAATTTTTATTAATAGTTCGTGTTCCATTCAATTTCATATCATTTAACCATCAATGGAATGATATCGTTACTAGTGTGTACGTACGGCATGCCGTCTCCACGACGTGGTGAGATTCATTCTCCACATTAACCATTCAAGAATGGTTATAAAATTTATATGATGTGTAAGAAAATTATTCTGAACATAATATCATTCTGGATTTGAATAAAATAAATCCTATTCATAACAAACATGACTTACACGACAAAATATTTAGGGGAAATGAATGAGTTAACACATGAAACAATAGTAATAATGAAATATTATTAAAAAATGATATAAGAGGATCATATATAATATAATAAATATGGATATGATTTTGGTATTATTTAATAAAATTCTTTAAAAATTATTCAAGAGGTTAACTCACCCTTAACTAAAGGAAAGTACAAGGTAAGGGTTAATTTCGCAATCTCATTATTATCTGAGATTATTTATGCATATGTATTTACTGGGACATGTTTATCATCCATGTCCATGTTTCATAAAAATATATTTCAAAATATTTTTACTATTTGTCTAAAATTTGTTAAATTCATTTATACCCATGTTTTAATTTTTATAAAATATTTTAAAAGGAATCTTTTTGTCGTTTTCCAAACAAAGTACTTTGTGACTTTTTCTAAAAATGAGGAAAGAATGTTTTTTTAACTTATACGATGTGAACATATCTTTCCTCTGTCATGATGCCTTGAATTTTTAAAGATTCCACTACATACTTATAATTTTATTTTTTAAAATAAATGTTTTCTTTTATAAATTTGTGACTTATTAAAAGTAAAAGGGGATATTTCCCTCAAAGAGTTTAGATGATTTTATTAAATTGTTTTTATCTATATCAACATCCTTTGTTGAATTTTCTTCTTAATTGAGGTTTCAATATTAAGATACAATCTTCCATATTGTATTGAAGGTTTTATGATATGTTTTACTGTGGATATTCTATTTACACACCATTCTTGGTTTATGGTTAAAGTATTCATAATTCGTATACTAGTTTTGAATATGTATGTTTCACGATTTTCATATAAGACATGTATTAGACATAGTAAGTGATGTGAGGGGGCCTCTATATCCCCTCGATGCATCGGTAGGTCTCATGAGACAAAATTAGTTGGAAAAAATCCCTTGGAATTTGTTTTCCAAACAGTTTAACACTGTTAGGATGATAGATCCTGAAAAAAATCAGACAGGTTTCTACCCACTAACTTAAACTATCATGAGGATAGATCTTGATAGTAGTTATCTCGAGGATATATCTTGATAGATCATATGTATATAATTATTCATTCCCTCATTATAATATTAGTTATGGATATTCCATGGGGTTATTGGACTAGTATAATATTAATTGATATGCTTATTTTATATGGTATTATTTATTCTTTCCATATTATGATCAAGATTATGTTTAAAGGGATTTTATTTCAGTTATACAACTTTACTTAATGTTTATTGTTATTTATTCATAATAGTTTCTATTATATTCTTATGCTTAATGAGAATCTGAGCTTACCCCTTTCTTATGTTTTATTTTCCCAAGATTCCATGAATTGTATTATGACTGATATACTGGGTTAATCTAAGATAATAATGGGGTTCTCAAAGAATTATCTATGTTTTATTTTATGTTTGAAATTTTATTTTAAAGTTCATGTTTGTAATTTATTTTCCAAGACTACTAAACTGATTGTTACATCAAGATTTTATTCCTTGTAATCATGATAATTTATTAAAATAATACACTATATCTAGGATTCTATGGTTGGGGAATTATAGTTGGTATCAGTTGAATTCTAGAAACAACCTTAGAAATTAGATTTACAAGTAATATAATAAAGATCATTACCATAAGATAGAAATTTAGAATATGTATAGAATAACACCCAAGAATTTTGGTTAAATAAAAAATTATGTTGAATTTCTGAAAAATGCATCCCTATATAGATTCTAAAAGTGGATGTTTTTTGGGAACATATGTACCTTGGAGTAACAAATCCAACAATGTGTTTTGGGCCAATCTCTGGGAAACCTGGTACACAAAAATGGGTCTTACTATTCACTTGGTTTGATACTCTAGAGGATATTCTTAGGATAATTCACATTTTATTTACAAACCATTATGAAATATTTAAAAGTAAAAATATTCCAAAAGAAACCATGTTTATGATTTAGAGAATATTTATACCAAAATTTTCAATTTAGGTTATCTGATTCACTATTTCTATGATTATATTATTATATGATCTAATATAGTGTATTTTATAGATCTTATTTAGAGTATGTAATTATTTAGAAATGGAACCTAGTAGAAGAAATATAAATTGTATCAATACATGTAATCCATGTTGGACTTTACTTCCTATGAAAGATAATGATATTGGAGACAAAACTACAAATAGTTCTAAAAAACATATAACCATATTGGGATAACTAACTAAGGTTATGAATAGTAACCTTACACATAGGGAATAACCAAATCTTTAACATGGTGGAACAATGTTAGACCACTTTGTGAGACAACAACCTTGAAGATTTAATGGGACTACAAATCCATTTATAACAGAACAATGGATAAGTTACTTCGAGAAGATATTTCTTTCTTTGTGAAGTAATGAAAGGGAAAAAAATTTATGGTATTTTATCTTCTATCAAGAGATATGGATCAATGGTGGTCATTAATTCAAAACAAAAATGAAGATGAATAACTAGAAAATACGGAATGGATGGATTTTTAAGAAATTTATTTTGAAAAATACTTTCCATGATAATAGTGAGATGATATGGAAAGGAAATTTCTAAGTCTGAGGAAAAAGGAAGATGAGAATTTTTCAAATTATAAGTCTAACTTTACAATATTAGCAATTTATTCTTCAGACTACATATGTAACCCAAAAATTAAGATTGATTGATTCTTTGATGGGTTAAAACCATTCCTCTGACAGTCACTAGTTTCACAATCTTTCTCAACATATGAAGATATAGTCTCATGTGCTATCAATACAGAAAAGGAATTCTCTATGTCTTATTACTTTAAGGGAAAGAAAGAGAAGAAGAGGATGATGGATAAAGATAAAGATAAATGGAATAAGGGAAGGAAAGATTTTCCCACATGTGATAATTGTGAAAAGATTCACCCTGGGAAGTGCTTGAAAGTATTTGGTGTTTGTTACAAGTGTGGAGAAAAGGGGCATCGAGAAAAATTATTAAAAGGGAAGAAAGAAAAGACTGATGTTCAGTTCTTCAACAATGGTAAAATGGGGTAGAATAGAAATAAATTTCATCAGCATCAAGGAAATATAACTCAAAAAATTTAAAGGGATCCAGGTCAATCTTATATTGTTACTACAGTCAAAACTGAAAAATTAATGTATTTGTGTTTTTGGGATTCAGTAATTATGTAATTTGAATATTTTATTATCAATGTATTGGTTATAAGAATAATGAAATATATGAGGATTGTACTAAAGCACTTCTTCTTTAATGGTGTGGAGGCATGAATGTTTTCATAAAGGTTTTTCATGTGATCAAATATTTGGTATGTGTTAAAAACATCTACATTATGTTGTTTGATGAATTTGATGTTATGATTGATTTTGGAAATTTAGAGACCTTTTTAGACTTTTAATTTGGACAGAAGTGTTTTGAAAAAATAATATGTTTATAATGGAGTAATTTGAACATTGGATATTATTATTTTAGGTTAAAGTATGATTTATTAGGCCAAACATTTTTGGTTTCAGTAAACATTTAGAGAATTAAGGAAATACTTGTGGGCCTTATGATTTATCAAAGTGCTTGATGTGTGATAAATTAATTTTGAACATTAATTTTCATGTATAAGGAATGAAGTGAAAATACATTGAAGCACAACCAAATGATGATATTTTTCTTATAAAATGGAAAGAAATCAATTAAATTCTTGACAAATTATTCTTCATAGAAAAGGATCTTGAAACCAAAAATGTTATCCTAGTACTTTTTCTAATGAATAAAATGATCCCATAGATAATTACATATTTAGAGATTTGTGATTGTTAACTTTTTCCTCGTCATGTTCTCTAACACTCTCCATCAGAAAAAAAAACAGTTAGATTTTTCCTTAATGTACATGATTTCCAACATAGAACTCTAGAATTTTTTTTCTTCAGTGACCTTCATACTTTCATGTATTTATTTAATAGTGGGGGTCTCATTAATCCTTTTTTGATGTGGTATTTTTACAAATATGTTTTGAAATGTCAAACCACTTGTTTTCGATTCATAGTGTAACTTGTGAGGACATAATTTATTTTTAGGAGGGGAGAATGTAACACCTTGAGCCTTTATAATATGTTCTTTTCTAAATAAATTTATTTTTTTTCCTTTTTTTCTTTTTTATGCAACACTATGTTAAGGTTACACTACACACAACATTGAGTAATTTTCATTACATGCAAGGCCCAGTTTTACCGAACAATAAAAATTTAATAAAATATTATAATTTAATATAATATATAATTTAACCATAAAATTATATATTATAAATATTTTTAACCAAATTTTGAATTTTATATATTCCATATAATTTTAACATTCATCTTATGTATTTTCTAGACATGATTTAAGAAAAGATTCCATTTTTCAAATAAAAGAAGTATTTTTTTAAAATGAAATTTTGTCAGCTTTTGATAGTGTACACATTTTAAATGTAGTTTTTAAAACTTTTATATATTATATTAAACAAAATAAACTTGTTAATTGGATGAGGGGTAAAAAAATTTATTTTTTATGAATCCTTGATATTTTTCGGATAAGTTTTATGTTTTGATGAATAGTAAAAATATTCTGGATTTTAATTAAAAAACACTTTTCATCAAAATAATTTATTTGGATAAATTATATTATTGAATGGTTTTATAGTAAAAATTTAATATATAATTACCATTGAATTTAATTTTGGTCATTGGCATTAATTTTACCATGAATTTTGATGTAAAAATATTTTAATATTTTGCAATATTTTAACTCTTAAAACCTCATTTTTCATTCCGCCAACAGGATTAATTTTAAATTAATTTTTCGAACTTATATATTTTAATTTTTTAAAAATTTATTTAATATTTGGAATCATTGGGTCCAAATTATTTAAATAGGTTCCTTTTATTTTTTGGCATTATGAATAGTAACTTTAGTAATTTTTTATTACCGCAATTAAGGATAAATCGAGTAATTAAAGGTAAAAATAATATTGTAAAATTACCCTAATACATATAAAAATTATATTGGATGACTAAATTTAAACCCTATCACCTAGGTTTTTAAATATAATCTTTAAATTGACCCTTTTACATGAATATTACATGAATATTATTAATCTTAATAAATGTGAAAAAATGTCACTCTCATTTATTATAAGTATAATAATTTTACTATAGAGGTTACCAAGAGATAAAATCTATTAAAATAGTCTCTTGAAAGATAAAATAATTAATTACATCATATAAATTTATTTATAATTTTTAGAGATTAAATAATTATCATTAATTATGACACAATAGTGACGCTAAAATTATTTTATTAATATAAATATCAAATAAATGATTTTAAAAATATTAAAATAAATATAATTTGAGTTAATAAATGACATAAAATAATTTTATAGATAACTTTGAATTTTTAGAGACATATTGGAAATATGCTTTCGAAGTTATCATGTTGTTTTTATATTTTTAAAAATGAAAATATTGAATAGTCTTAAAATTGACATAAAAGATACTTTAAAATTAATACTATTTTATTAAATGAAATAAAATTAAAAAAAGTAAAATGTTCAGAAAAATAACATGGAAAATGTCAAATATTTCATAAATGAACTAGTTGGGGTTTTTTTTAATTTTATTGTAACTGTATTAACCATATAGTGTAAAAATACAAGAAGACATGGTAAGAGTTAAACTGTTTCACTAAGGGTAAAATCCAAAAGTTAAGGTTAATATTATGAACTAAATAAGTATAATATTCATTGGTGGAGCGTAATTAGACCTATAATCATATTATCCTAGAAATAAATAACTTTGGAGCTATTTAAAACTGAAAAGGAATTTATAATATTTTAATATATTCCAAAAGTGCCCCTCGTCTCTCTATAGAAGGGAACTTCTACTTATATTTAATTCACACCTCCAAAGAACATTGGATCAGAAATAATCTACCTATTTCTCCTCCAAAAATCCCTAAATTCATCCTATAGGCCACACTTTTGGTAGAAAACCAACCTAAGGAGTCCTTTTGTGAAAATCAAAATTAGACACTCGAAGAAGAGGTAATTGTTTTACCAATTCAATTAAATTTATTTTCTTATTATACTTCCTCTTACTATGTTGTTTCTATACTAAATTAATATATAATGTATAATATACAATATTAGATATTATTATGATCATGTGAAAAACATATTTCTCATTTTACACATCCTATGAAAAACAATATCACCATGTGTGTGTGTGTACGGCTTACCGTATCCACATCGTGGTGAAAAATGTTTTGCAATTATACATTTTCTGATGGGTATATAATTGAATATAAAGGATTTAAATAATAAATATGATGTGATAATTTTTCTATATATTTCTTTTTCCATCCAATTTTATACCATTTAACCATTAAGGGAATGATATCACCGCCCGTGTGTACAAACAGCCTACCGTCTCTACGACGTGATGAGATTCATTCTCTACATTAACCACTCAAAAAATGGTTATAAAATATATGAGATGAGTAAAAATAATTATTATGGACTTAATATCATTATCTATATTAATAGAATATGTCATATTTATACCAAACATGACTTATGTCACAAAGTACTAATGGGAAAATGAAGTGGTTGACAATGGAAAAAATCTTTAATATTGAAATATTTTTAATAAAACGATATAAGAGGATCATATAAAATATCATAAATATGAATATAGTTTAGGTATAATTTAATAACATTATTTGACCATTATACAGGAGGTTAACGTTCACTCAAATAAAGGTAACTACAAGATAAGGGTTAATTTCATAATCTCATTATTCTCCGATATTGTTTATTTGTAAGTATTTACTAGGACTTATTTATCAACCATGTCTATGTTTCATAAAAATTAATATCAAAATATTTTTACTATTACTCTAAAAAAAATTAAATTTATTTATACCCATTTTTGACAATTTATAAAAAAATTAATGAAATATTTATGTCATTTTCCAAACAAGGTGCTTTGTGACCTTTTCGACAAATTAATGAATGAATGTGGTTTTAACTTATAAGGCACGAGAGACTATTTCCTCTATTATGAAACCTAAATGTTTTTAATCTTCCCCTTAATTCTTATAATGTTATTTTTTAAAGAATGATTTATTTTATAATTTTTTCACTTTTTCAAAGTGAAAAAGGGGATATTTATCTCAAAGAGTTTTACTAATTTATTAAATTACTTTCATCTATGTAAACATATTTTATTGAATTTTATGCTTAATTAAGGTTGAAGTATTAGGATACAATCTTCCATATTGTATTTAAGGTGTTATGATATTTCTTAATGGGGATTTGCAATTTAGATACCATTATTTGTTTATGGTTAAAGTATTCATAATTCGTATACTAGTTTTGAATAAAAATGATTATGTTGTTTATGTTTCACTATTTTCATATGAGGAATGTATTAGACTTAGTAAGTGATAGGAGGGGACAAATATAGCCCCTAAATGCATTGTTAGGTCTCGTGAGATGAAATTAGTTGGTGAAACCCATTCGTGTTTGTCCTCCAAGTAGTTTAACATTCTTAGGAGGATATATCTTGACATAAATCAGATGGGTTTCTACCCATAGACTTAATCTGTTATGAGGATAGATCCAGAAAGTATCTATCTCAAGAATATATCTTCATAGTGAATATATATGGTATTATGAATTCCCTCATTATGATATTAGTTATGGATATTCCATTGGAGTATTTGACTAGTAGAATAGAAATGGTTATTCTTATTTTATATAGTATTATTTATTCTTTTCATAATATGATAAATAATTTGTTTAAAGGTATTGTGTTTTAGTTATAAATCATGTCTTAGGGATTATGATTATTTATTTATAATATATTCTATTGTATTCTTACCCTTACTAAGCATCTGATATCACCCCTTTCGTTTGATTAATTTTCCCAAGATTCCATGAAGTGTATTATGACCGATATGCAAGGTTAAGCTAGGATAATAATGGCATTTTCAAAGGATTATCTATGTTGTATTTTATGTTTTAAATTTTACTGTAAATTTCATGTTTGTAATCTATTTTCCAAGAATTATAAACAAATTTTTCATTTCGGATTTGATTCCTTGTAATCATGACAAAGTATTAAAATAATGCACCAGTTCCAGGCTTTTAGGGTTGGGGCGTTACAATTAATTTATGATTAAAATGAAAAATAAAATGAAAAAATATTACCAAATTTAGAAACCCTAATTTTAAATAAATAATAAATTATAAATATATTATAATAAAATACATTTTTTAATAAAAATAGTATTTTTCACTATTCATTATAATGGCCAACATTTCATAAAATTCTCAAAATTACACCATAAGCTAATTTTCATATGCTGCTTTTGAAAGTTATATATTTTTTGTAAAATAAAATTTATAAAAGTTCTATAAATTAACTACAATATTTTATCACAAAAAATCAATAAAGACCATTTTTGAAGAAAAATTATTATTGAAGAACAAAATAACTTTACTAAAAATTGAGTGATTATTTACTAAGAATTTATCAATACATTTATATTAAGTTGAAAATTTATATATATTTCACAATATAGTTAATCATATTCCTACTCTCTATTTTAAAGGTAATGTTTTAATGGTCATATTTAAATAATAATATTTCATGGTATTTTAGGCTCGACATTTCATGTAATATATGATATCGAACATAGTTTTCTTTTTATAGATTTAGGGTGTTACATGGTTAGTAGGTCACAACAAGTAATTTATATCTTATTTAGTGGGTAATGCATATCCAGGGGATAGGAATCCATTTTTTGGTATTTTTTACCTTATTAAATATGTGATAGGAGGCTCTCATACATGGTATAATTCACTACATTCTTTTGAGAGCCTTTCCCGCCTCTCTCTCACTTCCTAGAGATGGAATAATCTAATCCAAGCATTTAATCTAGCTTCTTCCTCTAGTATCAAATGAATGAAATTATGGAGATCATTAGGACGTCAAAGGCACCATAAAATCACTATTATAACACCCATATTCCGATGATTGATTCTCTTATATACTTTCAATGTGTGTTTGGATGATCTAGAGTGATCTGTCTTTGGTTCCTTTGAGAAATAGTCACCAGTAGTGAGTTGTTGTCGATCGCGAAACCTAATTAAACTATGTAATTGTCCATTTTATTTTTCCCTATAATCTTTCATGCGGTATCCTTATATTTTATACCAGGATTCATACCACTAGAAATTATGTATTTACATCAATCTGGTGATGAAAAAATTTAAATTATAGACCCATCTCCTTCCATTACGTACTATGATACCATAACATGTAATAGTCAGATTCATATAAAGAAAACTCATACTGACATGAAATTATATAAAATTCATTTTTGTATTATTTGGGATGTGTATTCGAAAAAACACATCAATTGGATGTGTGGTCTACCTAGAACGATAGATTAAGTAGATTTTAAAGGTTTGAAACTCTTCAAAAACATGCAGTAGGGGGATAAAACCATCCAAACATCCTCTGAATGTTGTTATATTGTAAAAAAATATCATACATTTATTTTTTAAAGGTTATAGTATACATAACATCAATCTAGGTTAATTATTTCTTGAGATGACCCAAAAATAATTTTATTGTTTTGAAACACCAAAATGATCATTTTATGATCTATTCCATGAAAAGTGACCTCGAATTGATGTGAAATCATATAATAACTATATTTTTTTTATTTTAGATGTGTAAAATTAAATAAAAGATCAATTGTACATACGGTATACCCAGAACAATTGAATAAGAAATTTTTAAAGGTTTAACGCCCTTTAGAAATATATTTCAAGCGGTCAAAACAAACTGAATGACCTCTGAATACTATGAAATCCTAAAACAGAAACATTAGTATGATTTTTGAAATGTTTGAAATAACAGAATTTAAATTGGAGGTGACGTTTTCACAGGATGACCATAGACACACATTTAGTTTTAAAAACACTAAAACACGTGTGAAACAAAAAAGCAAAATAAAATGATATTAAATGATTTAAAATAAATGGGATACCATATTTATATTATTTGTGAAATGTATGAGTATAAAGAACATCAATAAAACGTGTGTTATACCTTGAATGACCGAATAACCACTTTTTAAAGGTTTGGTTACCTTTAAAAACATGTTTCGAGGGGTCAAAACCAAACAAAAGACCATTGAATACAATGTAATCAGAAAAAATAACCATATAATGAATTTTTAAATGCTTGGGTTGATAGAACATAAATATGAGGTTTCATTTTTATAGGGTTACTGGAGGCACACTTTTATTGTTTTAAATCACCAAAACATGTGTTCAACAGTCATGTCCAAAGAAAAAACCCTAGAAGGATGTGCAAACATAAGAAATGTGTATTTTTGGTGTTATTCATATGTACAATTAGACAAAACATCAATTGGTATTGTGTTCCTCCTAGGAATATATAATAATTTTTTTAACAGTTTGAAACCCTATAAAAATGTGTTGCAGGGGGTGAAACCCAACTAAAAAAATCTATGAATGTCATGAAATCATATAAAAAATATATAGTAATTTTTGAATTAGTAGAGTTGGAATAACTTCAATCCATGTGTTTTTTTGTCTAAGATGATTGGAAACACACTTATATTATTTTAATACACCAAAATGTTCATTTAACGGTCATATCCATATAAAATGACCTTGTAATGACATGACATCATAAAAACCCATGTTTTTTATTTTTTATGTGTATGAGTAGGTGACACAACAACCGAAATTGCAGTTTACACAGAACAATGGAATAAGAACTTTTTAAAGGTTGATTCCCTTTGAAAACATGCATGATGGAGTCAAAACCAACTAAACAACCTATGAATTCCATGAAATAATTAGAATATAACTGTATAGTGTTTCTCAAAATATAAGTGTAGAAGAAACATCAATATTTGTTTTTTTGATCGGGATGATTGAAAATGAACTTTATTTTTTAAAAACATAAAAACATGAATTTAGAAGTAAGATTGATAGAAAATGACCTCAGAATAAAAACAAATGATATGAAAACAATAGTTTTATTATTTTTTATGTGTATGAGTGGAGGAAATCTCAATCAAACCTAATTTTTTACTCGAATGACCAAATAATCTATTAGTAGAGGATTAAAACCCTTTAAAAACATGGTTTAGGGGGTCAAAACCAAACAAATGACTTTTGAATCCTATGAAATTGGAATACATCAACAAAAAATTTATTTTTAAAATGGTCATGAAAATAGAATTTCAATCCACGGTTTTGTTTGACCTGGATAATTGTAAACAAACTTTTATTATTTCTAAGCATGAAAACATGAATTTAACTACCATATCCATAGAAAATGACCTTAAAATGATGTGAAATCATATAAAAATAATATTTTTATTATTTCTGACATGTAATAGTAGAAGAAATGTCAATTGGATGTGTTGAATATTAGAGTTCTGGAATAAGGGTTGAGGCACTTTAAAACATGTTCCATGGAGTCAAAACTAACCAAACAACTACTAAATACTATGAAATCACATGAAAACAACTACACAGTTATTTTTGAAATTTTTTAATCGGAAAAATTTTAATATGAGGTTTTTTTCCGAGTTGACCAAAAATAAGCTTTTATTCATTTAAACCCCCAAAATGTGTCTTTAATGATCAAATCCATAACAAACGTCTTCAGAATGATTTGAAATCAGAGGGAATTGAAATTTATATTATTTATTACATGTTAAAGTAGAAGGAATGTTAATCATATATGTAGTCTTCCTAAGATTACTGAATAAAATGTTTTTAAAGGTTTAACACCCTCTGAAAACATGGGTTCAATGATTAGAACTAACAGAAAGACCTCCAAATTCCTCAAAATAATACAAAAAAAATGTATTATGATTTTTTAAATGTTTTAGTAGATATAACACCAGTATGAGTTTTTATTTGTCTAGGATAATAAGAAAAACACTTTCATTGCTTTAAAACATCAAAACATGTGTTTAACGGTTAGATCCATAGAAAAGGACCTCGTAATGACCTGAAATCATAGTAAAATTGACTTTTTATTATATATTACTAGTATAAGTATGAAGAAAAATCAATATGACATGTGGTCTTCCCAGAACAACCAAATTAATAGTTTTTAAAGGTTTTATACCCTTTAAAAATGAGCTTCAGGATATCAAAACCAACTGAATGACAAATAAATACCCTCAAATCATAAAATACAAATTGAAATTTTATATTTAAAATATTTGATTAGTTGGAAGATAAATCCATTATTACATTTTATTGGAATGTCTAGAAACACACTTTTATAATTTTAAAACAAAAAACACGGGTTTAATTGACTGATCTATTGTAAACTACCTCAGAATGATGTGAAATCATAGGAAAATCATCTTTATATTTTCTTTGATGTGTATGAGTAGAAAAATCATCATTAAGACGTACAATCTTCCCCTAATGAATAAATTATCAATTTTTAGAAGTTTAACACCCTTTAAAAATAATTTTTAGGGGGTCAAACCCAATCTAATTACCTTTAAAGGCAATTAAATCAAATAGAAAAAACTATACAATGATTTATGAAATAATAAAGTATATATAACATCAAACAAAGGTTTTGTTTTCCAATGATGATCAAAAACAGACTTTTATTGTTTATTAACATCGAAACATGGCTTTCAAAATCAAATCCATAGAAAATTATATCAAAATGACATAAAATCATTAAAAATCTATATTTGTATTAGTTTTTATGTGTATGAGTAGATGACACATCAATCTGATGTGTATTCTTCCCCAAAAAACCATAAAAGCTATTTTAAAAGGTTTGATTCGCTTTAATAATGTGTGTGTGAGGGTCAATACTAACCAAAAATCTTCTAAATAATATGAAATATGAAAAAAAAAATTGTATATTGAATTGTAAAATGGGTGGATAGAAAGAACATTAATATGAGGTGTCATTTTTTCAAGATGACTGGAAACACACTTTTTATTATTTTAAAAACCAAAACATGTTTTTAACTGTCAGATCCATAAAAGGACCTTAGAATGACATAAAACCATAGTACACCCATATTTGTATTATTTTTTATGTGTATGAGTACACAGTACAACAATTTCATGTGTGTTCTGAATTAAACGACCAAATAAGTAGTTTTTTAAGATTTGACGCCATTTAAAAATGTGTCTAGGGGTCGAAACCAACAAAAAAACCCTTTAATGTCATGAAATCATATAAAAACCATTGAAAAATTATTTTTAAAATTTTAGAGTAGATAAAAAGTTAATCTGAGGTTTTTATTTTCCCAAGATGACTAGAAACACACCTTTATTGTTTTGGAACTCAAAAACATGAATTTAAGGGTCCAATATATAGAAAATGACCTTAGGATGATGTGAAATCATAGGAAAACATATTTTTATTATTTTGGACATATATGAGAATGTGGAAGGTAAATCGCACATGTGTTATTCCTATAATGACCAAATAAGTAGTTTTTAAAAGTTTAACACTCTTAAAAACATGTATATGGGGGTCAAAACTAATCGAATGAGCTCTGAATGTTTATTAGTCAGATAAAAATAAATATATATGGATTGTTCAAATGGTAGAGTAGAGATAATTTAAATCTATGTTTTTGTTTTACTATGAGAACTAAAAATGAACTTTTATTATTTTAAGACACCAAAATGTTCATTTAAAGGTCATGTCCGTAGAAAATTCCCTTAGAATAATCCAACATCATATGAAAACTATTTTTGAATTATCTATGACATGAATTCATATACATAACATCAATTTTAAGTGAAATTATCCTAAAATGGAAAAATAAATTGTTTTTAAAATGCTTGATGCCCTTTAAAAACATGTATGAGGGGGTCAATACAAATTGAATTAACTATGAATTCATTTAAATAAAAAAATAAAACACAAAGATAATTATAAAATTTTTTAGTAGAATGAATGATAATCCAAGTTTTTGTTTCCTTAGGATGATATAAAATGAAATTTTATTGATTTAAAATAGAAAAATGTGTGTTTATCTGTCAGATACATAGAAAATGACCTATGAATGATGTGAAAACATAGTAAAACTTTATTTTTATTATTTTTGACATGTACAATAAAGTGGCACATCAATAGGATGTGAATTATACATAGAATAACAAAATAAGAAGATTTAAATGTTTGAAACCCTTTAGAATCATCAATCATAGGGTCAAGACCAAATGAATGACCTCTTAATATCAAAAAATCAAATGACGAAAATTGTAAAGTGATTTTACAAATTATAGAGTAGATATAACATCAATCCAAGGTTCTATTATTTGGATTGAATGAAAAATCACTTTTATTGTTTCAGAACACTAAAACATGCATTTAACGGTCATATTCATATAAAACGGTGTCAGAATGGTGTGAAATAAAAAGGAAACCCTCTTTGTGTTATTTTAATGTATAGGAGTTGACATTATTTCAATTGGAATTATGTCTTCCAAGAATAACCGAATAAGAATTTTTTAATGGTGTGATGCCCTTTAAAAATTAAAGTCAAGGGGTAAAAACAAACTGAATGGCCTATGAATTATGTGATATCAAACCAAAATAACCAAAAAATGATTTTTGAAATGGTAGAGTAGACGGAACATCAATCTGATATTTTTTTCTCTAGATGACTGAAAACTCACTTCTATTGTTTTAAAACAAAAATCATGTCCCTAATAGTCTAGTAAATATAAAAAACTCATAATTACATGAATTCATAGAAGAATCATCTTAGTATTATTTTTTATATTTACAAGTAGACAACATATCAATCGAACATGTAGTATGTCCAAAATAGTCAAATAATCTATTTTTAATGGTTTAAAATAATTTCAAAATGTTAGAATGGGTGGTCAGAACAATCAAAATGACTACTAAATGCCTTTAAATCAAACGAAAATAACATTAAATATATTTTAGAAATTTTGGTGGAAATGAAACTTAAATATGTGATTGTTTTTATTAGAATGACCAAAAATGAACTTTTATATTTTTTAGTAACAAAACATTTATTGAACAATTAAATCCATATAAACAAGCTCATAATAACATGACATCATATTATAAATATATTTTTATTATTTTTATGTGTACAAGTAAATGGTAGGTCAATCAGGCCTGCTGTTTTTCTAGAATTATCAAATAAGTAGTTTTTAAATAGTTTTACACCCTTTACAAATCAGTTTTGGGGGTTAAAACCAACAGAAAAAACCACCGAATTTCATCAAATTAGAAGAAAACAGTCGTATTGTGAATTTTGAAATAGTTGAGTACACAAAACCTCAATATGAAATTTTTTTTTCAGGATGTGTAGAAATGCACTTTTATTGTCTTAAAATGAGAAACATGTGTTGAACGATTAAATCAATAGATAACAAACTCAGAATAAAATGAAATCCTTAAAAATAGTATTTATATTATTTTGTATATATAAGAGGAGAGAGAACATCAAATAGATCTACAGTCTACCTGGAATGATCAGATAAGAGGTTTTTGATGGTCTAACGCACTTTAAAAACAAATGTTAAGGGGTCAAAACCAATCAAACTTCTTCTAAATGACGTGAAATCAAATGAAAACAACCATATATTAATTTTTGAAATGCTGGTTAATGTGGAATTTAAATCCTATGTCATTTTTCCCATGATTTGTGGAAATATATATTTATTATTTTATAATTATAAAACATGTGGTTAACAATCATATCAATAGAAAATGACCTCAGAATTATATTAATCATAGGAAAAATATCCTTATTTTGTTTTTGACACATATAGGTAGATAGAACACCAATCAGATGTGCAGTCTTCCAAGAATTATTGAATAAGTAGTTTTTGAAAGTGTTATGCCTTTTAAAAATATGTTTCATGGGGTCAAAACCAACCAAACGACCTCTAAATGTCATCAAATTAGATGATGACAACTATAAAGAGATTTTTGAAATAGTGAAGTAAAAAAGGAACATCAATATGTGGTTCTATTTTTCCAGATTGGTTGTATATTCACTTTTATTTTTTTTAAACACCAAAATGGGAATTTAATGGTAATATCCATAGAAAAATACCCCAAAATAGCATGAAATAATAGGGAAACATCTTTTTATTATTTTTTATGTGTACAAATAGATTACATGTTAATTGTATGTAAGCTCTCCCTGAAACAACCAAATAAGTAGTTTTAAATGGTTTAACTCCCTTAAAAACATGCATTAGGGGGTTAAAACCAACTAAACGACATCTAAATGTTGTGACATTATACCAAAACAACCATATCATATTTTTTTAAATGGTAGAGAATAAAAATTTTAATCTATGGTTCCATTTTCTCAAGATGACAGGAAACTCAGTTTTATTGTTTTAAAACATTAAAACACGTGTTTAATAATAATATCCATAGAAAAAACCTCAAAATGACCTTAAATCATATTAAATCATATTCAAATTATTTGTGGTGTGTTTTAAAGATAAAATGTCTATAAGAAAAGGGTTCCACTCAAAAAAAATGAAAAATCAGTTTGTAATGATTAGATTCCCCTTAAAATTGACTATCATGGGGTCAAAACCAACTGAAATACCTATGAATACCCTGAAACCAAAAAAAACATTTTTATAGTGATTTGGAAAATGGTGAAGTAGACAGAGAATCAATCTGAGGTTTTCTTTCATCGGGATGACAAAAGACACACTTTTATTTTTTTTAACACCAAAACATGTGTTTGATGATTATATCTATAGAAAACGACCTCCAAAATCAATGAAATCATAGGAAAATTTTATTTACATTATTTTTCACATGTAAGAGTATACAGAATGTAAATTGGACTTATGGTCTACATAAAATGACCAAATAAAAAGATTTTAAAGGTTTGATGCCCTTTAAAACTTTATGTTAGTGGGTTGAAGCCAACAAAACAACATCTGAATGCCATCAAATCAAATGAAAATAAACATACTATGTTTTTTTGAAATAGTTTATTAGTTATAATGTCAATATGAGGTTTATTTTTTCCAAAATGTCCAAAAACACATTTTATATTTTGAAATATGAAAATAAATTTTTAATGGTCATATTCATAGTAAACATCCTCAGAATGACGTAAAATCCTAGAAACCCATATATGTATTATTTAGAATGTGTATGAGAAGATGAAAAGTCAATAAAACATATGTTATGCTCGAAACAACCAAATAAAAAAATTAAATGTTTGGAACCCTTTAGAAATGTGCATCTGAGGGTCAAAACCAATTAAACAACCTCAAAATATCGTCAAACCATGTAAAAACAATCCTAATGTGATTTAAGAAATGGGGGAATAAATATAATGTCACTCTGGGGTTATTTACTCTGAGATGAATAGAAACACACTTTTATTAATTTAAAATTCAAAAACATGCATTTAATAGAAAAATTCATATAAAATGTCCTTGAAATAATTTGTAATAATAATAAAACAATTATAGAATAATTTTTTATGTTTATGAGTGGGTGGAACATCAATCAGATGTGTGGTCTACCAAAACCGATTGAATAAGATGCTTTTAAAGGTTTGACATCCTTTAAAAAAATTGTCTTGGGGTCAAAATCAACTCAATCACCTAAAAATGTTGTGATATCAGACAGCAATTGCCGTATAATGATTTTTGAATATGTCGAGTGGAAAAAATGTCAATCTATGGTTCTAAATACACTTTTTATTATTTTAAACTACCAAAACATGAATTTAACAGTTACATCCATAGAAAACGACCTTATAATGATGTAAAATAATAGGAAAATATTATTTTTATTATTTTTAACATTTACAAGAAACCCGCACATCAATTAAGAGTTTGGTCTTCACAGAAAGATGAAATACGTTGCTTTTATAAAAAAATTCTCTGTCTAAAAACGTGTGTTAGGGGGTTAAAACTAACTAAATGAACACCAAATGTAGTGAAAACATACGAAAAACATCATACAATGATCTGTGAAATGGTGGATTAAAGGGAACACCAATATAATGTTGTTTTTTTCGAGGATGACTGAAAACACTCTTTTATTGTTTTAAAACACCAAAGCATCCTTTTAACTATTTTGATCCACATAAAACAAGCTAGGAATGATATGAAATCCTAGGAAAATCATACCTATATCATTTTTTATTTTTATGAGTAGATGGAATGTCAATTGGTGATGAAGTTTTTGCAAAACGACCGAATAAGTGGTTTTCAAAGGTCATACACCCTTTAAAAACAAGTGTCATGGGGTAAAAACCACCTGAGCAATCTCCAAGTTCCCTGAAATAATATGGCAATAAGAATAAAATGATTTTTGAATTAAAGGATTTTATAGCACATCAATATGTGGTTTTGCTCTCTTGGGATTATCAAAAACATACTTTTACTATTTTAAAATACCAAAACGTGCATTAAAGGCTCAAATCCATTTAAAATGTCCTCGTGGTGATGCAAAATCATAGGTAAACCGTATTTTTTTTATTTTTTATGTATATGGATATAAAAAACGTTAATCAAATATGTGGTCTTCCAAGAACAACCAAATAATAAATTTTTAAAGGTTATATGCCATTTAAAAATGTATGTCCTTGGTTTAAAACCAACCAAATGACCTCTTAATTCCATAAAATTAGTTGAAAAAAATTGTTTTGTGATTTTTGAAATGTTTCTTGAGGTGAAATGTCAATCCATGTTTTGGTTTTCCAAAGATCAATGGGAACACACTTTTATAGTTTTAAAACCCTAAAATATGTGTTTAACAGTAAGATCAATAGAAAAAATTCTCAGAATGACATTAAATCAAACTAAAATCATATTTGTGATATTTTTTCATGTGTATGAGTAGACACATTGTCAATCAGATGTTTGGTCTCGCTAGATTGATCAAATAAGTTGTTTTTAAAAGTTTGAAACTCTATTAAAACTAGTTTCTAGGGGTCAAAACCAACAAAACGACCTATAAATGTCATAAAATCATATGAAAAAAACTTATACAATGGTTTTGAAATAGTCGAGTATAAATAACATCAATTCATGGTTCTATTTTCTTGGGATGATAGAAAATAAACGTTTATTATTTTAAAACACCCAAAACTGTGTTTAATGGTCCAATACATAGAAAATAAAAACTTAGAATGATGTGAAATCAAAGGAAAAAGTATTTTAATTATTTTTGATGTGTATGAGTATCCAAAACATCAATCAGATGTGCATTCATTCCATAATAAGTTTTTAATGTCTTGAATCCCTTTAAAAATGTGCACCAGGGGTTCAAAATCCATCGTACAACCCCCAAATTCTATGAAAACATATTAAAAATCAAAATACAATGATTTTTGAAATGGTTGAGAATACATAATATCAATCCTTGGTTCTATTTTCTCAGGATGAGTACAACCGTTCTTTTATTATTTGAAAACACCAAAACATGTGTTTGACTATTAGATCCATAGAAAAAAAACTCAAAATGACATGAAATCATATTATAACCATATTTGTACTATTTTTTATGTATAAGATTTTCCATCATGTTAATAAAACATTTGGTTTTCCTAAAATGACTCAATAAGTAGTTTCTAAAGGTGTTTCATCCATTAAACATATACATCATGGGGCCTAAATGAACCAAACAACCTCTTAATGCCATAAAATCATACAAAAATAATCATAAAGTGTTTTTTGAAATCGTTCTATGAATAGAAGCTAAATATTTGGTTCTGTCTTCTTGGGATGACTAGAAACACACTTTCTTATTTTAGAACATGAAAATGAGAATTTAATAGTAAGATCCATATAAAATGACATTAAAATGATTTTAAATCATATAAAAATTTATTTTTATTATTTATGACATGCATGAGTATATTGAATGTCAATAAAATATGTAGTCTAACCTGAATAGTCTAATAAGAATTTTTTAAAGGTTTACTGCCGTTTAAAAATGTTCTTCATGGGGTTAAAACCAACTGAACAAGATCTGAATATTTTTTAATCAGATAAAAATAACCATATTATGATTTTTGTAATGGCATAGTATGTAGAACATTATTTCAATGTTTCATTTTCCTAGGATAACTTGAAATACACTTTTATTATTCAAAAACATGGTAACTTGTTTTCAGTAGTCATATCCATAGAAAATGACCTTGAAATTATGTTAAATCATTGAAAACCTATCCTTTCATTATTTTTTACATGTATGAGTATACAATTTGTCAATCGAATGTGCGGTCTTCCCAAAATGATAAAATAAATTCTTTTTAAAGGTTTTGCACCCTTTTAATTTTAAAATGTGTTTCAGGGGGTCAAAACCAATCAAATAACTTCTTAATGAATGTAAAATTAGGTGATAAATTCCATATAGTGAATTATCAAATGATCCGATAGATGGAACATCAATCTGAGGTTCAGTTTTCCCAAGATGACTGGAAACACACTTTTATTATTTTAAAATAGTAAAACATGTATTTAATGGTCAAATCTATAGAAAATAACCACATAATGATGTGAAATCATAGTAAAATCATATTTTTATTCTTTTTTATGTGTATAATCAAACAACACATCAAAAGTACGTGTGCTCTACCTAGAATGACTGAATAACAAATTTTTAAAGTTTTAGAACCATTGAAAAATGTGTCTCATGGGGATAAAACCAACTGAAGGACCTCCAAATTCTATCAAAAAAAAACAAAAATATTGTATAGGGATTTTGGAAAGGGTGTTAAAGATCGAACATCTATATATTGTTATGTTTTCCTAGTATGATCAGAAACACTCTTTTTATTTTTTTTAAAACACCAAAACGTGCATTTAAGATTCATATCCCTAGAAAACAGCCTCAAAATGATGTGAAATCATATGAAGACTATTTTTAATTGTGTTTTTATTTGTATAAGGATACAATTCGTCAACTGGATTTTTGGATTTCCCAAAACTACTGAATAATCATTTTTTAAATATTTAATGCCTTTTAAAAACATGAATGAGGAGAAAAATCAACCAAACGACCGTTGAATGCTGAGATATCAGAAAAAAACTACCATACAATGATTTTCCAAATGTTGGAGTAGAAAAAATATCAATCTAAGGTTTTTTTCATGGGATGACTAGGAATGAACTTTTATTTTTTTAAAACACCAAAAAATGTGTTTAAAAATAAAATCTATAAAAACTACCTTTTGATGATGTGAAATCACTCAACAACTGACTTTGTATTATTTTTATGTGTATAAGTATAGACACATCAATAAAACGTGAAACTTCGTGGAATAAACAAATAAATAGTTTTTAAATGATAGATGCCCTTTAAAAACATGTGTATTGGGGTCAAAACAAACCGATTGAATTTTTTATCCCATAAAATCATACAATATAATCATATAGTGTTTCTTGGAATTTTAGAATATACAAAAACTCAATTTGAGGTTCTGTTTTCTCAGGATGAAAGAAAACACACTTTTATTATTTTAATAGACAAATATGTGTTTTTAATGGTTATATTCATAGAAAAGAACTCAAAATGATGTGAAATTATTGTATAATAATCTATCTATTATTTGTGGTGTTTATTAGGAGACGAGATATGAATCAAACATGTGGTCTATCCAATATGACCAAATAAGAAGCTTTAATGGTTTGACGCCCTTTATAAACGTGCATCAGGGGGACCAAACCAACTGAAAAGCCTCCAAATATCATAATACTACACAAAAACAATCATACAGTGATTTTTGAAATGATGGAGTAGTCATAACATCAATCCAATGTTTTTTTCTAGGATGATCGAGAACATACTTTCATTGTTTTAAAGTACCAAAACACACATTTAATGGCTATATCCATATAAAACAACCTTAGAATAACATGAAATCATAGGAGAATCATACTTTTATTATTCATGCCATGTATACGTATACATTTTTTCAATTGGATTTTAGTCTACCCTAAAATATTTAATAATCAGGTTTTAAAGGTCTGACACCCTTTTAAAACGTGCTTCTGTGGGGTCAAAACCAACCAAAATAACTCTGGTTTCCACAAAATCATATGAAAAAAACCATAAGGTGATTTTTGAAATTGTGGAGTAAAAATAACATCATTATGATGTTCTATTTTCCTGGTATGACTGGAATTTTATATTTATTATTTTAAAACACAAAAATTTGTTTTTAACAGTATAATCCATATCAAACAACCATAGAATGAAATTAAATCAAAGTAAAATCATATTTTCATTATTTTATATGTGTAAAAGTAGACGACACATCAATTGGACATGTTTTCTTCCCAAAACAAATGAATAAATAGTTTGTAAAAGTTTTATGCCCTTTAAAAATGTGTGTTAGGGGGTCAAAATCAATTAAATGACCCATGAATGCAATTAAATCAGAAAAAAACATAACTAAAATGAATTATGAAATTGTGGATTATAAAAATCATCAATCTGAGTTTATTTTTACCCTAAATGATTGAAAATAGACTTTTATTATTTAAAAACATAAAAATGTACAATAAATGGAAAGATAAATAAATAATGACCTCATAATAATGTGATACCACTTAACAATCATTTTTTAATTATTTTTGATGTGTTTGAGTATATAAAACATCAATCGGATGTGTGGTCAACTCGAATTGAATTAATCAGTAGTTGTTAATTGTTTGACACCCTTTAAAAATGTGTTTTAGCAGATCAAAACCAACCAAACAACATCAAAAAGTAGAAATATTAAAAAAAAACCCAAATAATGATTTTGGAAATTTTAGAGTTGAAGAAACATCAATATGAGGTTCTATTTTCCTATGATGACTAGAAACTAACTTTTATTATTTTAAAATACTTAAATATGTTTTTAATGGTTAGTTCTATATAAAACAACCTCATAATGTTGTGAACACAAAATAAAACTATATTTTTATTATTTTTGACATTTATGAGTAGTATAAACAACAATTGGGATTTTGGTATTCCTAGAACAACTGAATAACTAGTTTTTAAAGGTTTGATGGCAATTAAAATGGGTTTGAGAGCGTCAAAACCAACCAAATGACCTTATAATGACATCATATCAGAAAAAAAAAACTGTATAATGAGTTTTGAAATGGATGAGTATATGGAATTTCATTTTGAGGCTTTTTTCTTGGGAAAACTACAAACACACTTTTATTATTTTAAAAAATAAAAACATCTGTTTAGTAGTTATATCCATCACAAGAGACCACAAAATGATGTAACATCAAATAAAAGTTATCTTTTTTTTACATGTATGAGTAGATGGAATGTTAATCAAATTTTTGATCTGTAAGAAAAATATAAATAAGTAGTTTTTAAAGGTTTGGTGCCCTTTAAAAATTTGTGTTAGTGAGTCAAAACCAACAAAACAACCTCTAAATTCCGATAAATCAAAAAATAACAACCATGCAATTATTTTTTAAATAGTGTAGTATATGTAACCTCATTTTGAGGTTATATTTTCTTAGTATGATCATAAAATCACATTTATTATTTTAAAATACCAAAAGATGCATTTAATGGTCACATCCATAGAAAATAACCAAAGAATTACATGAAATCCAAGTATAATTGTCTTTGTATTATTTTTAATGTGTATGAGTAAGAGGGATCTCAATAAGATGAGTGGTTTTCTCATAATGACAAAATAAGTAATTTTTAAAGGTTTAATTCCCCTTAAGAACCTGTGTCGGGGGGGTCAAAACTAACCGAAAGACCCATTAATACCATGAAATTAGACTACAAAAACCAAACAATGATTTTTTAAATGGTCAATTTAACGAACCAAATAGGGCTTCCAGAGAACCTAACACCTGACATAGCATGTTACAAGGCCCGAAGGGCATTCATGATCCCCACAGTCTGGAAACCAATGCCTTAGAATCACAGAAATCCATTTAAGAATTATTCTCCCAAACCAGAGAAAAAAGAGAGAGGAATAAATAACTACATGATCCAAAAAAATGAACATGCCAACTAGTCATAACCAAATACAATGATTCAACCCATTTCCATAAATAATAACAACATCCATAAAAAATAAATACAACCTGGTGGAATATGAATAATTGTAACAAAAAACAAAAAAACTACCAAACAACTCAAGATGATCCTGAACCAACTCCATGAAACCCTTAGTGTCTCACCCCCACCCAATCACCACACATAATCCATGACAATAAAAGTAAAATACCATGAAAACCGAAAACCTGAAATATTTATGAGTGTTCTAAAAATCAAATTAGGTCACCAAAACCTACCAAATCTATTCCATATTTCTCAAAATTCAATTCGTCAATTATAGTTTGTAAAGATAGAAAGTAATCTTTACAAATACATCATACAAAAAAACATATCTATTGTAATGCCCTGACACTAGTTACCCAGAGCCAGTGCATTATTTTAATATATTGGCATGATTACAAGGAATCAAGTCCCAAAGGACCGATCAGTTTAGCAGTCTAGGAAAATAGATTACCTTAATGAAAAATACATTAAACTTTATAACATACAACAAAACATAAATAATACTTTTATAATTACATTATTCAATTATCTTAAACCTTTATTTCAATCATAATACACTTCTCGGAATCCTAGGAAAACAAAACATAAGAAAGAGGTGAGCTCAGATGCTCAGTAAGGGCAAATAATTTAGCAGAAGCTATTAACATTTAAGTAAAGATGTGTAATAAAAACAATAGACTTTTAAATGTAAACATAAACATAATATGGAAAAAATAAATAAACTATTACCATATAAACATGCACATAGATATTATACTAGTCGAATAATCACATGCAATAACTAATTTCATAATGAGTGAATGCATAACGTCAGACATCATAACCACATATTAAATGCCTCATGCTAAGACTAAAAAAAATTGTCAAGGACTTATTCCAAGACACAAATCTGTATCATTAAAACTACCAATGCCTCGAGAAGCTATAGAGGGCTCCACCCATTCTTTACTAAGTCCAATTCATTCCCCATATGAAAAGGCTGAAACATAACATAAACATTCGTATTAAAACTGGAAGATTGTATCACAGTAAATCAACTTCAAATAATTGTAAAATCTATCAAAGGATGTTGACATAGATGAAATAAAAACTATTTTAGAGATATATATCTTTCTATTTGGAAATAATTTAAAAGTTATATAATTATAAAAGAAAAAATTTATTTAAAAAATATTCTTATAATGTTGTAAGAAAATCATTGAAGGTGTTATAACGGCGAAAAATATCTGCACCCACAATATAAGTTAAAAAACATTCTTTCCTTATGTCAGGACCCGAACCGTACTGGGGCTCGAGCCGAAACTACCCCAAGCCCACCATTATAAGCCAATGGCTAGCGACTAGCGCCAAAGGCACAAAAAACTCATGGAGGCTTTTCCTAAGAAACTGTACATACACATGCATCCAACTCAATGCAAAAGTGCAGAGAAAGGAAATCAAGATACAACACTACTACAAAAGGTAAACCAACATGCATGCATTGACCTCTAACCATTACAAGTAAAGTACTGAAAAGTACTGACAAGTAAACTGAATAGTAAAAGGGGAAAAACACTCACCCAACCAGAAAGTTGCCACAACCCAGCAACAGGTAAACGAAAAGTAAACATCTAGTGAGTCTCACACCTGGAAAGTCCTGCTACAGCCACTGAACGCATCCCAAGATTTTATGTCCTCTACGATCCTCTATAGTCTCGACCGACCTGTCCGTTGTCTGCAGGGGCACACCAAGTGCGGGAAAAGCCCAAGCAGGGGTGAGTATAAAGATACTCAGTAAGATGCCCTAAAATCTCGAAGGAGCAAAAAATGAGATACTAAAACGGTGAGCAGCATACAGATCAATAACAGTGTAAGAGTACAATAGAGAGAGTGCAGCTCAACCCAAAAAAAGTAAGGAAGTAGAATTATCCAATCCAAAGAGGATCTAGACACGGAAATCATGTGGAATACACCATGCATCATTTCCCCTCAGGGAAGGAGATTAACTGAACTGAAGGAGTGGGAACAAAAGTAGGGTGTATATATATGCTCAAAAAGAAACCCAAACGAGTGTCTAAGGGGATCTCAATCTCCAAGCTCAGCCCAAAAGAAGTTGGAAATAGTTTAAAGGATATACATCATTGATGCCCAACACTCTCACATGCCAAAGCTGCATCATCATTGAATTGAACAACCAAAGGGTCCCGCTTTGGTAATCATAGTGAAAAGTCACTAACTAGCCTCATAGAAAGGGCTAAGTCTGAATGAAGTCATCGGGTAACCCACTGCTCATCTTAAATGGAGGTTAAACCACAAGAGGTCTTCAGGTAACCCACTTCCATGCCCCGCTGGAGGGTAAACCAGAAAAGGTCATTGGGTAACCCACTGCCCAACCCCGCTGGAGGGTAAACCACAAAAGGACATTGGGTAACCCGCTGCCCAGCTACGCTAGAGGGTAAACTACAAAAGGTCGTCATGTAATCAACTACCCATCCCTGCTGGAGGGTAAACCCTAAAGTCAATGGGTATATCCCACTACCTAGCCCCACTGGAGGGCAAACCCGGAACTCATCCGAAAACTATGTACTTCTCGTGCCATCACTGGGTGTCACTAACACCGCTACAGTGTGTAGGTTCGGAGTGCATCAAAGGAACCTCCAACCCAAGACCTTTCTTTATTACATATTTAATTATATCTCAAAAGAGTCTCTGTATGCCCAAACAGATTACACCATTGTAATCCTCATATAAAAACACGCGAGATAGACTACTTACTCACTGGAAATGGGCTCCTGGTGGAATCATTATTCAACACTACTTTATGCCCATACGGTGTCTTGTGGGGGCCACACCTTGGTCCCAAAAGAGGATAGGAAAATTGTTCCATCGCGATTATCTTGGAAAAACACGTTGAATAGACTATTCCTACGCCCCAAACGGACACCTTATGAAAAAGACGCAATACACTGCACAGCTCAAAAGAGACCTGTGGGGACCACACCTCAAGTCCGGCTTCAACGCCTGAAATCACCCTGGTCAACTTCATCTTGATTCCAGGGTCACAACGCTGGTGACAGTGCCTAAAACAGACTCTGGATGTAGAAACCTCAACTCCCTGCGTTATACGCAAACGAGGTCCTATGGGGCACACACCTCATCCTCAAAACATGTCACACAGATCATACCATCGTGTTCCTCGCAGATAACCACATGTCATAGTCTATTCATTTTCCATGAATGTAATTATGTATTATAAGTCATAAAAACATAGTATATGTCCGAAAAACACCTCATGGGGAACACGCCTCAGGCCCGAATTTAGACGGGTAGATTGTGCCTTTGCAATCCCCTCAGAAAAACACTCATAAATGAGTACTCAAATACCCTAAACGGATGTCGGGAGAAAAAGTGGAGTTTCACCATAAAACGTGCGAACTAGGCCCTGTGCGGCCTGCACCATTTCTCTAACCTGAATGCTTTGTAAAGCCTCTCAAAAAGTCTGTACGAGGACTGGGGTCACACTGTCGCTGACGGCGCGTCAATCGAACATCACAAGCAGAATTTAGGTCTAACGCAAGATTAATTAATCAATTAAATAATTAATTAATTATTCAGATTAAGTGTTTCATGACTCTGAGCAATAAAACCAAACTGCAAGGGTTCCGAACCAACTTTGGAAGGACCGTCGTAACTCCAAGGCCACAATGCCTCCGACGGTGCATCAAATGGACATCCGGCTAGCGAACCACGTTTGTCGCAACTTTAATAATATTTTAATATTATTAAAGTAAAAAGTTTTGGGGAACCTGTATGCATGTGAAGAACCCAAAAACCCCGAAACATACTTCAAAATTTCGGTCTCGTTAACACGGACCTGCAGCCACAGACAACGCGTCCAACAGACGCGCCGTTTAGAAATTATGGCCCCCCGAACGCAAGGGGGCCCAACCGGGCCTATTCACCCCGGCCGGCCAGGTCCGAACTGCCGGCCCTCAACCCCAGCTGCAAGTCCAGTCCAAACAATCGCGGCCCACTCCTACCGCACCGGACCCCCTCAGGTTCGGTTCTTCAAGAGACCGGCCTTTTGTCCGGTCTTCGTCGCCCAGTAGGAGTCGCGAAGCGCTGGTCATAGTCTCCTCTTCACACCCGAGGTGCTGACCACCTAGGGTTTCCCTTACCGAGCATGACAGCCCACTGGATTTTGGCACCACCACACTCCATAGCACAACCGTGATACCCTGGCCAGATTCCCCTTAAACCGCAACAAACCCAGGCCGGCACCCACCTGTAGTGCACCACCGCGCCTCACCACGGCTCACGCCACCTGATGCCGCTCTGAGCACCCGCTAAGCCATACTCTGTCGTCCGTACTGGCTAGTCCTCCATGCTCACTTCAGAGACACCCGAATCCCGCACTTCTGGGACCACATCTCCAGCCTCCACTCGAGTCATCCGCCAAACGCCGCCACACCACACCGGCCTCCTCCATGCTCCACAACGCATCCGCCGCACTCCCTAATTCGTCCTCCAGCTGCCACCCCTCGCTGGAGATGAACCTTTAGCTGGTCCCCCTGACCACCCCGATGGTTGGAAAATTTATCCAACACCAGTTTTGGGATCCTCAGAACTGTATCTTCACAACGCCACCCCTTTCTCATCAAATCATTGAGAATTTGACGCGTCCCAAATTCGGACGAAGAACGCTCAAGAACGGGGTTTAGAATGGGGTTCGTACGATGGATGTGTTCGTTTTTTCCATCATCCTAATTATATAATTATAGAATTTAAATGAAAAATTTGATGAAAATTCAATAAATCAACGAAAATGAGAAATTTAACAAGAATCCTACCTCGTTTTCAATGCATGTCGTAGGCGATGCGTCCACGAGGCTCCTGCCTTGATTCGCCAAGGTTTTGGTGAAGACTGCACCTCGATCTAATGAAGAATGACGAAGAACACCGTAGAATTCTTGAGAGAGAGAGAGATAGAGAAAGAAGATAGAGAGAGATATAGATAGATAGAAATGGGTTACCCCCAATTCCACATTTTATTAACTCTCTGAACTCTGTCGACAGGCGCAGATTCTGAAACCACTACACCTGCTCATCTTATATCACACCTAAGAAAAACACCCCATTTCGAACTCAACAGAAGTCATGGATTTATCTTCTGAGACTTCGTTCGAATGTTATTTGAAAAGAATGTCAGTGATAAAAATCACTGAGTCATTATTTCGAAATGGCGATTTTTCCCCAAGTTGACATCTCTCACAATAGGCCCGTGCCCGCAACCTTTACATTCCCCTAGGGTAAACGGTACTCTCTGGATGCAAAAGTTCCCTCATATTTCTGATCCGAGCTACCGTTTAGGAGAAAACACAAACCCACCATGTGCATAGTATAAAAACACTTAACATTTTTATAAAATTTATTACGGGCACACCGGGCCTCAAAATCGCACGTCGTCTTCGCGCCTAGCACTGTAATTATATGTATAAATCTTTCAAAGTATTAAAGGGAAAAAACCGAGTCTCTAAATCATTCCCTCCTTCAAGATTTTTGTCCCTGAGAAGCAAAACTAGGAAAAACAACTCGTGATACAGAGCCCACACCAAGATCTCCCACTCTCAAGAAAACATGCACAACACACAAACCAAAAGAATGGTTCATACTCATAAGGTTTGTTAATCTCAAGTGTGTGAGTAGGAATACGCATGCACCTCATCAGTTGTGACAAGTGGGAGACATCATGCACCCACTCCTACTATTGGGATGGTAGGGCTGGAAGGTAGGAAACCTCTCAATCCCTTGCATGATTCCCGAACGGCCCAAAGAAACTTAGGGGACTTCCCGGGCCAAACCACTACTTTCCACATCGCGACTGAAATCACGATTTGTTCTTGGAACATGGTCTCGTGATTCCATCCATTAGAATACTGATTTGGGGAATCAACCAAGGATATCTGGTCACAAAGGTTTTCACAGTCGGTGCATCACAACCGAGGCTCTCTGCTAAGGGAACCTACTACAACATTTTCATCTTTTGAAACATATACTACCTCGAAGTCATAGTCCAGTAGTAATTTCAACCAGCACTGTTGCCTCAGGTTCAAGTCTCTCTAGGTGAGGGAGAACCTGAGACACTGGTCGTTTGAGCAAACCACAAAGCGCTCTGCATTCTCAGCGCAAGGACCACCACCAGCACTACATAGTAAAATGTGTAGCTCTGTTTATGGGGTCTCCATCACCTTTACATGTACTTGATAACGATGTCAAGATTAACATTGAGCATGAAAGGTACCAATGAACAGGGTAGGCGAGCAACTCATCCAACCGCCAAAGGCTAGACACAAAAAGCACGTTGCATACCCCATGTGTCATTTCCCCTCATGGAAGGAGAGTAATCCCCAAAATAGGCACTCTTCCAAAACCCCTAGTGGCACCTCAAGAAAAGTGAGGTCAAGCAGAAAATTCCCAGTGGAAAATCCAGAACCTGCTCTGACACTCCACCGCACAACCCTGCCATGAATGCACATGTCAGAGGGACTCATCCACCGCACCTCAATACTATCTTCTTTCGGTGGTACTGAATCTCCCTCATGGTTTTGATCGCATCAAAAAAATGCATCTTAGGGGGGAAGAACCCCTCTTTCCCATGCATTCAAATCTATTTCATACAACACCAACATAGGGTTACACTAACACCCTGTGTCACCCTCGATAACCCCTCGAACAAGGAGTTAAGCGAAAATAGTACCTCACGCAGTGTCTAACAAGTTCTACAAAGAAAAGTAGAAAAAGAGACAGAGAGTACCCC
This sequence comes from Viscum album, assembly GCA_963277665.1. NCBI lineage: Eukaryota > Viridiplantae > Streptophyta > Magnoliopsida > Santalales > Viscaceae > Viscum > Viscum album. The sequence goes on along the minus strand of OY728165.1, from coordinate 1,209,234,230 downwards.
TTATCATCTCATGCGTTGTAGGATTGTAAACATCCATAGAGCACAACAGCCCGTGGACCCATCCATCATCTCCCTAAGCCTGTCATGGACTGCCTAGTGGTGGTGGAATGACCTCAAAACATCATCTGCCAACCATAGTTCATCCTCCTTTTCAGCCAAAATTGCCTCCCTAGGGACCACCCTATCCTCACCTGGGAGTTTTCTGATCACGACATTGCCTCTAACATGGCAGCACATCTACCAACTATTTTGAAGACTGAACACATTTTTTCAGATAGTATCATGCCACGTGACCTCGCACATCACAACATAGCACTAGGCCTCCCTGGGCTATCTCGGTGCTCTACTCTGCCCCCCGACCATATGCCTAAGTCTCATCAAGGGGAGACCTTCAACATCGAGGCCCTTCCAATCGATGTCTCTCTGCCAGAAATTTCTCTGTCACCAGTGCCTGCTCTAGCACCCCGAGATGGGTGAGGATGCACAAGGGCACTACGCTGGCATGAATCTCCTCTATAGAGATCTTGGTCAAACTTTTATGCTCGTAAGTTTCCTTCATGGAACACATCCAAAGAGTACGGAGTAAGGTCACCAAACCTAGTCGCGTACACAGCCACTGCCATCAGTCCCCGCTAAAGCTCCAGCAGCTCCCAAAACCATAAAAAGCATAATTTGGGGGTAGTAATCCTCACGAAATAGCTGATAGAAGTCATCCCATGAGAGTACTGACTCATCATGCATCTGAGTAACCCTGGTTCTACCATGCCAAACTGCTTGGTGGAAAATGACTCGCTGTCAATGCCACCATCTACCCTGTCAGTGTCCGAACAATCCTGATGAGGCGGACCACAAACTCTAGCCAAACCTTCATTGTCTAAGGGTATGGCTCACCGTGGAACCACAACGGTCTCTGAAGCTGGAACACACATAGCATGCCTAGCCTACACTCATCATCATCCCTTGTTGTCAGCACTATCTGATACTCCATAGGTGGAGGTGCTATTTCCTGTCCTCCTGGAGAAAGGGTAATCATATTATGGATCAATAACTAAGTCCTCTTCGCTCACGAAGTCATCGTCAGGAACCAAAGATAGTATTCTGACTTTCTATCATCATGGAGACATCCTGAATCCGATCAAGGAGTACCGCAGTCAAATAAGCATATATATATCAACAATGATGGAAATATGACTCAAGAAGGACAATGATAGACTCAATCATACATGATGCATGAACCAAATTTCCTGAAACAAGTGTCTCAGTGTGCCAAGTCGACAAGCGGGTTATCAGGTTCATGGTGAATGGATACGTCGGTCGTCGCACCATCACTGGACTCCCTGTCCTAAGAGCCGCTCTCGAGACACGTTGACACTATTTCCCCAAAACTCAACCAATTACTTTTTAGGGATGTCTGAATGACGCCCCAAGGAATGAACCACCTCTGATACCACTTTGTCATGACCTGACCCATACCGGTTCTTGAGCCACAACTAACCCAAGCCCTGGCAACTAGCACCAAAGTCACAAAAAACTCGGGGACGCCTTTTCTTAAGAAACTGTACACACACACGCAGCCAATTCAATACAAAAGTGTAGAGAAAGGAAAGAAAGATACAACACTGCTATAAAAGGGAAACCAACATACATGCACTGACCTATAACCAGTACAAGTAAAGTGCTTAAAAGTAATGACAAGTAAACTGAATAGTAAAAGGGGAAAAACACATGCCCAACCAGAAAGGTGCCACAACCCAACAACAGGTAAAGGAAAAGTAAAAATCTAGTGAGTCTCACACCAGGAAATTCCTACTACGGCCAATGAATTCAACCCAAGCTCTGGTGTCCTCTACTCTCCTTCGTAGTCTCAACCAACCTATCCATTTTTTGCAAGGTCACACCAAGTGTGGGCACAACCCAAGCAAGGGTGAGTATAAAGATACTCAGTCGGATGCCCCAAAAGCTCGAGGGAGCAATAAAGGAGATACTAAAATGGTGAGTAGTAGACAGATCAAGAAAATTGTAAGAGTACAATATAGAGAGTGCAGCTCAACTCAACAAAATGAAGGAAGTAGACCCTTACAATCCCAAAAAGATCTAGACAAGGAAAGCATGTGGCATACCCTGCGCGTCTTCTCCCCTCCTGGAAGGAGAGTAACTGAACCCAATGAGTGGGAAAAAAATTAAAGTATATATATATGGTCAACAAGAAACCCGAATGAGTGTGTAAGGGGATCCCTATCTCCTAGCTCAGCCAAAGAGAATTCGCCAACAGTTCAAAGGATATCCATCACTGATGCCCAGAAGTCCCACATGCCAAAGCTTCCTCATCACTGAATCGTACAACAAAGGTTCCCACTCTGGTAATCATGGATAAAATTCACTGACTAGCCTAATATAAAGATATGAGTCTGAAAGAATTTTTCGTGTAACCCATTGCTCAACCTCGCTGGAGGGTAAACCACAAGAGGTCGTCATTTAACCCACTGCCCAGCCCCACTGGAGGGTTAACCAAAAAATATAATCAGGTAACCCACTTCCCAGGCTAGCTGGAGCGTAAACCATAAAAGGCCATTAGGTAACCCACTGCCCTGTCACGCTGGAAGGTAAACCTCAAAAGGTCATCGGGTAACCCACTGCCCAGCCCCACTGCAGGGTAAACCACAAAAGGTCATTCGGTAACCCACTACCCAGCCCCACTGGAGGGTAAACCCTAAAGTCAACGGGCATCCCACTTCCCATCCCTACTGGAGGGAAAACCTAGAACTCATCTGATAACTCTGCACTGCCTGTGCCATCACTCGGTGTCACTAACACCGCTACCGTTTGTAGGTTCGGAGAGTGTCAAAGGAACCTCTGACCCATGCCCTTTCATGTTTCCACATTTAATGAGATCTCTAAAGAGACTCCGCACTCCCAAATAGATTACACCGTTATAATCCTCGCAGAAAAAAACGCAAGTTAGACTACTTACTCGCTGGATACGGGCTCCCGGTGGAAAAGTTATTCAACACCGCTTTATGCTCATACGTAGTCTTGTGGGGCCCGCACCTCAGTCCTGAAAGAGGTCTGGTGAATTGTGCCATAGTGATGCTCTCAGAAAAACACGTCGAATTGACTATTCATACCCCCCAAACGGATGCCTGATGAAAAATTCGGTGTACGTTGCACACAGCTCAAAAGACAGCCTGTGGGGCCCACGCCTCAAGTCTGGCTTCAATGCCTGAAACCACCCTGTTCGACTTCACCTCGATTCCAGGGTCACAATGCCGCTAATAGCACCTAAAACAGACTCTAGATGCAGAAGTTGCAACTCCCCGCGTTATATGCAAACAAGGGCCCTGTGGGGCCCACACCTCATCCCCGAAACACATCACACAGATCATACCATCGCGTTCCTTGCAGATAACCACGCGGCGTAGGATATTCATTTTCCCTAAATGGACATATGTTTCATAAGTCATAAAAACGCAACATACGTCCGAAAACCACCTCGTGAGGCCCACGCCTCGGGCCCAAATTTAGGCCGACGGATTGCACCATTACAATCCCCTTGAAAAAACACTCAAGAAATGAGTACTCAAACACCCTAAACGGATGTCGGGTGAAAAAGTTTCATTTCATCATAAAACGTGTGAACTAGGCCATGTGGGGCCCGCACCTTGCCTCCAACCTGAATACTTTGGAATGCATCTCAAAAATTTCGCATGAGTACTAGGGTCACGCTGCCCCTGACGGTGCGTCAATTGAACATCCCAAGAAAGAGTTTGATCTAATGCAAGATTAATTAATCAATCAATTAATTAATTAATTATTCACATTAATCATTTCATCCCTCCGAGCAATGAAACCAAACCACAAGGGATGCGAACCAACTTTGGAATGACCTTCGCCACTCCAGAGCCACAGCACCTCTGACGACGTGTCAAACGGACATCCATCTCACGAACCACGTCTGTCACAACTTTAATAATAATTTAATATTATTAAAGTAAAACATTTTGGGGCACCCATCTGTGGGTCGGATCCCAAAAACCACAAAACATACTTCAAAAACTATGTCTTATTAACACAGACCTGTAGCCACAGACAGCGCATCAAACGGATGCGCTGTTTAGAAATTACGCCCCCCCCCCCCAAACGCAAGGGGGCCCAACCGGGCCGGTTCAACCCGGCTGGCCTGGTCCGAAATGCCTGCCCGTGGCCCAGACGGGGTTTCGGTTCGTACCGTCACGGCCCACTCCAGCCGCACCAGACACCCTAGAGTCTAGTTATTTATGGAGTCCGGCCTTTTGGCCGGTCATCATCGCCCAACAGGACCCGTGAAGCGCGTGTCCTGGTCTCCTCCGCACACCCGAGGCACTGACCGCCTCCGGTTCCCCCTATACAGTGTGACAGCTTGCGGTACTCCGGCACCCCCGCACTCCACAGCATCGCCGTGCTACCCCGGCTGGCTTCCCCTTTGACTGCGACGGACCCAAGTCGGCACCCCCCTGTAGCGCACTGTTGCGCCTCCCCGCGGCCTGCACCGCCCGACGTCACTCCGAGCACCCCGCTCCGCCGTGCTCTACCATCCGTACTGGCTGGTCCTCCGCACTCCACTCCGGTGACACCTGACTCTGGCACCTCTGAGCCCGTAGCTCCGGCCTCCGCTTGAGTCCTTCGTCGAACGCCACCACACCGCACCAGCCTCCTCCGTGCTCCACAACACAGTCTCCACGCTCCCCAGTTTGTCCTCCGGCCGCTGCCCCTCACCAGAGCCGAATATTCAGCCAGTCCCCCCAACCACCCCGGTGGTTGGAAAAATTATACGACACTAGTTTCTGGATCCTCATAACCGGATCTTCACAACACCGCCCCTTTCTCATCGAATCATCGAGAATTTGACGCGTCCGAAATTCGGACGAAGAATGCTCAAGAACGGGGAATAGAATGGGGTTCGGACGATGGTCAAGATCATTTTGATATCATCCTAATTCTATAATTATAGAATTTAAATGAATAATTTGATGAAAATTGAAGAAATCAACGAAGATGCAAAATTTAACAAGAATCCTACCGTGTTTTCGATGCACGTTGTAGGTGATGCATCCGCGAGGCTCCTGCCTGGATTCGCCAAAGTTTTGGAAAAGACTGCACCTCGATCTGATGAAGAACGAAGAATGACGTCGAAGAACGCTCGAGAGAGAGAGAGAGAGAGAGAGAAAGAAATGGTTTTCCCCCAATTCCACATTTTATAAACTCTCTAAACTCCGCCAACGGGCACGGATTCCAAAACCTCCACGCCTGCTTATTTTATATCACACCTCGGCAAAACACCCCATTTCGAACTCAACAGAAGTCTCAGATTTCTTTTATGGTACTTTGTTCAAAAGTTATTTGAAAAGAACGCCAATGATAAAAATCACTTAGTCTGTATTTCATAATGACGATTTTCCCCTGGGTGACATCTCTCACAGCAGGCCTACGCCTGCAACCTTTACACCCCCCAAGGGAAAACGGTATGCTCTGGATGCAACTATGCCCTCTGATTTCCGATCTGAGCTACCGTTTAGGAGAAAACAGAACCTCGCCACGTGCATAGTATAATAACACTTAACATTTTTATAAAATTTATTCTTGGCACACCGGGCCTCAGAATCGCACGCCATCTTCACGCCTAGATCTGGAATTATATGTAGAAATATTAAAAAGTCTTAAAGGGAAAAAACTAGGTCTTTACACCTTAATTTGTCAAAAAGGTCATAAAGTGCCTTGTTTGGAAAACGTCAAAAATATTCCATTCAAAACATATTATAAAAAGTAAAACAAGAGTATAAATGAATTTAACCCATATTCTAAAAAATGTTTTGAAATACATTTTTAAGAAACACGGATGTGGATGATAAATAATTCCCAGTATATACTTTCATGAAAACAACCTCATAAAATAAATAAATTGTAAAATTAACCCTTACCTTGTAACTTCCTTTGGTCAAGGGTACGTTTAATTGCCTATATAAAGACCATATTATGTTATTAAATTATACCAGAACCATATTCATATTTATTATATCATAATTTATTCATTTATTTCTTTATACTACCCATTTAATAATACTTTCTATGTTAAAATAACATCTTGGGTAATAATCTCTTTCTTTATCATACGTGTTTTAACTTATTATTCTTCATCATATCACATAAATCATGATTTAATTTCTTCCATAATATAAAGAATTATTTATGTATCATATATATTCAGAATATAAATATATATAATACACTAATGGAAAATTATCCTTTACCAATGGTTGTGTAAACCATTGGATGTGGATCCATGGGTATAGATATATACCAATAGTTATATGAAAACCTTTGTTATATAGAAGGAAAATGGATTATATACCAACGGTTTCATGTAACCATTGGTATAAATCTTTACAAATGGTTTAAACTATTTGAAATATCAAACACAATGTCTATACCAATGGTTTTCAAACCATTGGTATAGAATTTTACCAATGGTTCCCCACAAAACATTTGTAAAAGTGAAGTAAAATGTTCTATACCAACGGTTTGTAAACCGTTGGTATATATTTTTTCCAACTCTTTTCATGAAACTGTTGGTATATGTTCTATTTAGACACATATTCCAATGGTTTAAAATTGTTGGTATAGGCTTTGCCTCCCCCTTGGGCACCTTCAACACTTCCACCAGCAGGTCTGCCTTTATACAGAATTCTCAATACCTACAGAATAAATACATAATTTTGTATGAATTCATACAAAATTCATACAACACATAATTCTCAATACCTCTAATTCAATATTTAATTACACACATATAGATTTTGAAATTCATAAGTTCATTACCAATTGACACCTACACAATTCAATTCAGAATTAAGAAGTCAATTACCCTATGAAATATAGAATTCTGAATTGAATTCAAACAATATTGAATTCTCTATAACACATACATAATTGAATTAAAAATTCAGAATGTAATATCCCCTATATAAGAAAATCATGTTTCAAGTTTTTGAATATGGAATTTTTGTTCCTAGAAATGGGTGAATTCAAATGAGATTTGAAGTTTTGGATAATGTGGCATGCCATGTTGTAGTAAGGGGTAATGTGAAATGTGGGTAGGGACTGTCCAGGGGGTTGGGGGCAGTCCAGGGGGTGGGGGTGTCCAGGGGTGGGGGTTTTCTAGGGGTGGGGGTTTTCCATGGGGTGGGGTGTTAGGGGGTGGGGGTGTCCAGGGGGTGGGGTGGTGTACAGGGGTGGTGGGGCTGTCCAGGGGGTTGGGCGCTATCCAAGGGGGTAGGGGGTGTTTGGGGGCTATCTAGGGGAGGGGGTCCATCGGGTTTCCAGGGGTGGGGCGGTGTTCAAGTGGGGTGGGGGTATGTCCAAGGGTTGTGGACTATCCAAGGGGGTAGGGGGTGTCTGGGGGTGGTGGTGCCCATGGGGTTGGGTGGTTCCCAGGGGGTGGAGGGGTTGTCCAGGGGGTTGGGGGATGTTTAAGGGGTTAGGGGAGTTAGGGGGTGGGGGATGTCCAGGTGATGGGGGATGTACTTGGGGGTGTGGGGTTGTCGAAGGGGGTAAGGGGTATCCAGGGGGTGGGGGTGTTGTCTAGGGGGTGGGGGTGTCCATGGGGGTGGGGGTGTCCATGGGGTTGTAAGGTGGGGGCAATCTAGGGGGTTGGGGGGCTGTCCAAGTGGGTAGAAGTTGTCCGGGGGGCGAGGGCTCTACAAGGTGTTGGGGGCTGTTAAAGGGGGTAGGGGTTTTTTGGGGGGTGTGGGTTGTCAAGGGGTGGTGGTGTGTCCAAGGGGGTGGGGTGGTGTCCAGGGGTGGGGTGGTATCCATGGGGTGGGGGTTGTCCAGGGGGTGGGGGCTGTCCACGGGGGAAGTGGGTGTTCGAGGGGGTGGGGGAATCCAGGGTGTGGCGAGCTATCCATGGGGGTGGAGGTTTCCATGGGTGGCACTGTCCAAGGGGTAGGGGGTGTCCAGGGGGTGGGTGTGGGTTGTCCAGGGGGTGGGGGTGTCCATGGGGTTTGGGGGATGTCCAAGTGGGAAGGGGGTTTCCAGTGGTGGGGGTGTCCAGGGGGTTGGGGGGCTGTCTAGGGGGTTGGGGGATGTCCAAGGGGGTAGGGGGTGTTCGGGAGGTGGGGGTTGTCCGGGGAGTGGTGGACTGTCCATGGTGGTTGGGGTGTCCGGTTGTGGGGGTGTCTAGGGGTGGGGTGGTGCCCAGTGGATGGAGGGACTATCCAGGGGTTGGGGAGGTGTCCAAGGGGGTAGGGGGTTCGGGGGGTGGGGGGATGTCCCAGTGGTTAAGGGCGATGTCCAGGGGTTAGGGGGATGTCCAGGGGTCGGGGGCTATCCATGGGGTGGGGGTGTCCATGGGTGGGGGTGTCCAGGGGGTGGAGTGTTTCCCAGGGGGTGGAGGGGCTATCCAGGGGGTTGGGAGATGTCCAAGGGGGTAGGGGTGTCTGGGGGGGTGGGGGATGTCTAGTGGGTGGGGGCTGTTGAGTGGGTGGGGGCTGTCTAGGGGGGTGGGGTGTCCATGGGTGCGGGGGTCTAGGGGGTGGGGTGGTGTCCACGGGGGTGGGGGCTGTGCATGGGGTTGGGGGGGATGTCCAGGGGGTCAAGGGTGTCTTGGGGGTCAAGGGTGTCCGGGGGGTGGGGGTGTCTTGGTGGGTTGGGCAGGATGTCCATGGGGGTTTGTGGCTCTCGAAAGGGGTAGGGGTGTCCAAAGTGTGTGGTGGATGGGGGGTTTTCTAGAGGGTGGGGGCTGTCCATCGTGGTGGGTGTGTCCAGGGGTGGGGGTGTTGAGGTAGTAGGGGCTTTCCATCGGGTTTGGGGGATATCCATAGTGTAAAGACCTTGAAATTTCGTGGATTTTTTTTCTTAAATACAATAGAATTTTACAAGTCTGTGAAATCTGAAGACACTTGATTCCAAGGCTCAGTGTGGCCGGAATCAATTTCTAAAGTTTTTCTCGGGTACGTTCAGTAAATGTGCGACCATTATTTTATATCTTTTGAACCAGTGCTTGGAATCAAATTCTGAGGACACCGTTGAACTCCCAGTGCCAGTATTTTCTTAAGGAGACCTTTACTGTGGTAGTGTTTTATTGAGAATTAATGTTAGTTATGGTGTTTCTAATTAAATTAGACAAAATAAAGGTGTTACTTTATTTTATTTTTTGGGTTGTTAAAACCTCCAAGTGGAGGTTAGAGGTGGGGCCCACCAAGCACTAACATCCCTTGAGAGGATGTTATGAGATTAGGCCCACCACATTATTAGGTGGGACTCACATGAGTTTAAACACCCATGTAACTCTCTTTAAGTGGGGGAAGGCTTTTGAACTTCTCTCATTAATGTTTCAACCCCCCATTATTTATTAATTGAGCTCATCAATTTAATTAATTCAAACTATTTTAATTATTTTGAATTCATTCCAACAAATATAATAATATAAAAGCTATTATTTTACTTTGGTTGGAATTATTTTGGTGGAATAGAGGAAAATAAGAACTGAGGGGAACTTCTTTCTCTCAATGAAGAATGCTTCTTCATCCATCCAACGAAGAACAACGAGCATCATCTTCTCCCTTTCGACCGAGCCGAAAGGGAAGACGCCACCCATGAAAAACATCACCAATGATGAATTTACCTCCTTCCGATGTTAATGGAACGATGCCTCCATCCCGCGACTTTGTCAACAGTCAACGACAATCGAGGTAGGGTTTTGAATTCGAGTTTTAATTCCTTTCTTTTAATTTATCCTTTTCCCTTGGATAAAATCAAAAACCGTGGATCATCCCTAAAACATGTTGATCCGAAGAATGGATTTTGATTTCATTATGGGTTAAAGATTAAGATTGGGCTTGTTTAGGGTTCAAGTATATGCTAGATTAATGTTTGAGCCACTAACACGGAGGGCACGGGCTAACAAACCAGTTCGGACCCTCCGCTAATTTGTTCTTGATGCACGGTTTGATGGGCCATGGGTGAACGGAATGAAAACCCTGATTTGAGGTCGTCATAGTGAAGATCAGGACCCGAGGAGGCCGTACGCGCAGACGAGAGGCAAAAAGGACCACCAGAACGAATCTAGGGGCCCACGGAGGAGCATTGTGGCGCGGGTCGCTGACGCGGCGGCCCCGGAGAATAGAGGTGGCGGGCGGCACCGGCAGGTTGCCTGGGGGCGGCGGCGCCCATCGTGCATCACCGACGGAAGTCCACCGTAGCACTGTCCATGGAGAAATAGTAGAAGATTCACCTGTGGGTTCTGAGAATAACGGGCGACACCAGCTGGCGCCTCCATTACGGGACACCAGGGGGCCGCACCCCCCCCCCCCCCCTCCCCCGCTCCACGCAGCTTGCGTGTAACGCGCTTGACCAGTTGGTCGAGAAGCAGCTGATCATTCGGCATTAGCCATGCCACGTGGGTCGCGCTAGCCGCTGGGCCAGGACGCTCCCTACTGGGCCGGACCTGGATCAGGTTCAGGTCGACCCGGTTTGGGCCGACCCAAGGCGGGTTGGGCAAGGTCGGACCGGACCTAGACCCCCCTCTTCGGACCACTTTTGGTTTTTCAACCATAACAAGAGATAAGGAACACTCATCGATGCACCATCAATTGCTTAGGATTCCTTGTATCGAGATGGTCATTTCGTTATATCACACTCAATGTTTTGGTGAAGTTTGGGTATGGCCGGGTTGGTTCAAACCCGAAACCAATCGGGCCCTCGGAGCGGAAACTCTTATAACATAAGGACCGGACGTCCATTTGACATGCCATAAAATACGTTGGATTACATTTGATGAGACGGTCCTTTTATAATACACCACATAGGATTCGGATGAGGTTGGAGTATGGTCGGGTTGGATTGTTCCCAAAATCCAACCGGCCCCTTGGAATATAAATGTCAATAACTCTCAGACTGGGCATCCGGTTGATGCACTGTCTGTCGCATTGGGTTCCTTATGATGAGATGAAACTATTAGATACATAAACTCAGGACTCATGATAGTTGATTTATCAACACTTGGCTCGAGAGGCAGACCATCCCGGAATCGAGCGTGTTGTGTGCGGGAACCCTAGGGATGGCTGCGACTAAGATGACGGAATCCTCCGTGGGTTTGACAACGACGAATTCTGTTCCAGGATCCTATGTGGGTTCGACAGCGAGGACTATTGTTCCAAAATCCTACGTGGGTTTGACAGTGATGACTTCTGTACCGGGATCCTCTGTGGGTTCAACAGCAGTGTCTTCTGTACCAGGATCCTACGTGGGTTCGATAGCGATGACTATTGTACAAGAATCCTACGTGGGTTTGACAGTGATGACTTATGTGCAAGGATCCGATGTGGGTTTGACAGTGATAATATTTTTCCAGGAACATACTTGGGTTTGACATATGATATGATTCAGAGGCTACATCTAATCACCTCTACCGCTCTTCGTGAATTGTATAACTGTGTGAGCCGAGTCATGTCTTTCAACCATTATCAATGTGGTGATTGACTTTACTTACTTTGTGGAAGGGTTTATGCTTGGGGCTCGAGAGTTGGAGCCAGACTGTGATTGATAACTTAGGTATATGTATGGGCATATACCTAAGTAGGGTTGGTTGATACTTCATGATTGTATCTTTCTAGTGTGGTTTATCCTTTGTGGATTTTGTGAGACCTTGAGTGTCTCGGGGTCCCTACTAAGTATCGTCATACTCACCCCTACATGGGCTATTCCCGTACCTCGTTGTGTTGGATGCAGATGACAGACAGTGCTGACCAAGGCGGAAGGTACGAGGACTGGATAGTACCCGGAGGTGGACCTTAAGACAAGTCGGTACACGGAGGAGACGGATGGACGTGGAGAACTAAGGAGTCTATTTATACCTACCCTTTAGGTTGGATCTGTGGTGGAAGATCCTGGAGCTTCTAGGCACCTTCCAGTTATTTGTCTTTTTAGTTGTCCCTGTTTTTCCTTTCCTTGTACTTTACAGTTGGGCATGTATTTCTGGCCCTTTTACTTTCTAGCACTTCTTCTGTATTCTGTTTTTACTTAGAGTTTGCTTCCACTTCTACTCTGGTTGTGTTTTTTTGTAGTTATAAAGGAAATTCCTTCCCAATTTATGTATTTATGCCTTTACTGATAGTCGCCAGCCCCTGGCCTATGGAAGGCGGAATTGGGGTAGTTACGACATGGGCCCCGGGGGGGTGGGGTTGGGTCGTGACAAATTGGTATCAGAGGAGTCGGTTCTACCGCAGAACTTGGACTCTGATTCTTTTAACAACAATAGTGTTAAGTGTTTTGGGTGTGGTTATCAGTTTAGGGAAACCGGTTTTTTTATGTCAGTCGACGTATCCATACACTAGGACTCTAACTTCTGACTTCTGACTTAATACACGAAAATAGTGATTGTGTGTGTGCTTCCTCTGAAAAATTTCTTCGTGATTACTTCATGTGAGCTCACCAGGTATATTGTTTTGACTGTGGCACACCTATTTCTTTTCAGGATAGCCCCACGAAGACATCTAGCTAGGGTTCTGAGTTTCGTATGAGATGGTAGCCCACCGAGTGACGAGGCTTCGGTGCAGGGCCACATCACAGCAGAGGTACCAGTGGTACCACTACCCACTGGGCTACCGATACCACCAGCTCCAGCAGCATAGAGTGCACACCATGTGAGCGCGTTGCACGAGTTCCAGTGCCAGAGACCACCCAGGTTTCGGGGAGAGATGTACCCACAGTAAGATGAGGATAGGATGGAGGCTGTTGTGAGAGTTTTCATAATGGTAGGGACACCAGCCGACCTCATGGTGATCCTTGTCGCGAGTCTCCTGTAGGTAGCAGTAGGTAGATGGTGGAGCCTGAAGCTCTAGGTGCATGATGAGGCATCAATACTATAGACAGACTTCGAGAACCTTTTTCGGGCAGAGTTTCTACCAGCCACCCTTCATGCAGTGCAGATTCAGTAGTTACTTCATCTGTAGCAGGGCAGCATGACAATAGCTCTGTACTCAGTGAGGTTCACCAACCTCTCGCGCTACTCCACAGATATGGTACGAGACACATTCTTCCGGGACCAGACCTTTGAGAAGGGACTCAAGCATGATATCAGGGCTTCAATGATCCCCCTCAACATCCTGACACAGGTGGGGGGTATTGGAGTGAGCCCTCATACTGGAGAGTTTCCTTGCTGAGAAGTCTCCAGCAGCGAGAACCACCACCAGTTGACATGCACCAGAGTCTTCTGCTGCTGGCAGTAGACAGATGACGCAAGGGTCCAAGAGGACCATACCCACAGGTGTTCTACTGCATGACTCAGTTTTGGTTGTGCGGGGAATGGGAGACAGAGCTACACATACGAGGATCAGGTTGTGCTATGCATGCGGCGGGCAGGTTCACATGGCTCAAGACTACCCGACCCACCCTGCAGATGAGCAGCATGCAGTATAGGGACCTCTCAGGAAGAGGCAGAGGTTCGATTGTGGTGGTTCGCTGGGAGAAAGCCGACATGGTAGAGGAGTTGGTCGAGTAGTAGGTGGTGGTGGACGACGTTTCAAGGCCCTACCACCACCACCACCTCCAGGAGCTCCATCTCGACTACAAGGAACAGGTGGATAGTGGAGAGCTCAGCTTCTGGCAGCTGAGGCCTACGACCATAGTGCACTGGGAGTAGTTGGACAAGAACAGTACTTGTTCCAGGCATAAAGTCCTTTGTTCATGAGTCTTCTAGCTTCATTGATGTTGTTGTTTGTGGTTTCGTTGTGTCTATGTACTTTGATCTGCACTAATAAAAGACACTTGTCCTTGTAAAATTTGATTTCTGGCCTTTTGTGTTGATAATATTAAGATATTCTGGATAACACCGTTGACTTGACCCTCACATTCAAGATTCATACTAGAGGAGACCCACTAACCACATAGTGATTCTGATAGTGTGACTCAACCCTTAGTGGAAAGAGTAACAGTTGGATCTCTTATTAGTAGCATCAAGGCCTTATGACATCTTCCATGGCATGAATTTGTACCGTTCATGTTAGGATAGACTATATTAGGGAATGGGTGTGGTTCATCCAGGGGATGAGACCAGATTTATCCTTTCGGAAAAGGATAAATCTTAGCAGCTCTTGTAGGATGTAGGTGAAGAATGGTGTAGATGAGTTCTTTTAAATTTTCTAGTCTCAACCATAGTTCTTTGGGAAAACACTTTATAGTCTTCTCTGACCACCAGAGTCTCAGGATTATCTTCTCTCAGAAGGACCTGAACCTGAGACATTGGTGATGAATTGAATTCCTCCAGGACTATGAACTCAAGATAATCTATACTCCTGGAAATGGGAACGTTATAGCCGATGCTCTCAGTAGGAGATCAAGAATTCAGCTGCTAGGATAGGTGATAGAGCAGCTTGCCGCGTGGCAGATATCCTTTATGGATCGGGACGGAGCAGCCTTTCAGTAGTTTATCACAGTCACTTCCCCACTTCTCCAGCGATTCAGGGAGGCACAACATGGGGACACTGACTGCGATACACGACATGCTCACATATCATCAGGGTAGGCACCAAAAGGATTTTATGAAGCTGGGGAGCACATCATTCCATTCAGAGGATGTACCATGGTACCAGTTTCACTTCAGGAGGAAGTGTTGCGGGAGTTCCACACATCCCCTTTAGTGGTATATCCAGGAGTGGTAAAGATGTACAAGGAGCTTCGATGACAGCACTGGGGGCTAGGTATGAGGAAGTCAGTAGTAGATTTTGTATCTTGATGCCTCACTTGTCAGCAAGTGAAGGCAGAGCATCAGGTACCAGTAGGCTTGGTTCAGCATTTAGAGGTCCCAAAGTGGAAGAGGGATGAGATATCCATGGACTTTGTGATGGGTCTTCCACGTACGTTCAGGGGACATGACTCGATTTAGGTGATCGTCGACAAACATACCAAGTCGGCCAACTTCCTACTGACCGGAGATGGTACGAGCTACAATGGAGGAGGTACAGGTCATCCAAGAGTAGATAAAGACTGTGCAGATCTGGAAAAAGTCATATGCTGACAGGAGATAGATACCTCTAGAATTTGACGATGGCGACCACGTCTCTCTACGGGTCTCACCTCAATGAGGTCTACAGTGATTTGGCCGAGGCAGAAAGTTATCATCGCGATTCATCGGACCTTTCCAGGTCCTCAGTAGAGTAGGCAAGGTGGATTACTGCTTAGCTCTTCCACCATAGTTGCACCGGGTGCACAATGTCTACCATGTATCCCAGCTGAGGAGAAACGTGCATGACCCTTCCCACATAATCGGCCATAGTGAGATGGATGTTGACGACGGGGCGACATTCACGGAGGTTCGCGTAGAGATTGAGGATTGACAGTAGTGGGTCCTATGTGTATGGTTGATGCCTCAGGTGTTCATTCGTTGGCAGCACGGAAACCTCCAGGAGAGCACATGGGAGTGGGATGCTCATATTCATGCTCACTACCCCCATTTGTTCTGCCAGTTTGAGTTATAGCTTACAGGGATGTAAATCCCTGAGGTGGGTAGAATTTAAAGTCCTTGAAATTCCGTGGAATTTTTTTTCTTAAATAGATGGAAATTTTACGAGTCTGTGAAATCAGACGGTGCTTGACTCTAAGGCCCGGTGTGCTCGGAATCAATTTCTGAATTTTTTCTCAGATATGTTCAGTAAACATGCGAGCGGGATTTTATAACTTTTGAACCGTTGCTCGGAATCAAATTCTGAGGACACCATTGAACTCACAACACCAGTATTGGCTTAAAGAGACCTTTACTTTAGTTTTGTTTTATCGAGAATGAAAGTTATTTATGGGGTTTCTAATTAAATTAGATAAAATAAAGGTGTTACTTTATTTTATTTGTTGGGTGATTAAAACCTCCAAGTGGAGGTTAGAGGTCTGGCCCACCACGCCCTAACCTCCCTTGGGAGGATGTTTTGAGATGGGTCCCACCACATTATTAGGTGGAACCCAAAAGAGTTTAAACCCCCATGTAACTCTCTTTAAGTGGGGGAAGGCTTTTGAACTTCTCTCATTAAAGTGCCAACCCCCCATTATTAATTAATTGATCACATCAATTTAATTAATTCTAACTATTTGAAATCTTTTGAATTCATTCCAACAAATATAATAATAGACAAAATATTATTTTACTTTATTTGGAATTCTTTTGGTGGAATGGAGGAATAGAAGAACTAAGGAGAACTTATTTCCCTCAATGATGAACGCTTCTTCATCCTTTCAACGAAGCATGATGAGCATCGTCTTCTCCCTTTCGACCGAGCCAAAAGGGAAGACGCCGCCCATGAAGAATTTCAACAATGACAACGTCACCTCCTTTCGATGTCAACGGAATGACACCGCCATCCCGTGACTTTGTCAACAGTCAATGACAATTGAGGTAGGGTTTTGAATTTGAGTTTGAATTCCATTATTTTAAGTTCTTCTTTTCCCTTGGATAAAAACAAAAACTATGGATCGACCCCCGAACATGTCGATCTGCAGAATAGACGATGATTGCAGGATGGGTTATATATTAAGGTGGGGCTTGTTTCTGGTTCAATTATATGCTGGATTACTGTTTGAGCCTCTAACGTGGAGGGAACGGGCTAATGAACAAGTCTGAACCATCCACTAATTCGTTCTTGATGCTCGGTTTGATGGGAGATGGGTGAACGGAATGGAAACCCTGATATGAGGTCGTCGCAGTGAAGATCAGGACACGAGGAGGCTATAGGCATAGATGAGAGTCAAAACGGACCACCGAAATGAATCTGATGGCCCACGGAGGAGCGCAGAAAGCACGGGTCGCCGGTGCGGCAACACCAATAACCGGAGGCAGCGGCTGGCACCGGCTGGCCGCCTGGGGGCAACGGTACGCCTCGCGCGGTGCCAGCCGTGGCAGCGGAGTGGAATCCGAATCCTCCGATTCCAGGAATGTCGGGTGCTGCCAACTGGCAGTGCCTTTACGGGACACCACCCCCCCCCCCCCCCCACTATGCGCACCTTGCACGTAACGCGTTCGGCCAGTGGGTCGAGCCGCGGCCGGCCGTTCGGGCCAAGCCGTGCCTCGCGGGCCGTGCCCGGCAGCCTGTCGGGCAGGCTGGGATGCCTGCCTCCAGGCTGGGCTGCGCCCTACCGGGCCGGACATGGATCCGAGTTGGGTTTCCTAGGTTCAGGCCGACCCATGGTGGGTTGGGCAGGGTCGGACCGGACCCAGACCCCCATCTTCGGACCACTTTTGGTTTTTCACCCATAACTTGAGATACGAACCACCGATTGATGCACCGTCAGTTCTGTAGGATTTCTTGGATCAATATGGTCTTTTCAGTATATCACAATCAAGGTTTTGGCGAAGTTTGGGTACAACCAGGTTGGTTTGAACCCAAAACCAACCGGACCCTCGGAGCGGAAATGCTTATAACTTAAGGACCGGACGTCTGATTGATGTATCATCAACTACATTGGATTCCTTTTGATGAGACAGTCCTTCTGGAATACTCCACAAAGAATTCAGATGATGTTAGAGTACGGTCAGGTTGGACTGTACCCGAAATCCAACCGGCCCCTTGGAACGGAAATGCCAATAACTCTCAGACCGGGCATCCGATTGACGCACCGTCTATCACGTTGGGTTCCTTATGACCAGACAGAACTACAGGATACATAAACATAGGACTTCCTGATAGTTGATCTATCGAAACATGGCTTGAGGAGCGGACCCTCCCGGAATCGATCGTGTTGTGTGCAGGAACCCTAGGGCTGGCTGCGACTAAGATGACGGAATCCTCCTTCGGTTCGATAGCAACGACTTCTGTACTAGGATCCTATGTGGGTTCGACAGCGATGAATACTATACCGGAATCCTATGTGGGTTCGGCAGTGATGATTTCTATACTGGGATCCTCCGTGGGTTTGACAGCAGTGACTTTTGTAGCAGTATCCTACGGAGTTTCGACAGTGATGACTACTATACCGAAATCCTACGTGGGTTCAATAATGACGACTTCTATGCCAGGATCCAATGTGGGATCGACAACATTGATATTGTTCTAGTATCCTACATGGGTTCGATAGAGGAGATGATTCAGAGGCTACATCTAATCATCTCTACCCTTCTTCGTGAGTTGTATACATGTGTGATCTGAGTCATGTCTTTCAACCATTATCAACGTGGTGATTGACTTTACTTCCTTTGGGGAATGGTTTTTTCTTGGGGCTCGAGAGTTGGAGCCAGACCGTTGTAATGCCCTGACCCCAGTTACCCAGAGTTGGTGCGTTATTTTAATACATTGGCATGGTTACAAGGAATCATGCCCCGAAGGACCGATCAGTTTAGCAGTATTGGAAAATAGATTGCATACATTAACATTACCTTACAATTTCAAATATAAAACACATCATAAATAGTTCTTTTAGAACTCCATTATTCCCATTATCATAACCCTGAATAACAATCATAATACACTTCTTGGAATCTTGGTAAAATGAAAGATAAGAAAGGGGTGAGCTCAAACGCTCAGTAAGGGTAAGCAATAGGGAGGAAGATAACATAAATATTAATCATGATGAATAATTGAAACCACATGCCTTTACCAATAATAAACATAAATACTTTTATGAAAAGAATATCAGATGAGTAAATAATTCCATAATAAAACAGAATCATGGGTATTCTAATAGTCGAATGACCACATGAACCATCAATATTATTTTCATAATGAGGTATTGTATAATGCCAGACATTCTAAAACATTTTTTCAAGGCCTCGGACAAGACTTCTAAAAATGATTAAGGCCTCGGCCAAAACCATAAATCAAATTGGGAAAAGGCCTCAGCCAATTCCACATCTAGTTGTCTCATGAGACCTACCGACACATCGAGGAGCTATAGCGGGCTCCACCCATCACTTACAAAGTCCAATAAATTCCTCATATGAAAATGTTGAAACATAACATAAACATTCGTATAAGAACTAGGATCCAAAATGTCAATACACTAACCATAAACCATGAATGGTATAAAAATAATACATCCACAGTCAAACATATCACAAAACCTTTAATACAATATGGAAGTTTTGAATCAAAATAAATCAAAGTCAAAAAAAATTTAAAATCCATTAAATAATTTGACATAGTAGAAAAGGATTTGTAAAACTCTTTGATTGAAATATCCCTTTTCATGATAACATTTAAAAGTCACACAATATAGAAAGGAAGAAATTTAAAGAAATTTTTTAATCAAAGTGTCCCGTACTAATTTAAACATTTTAAAGTCATTAACATTTTAAAACATTCATGTCTATTTAAATAAATCCTTAAAACCATTTCACAAACATGTACATTAATGAAAATGGTTTAGAAGAATAAATCTAAAAAACATTTAAAATGATGTTGACATAGATGAAATCAAAACTATTAGAGAGAAATATCTATTTTTGAAATCATTTAAGATTCACATAATTTTAAAAGAAAACATTTACTTTGAAAATATTCTTATAATATTTTAAGGGAAGCATCGATGATTTAATAACGGTGGAAAATAGCTACACCCACTGTATAAGTTAAAAAGGACCTTGTTTGGAAAGCGACAGAAAGATTACTTTATAAACATCTTATAAAAGGTCAAACAAGGGAATAAATGACTTTAAACCCTAGTCTATAAAATATTAAGAATGATTTTAAATATATTTTTAAGAATCAAGGATGTGGATGATAAAGAGGTCCCAGTAGATAATTACGTATAAACAACCTCGGATGAAGAAGTGATTGTAAAATAAACCCTTACCAATTTCGTAACTTACGAAACATACACCCCATGAAAGAGGTATCATACAATGAATATGTAAATACACATAAATTAAATATTATTACTCAAATAATACAATTATTGGTAGTACATGCACCACACAAAAGATAATAGTGGCAATATGACATGAATCTCACGAGAATAAGGCGTGAGATGAAAACCCCTTACCTTGCACTTTCCTTTAGTCGAGGGTATGTTTAACCTTCTGTCTGAAGACTATAGTATGATATTATTTTATAGAAAAACCATATTAATCTTTATGATGTCATGAATTATTCATTTATGACTTTATAGTACCCATTTATTAATAATTTTTATGTTATATTAATATTTCGTGTAATAATTGCTTTCTTTATCGTACGTGTTTTAACTTGTTACTCTTGATTGCATCACTTAGATCATGATTTAAATACTTCAAGAATATAAAACATGACTTATATATCATATATATTTAGAATATAAATATGTTTAATAGACATATATAAGAAATGGAAAACACCGTTTATGGAGACGGTAGTCCGTACGTACGCATAAACGTTGTTTTCGCTTTCATATAGTATTGAACAGATGTAAGTGAATAAGATATATGTAAGTATATAAATACTTATATATATATATATATCTCTATTAGCATTATTATGTCATATATTACATATTTATAGTAATATATATTTTTATAATAGTCGATGAATGGTGAACTTGGAAATGAATCTTATCGTGTCATGGAGATGGTAATCCGTACATACGCACGAGCAAAAATATCATTCTATTGATATTAAAATAATATATAATTGGATGTTATATCATATATACAGAATCATTATCAAGTTATTTTTATTATTTACATAAATTAAACATCATTATCATACCCATCAAAATAATAATGTTTTGAATAACGATTACACCACGACGTGGAGATGGTAAGTCGTACGTACACATGTATGGTGACATGTCATTCAAAGGATGAATAGAATAATTAATAGGGTTGTACCATATTTATAATAAACATCACATTATATATAAGATACTGGAGTTATTATTTTATAATGGAAATAAGAAAGAAAGAAGAAGTTGAAGAAGAAAGGAACTTGAAAGAGGGTGGTGAAAACATTACCTCTTCTTCGGGTTCTTCCTTTTCATTTGATAAAAAGGGCTAATTATGATGGATTTATGATCAAACTGAGGAATCTAGGTTGAATTTAGGAAAGTTTATAAAATATTTGGGTAGGGATTGGCTGAGCTAAAAGGCTTTGAATGTGTGAATTAGAGAGAAGGGGGAGTTCTCTTTTATAAGAGGGGTGAGGGGCACCTTGGGAAAAACTTAAAATATTATTTTATAATAAATTCATATTCAGTTTATAATGGCTCCAAATTAATTTATTTCAAAGATAAGGTGGGTAGGGGTATAAATACACTCAACCAATAGGTTTTAGACAGGTTTTGGTCACTTTATTAACCTTATCTTTTAGTTTTATCTCTTAGTTAATTAGTTTGACATTTACCATGCCTCTTTGTATTTTTATATTATATGGTTAATAAACTTACTATAAACTTCCAAGCGACCCCAAAGTGGTCCATTAATAATAAAAATATCATTATATAAGTCATTTGGCCGAACCGTAGATTTTTAGGAATATAATATCAATTAATAATATAATATTTGTTTTAAAAACTCATTTATGTCGATTTTGACAATATATAATAATTGTTTTATTAAGTCTTAAAAACTTTATTAATTCGAAAAC
Organism: Viscum album; assembly: GCA_963277665.1. Lineage (NCBI taxonomy): Eukaryota > Viridiplantae > Streptophyta > Magnoliopsida > Santalales > Viscaceae > Viscum > Viscum album. The sequence goes on along the minus strand of OY728165.1, from coordinate 1,209,212,661 downwards.
AATTCATTTAAGCAATCATAACATGTCCTATTAACCAATTAAATTCGTTTATGGTATCAAAACATTCAAATTATATTTATTTTAACATTTATAATACTAATTATTTGATTATTTCATTAATAAGGAAAATACTGCATCATTATTGCGTCATAAAAAATTTACTTATTCAATGTATAAAAATTATAAATAAAATACCATTATGTAGGTTATATTTTTATATTTATAATGAATATTTATATTCTAAAATATAGCATATACAACCCTATGTAAAAATTGTTTTTCTAAAAGATATACACACTGGGATCATAATGTGGGATATGTGGTATGTCAGTGGGAGGGGCAGGGTCTAATCGGTTATGCCGACTAGATCGGCAATCTCTCGTACCACCCCCCCCCCCCTGTACAAACACCGAGAGTACTGGGACCACTTCTAAGCTGCTAATCAAATAATTGTCACCTAAGATGTAGATCTTGAAAAAATGTTTAAAAATAAACTAATCACATGAAATTATATATTATTTAAATATATATAGTTGAAATAAAATACTCACTATAGGCACTAGTGTTATAATTCTCATCTTATTCATGAGACGATTGTTGTTCATCATCTTTTTCTATCGCCTCTCTTCAATTGGTTTCATTTCCTGCATTTGAAAACAAATATGGAAGTTATTAGAAAAGAATAACTAATGTATAACCCAAAAAACAGAATAAATAAGAGGGAATAGGGGGTTAATGGATACTTTAAATATACATTGTTTAATGTGAGATTGAATGGATATATAATGAATTCAATAAATCATACAAGATATAATAAAAATATTTAATTTTGAGTAAGAAGGTTATTTAATAAGCATCATCAGTATATATATTATGAATGATTGAACCCTTAAAATGGTTGTAAATGATGATGTAAACGTATAAATAAGGATATGATATCTACCAGATTAAAAAGGGGTAAAACACTTGTCGAAATTAGGGAAAAATTTAATTTCATTATCCAAGGTAGATGGTGCAGGTTTCTATACATGTTTTGTAGAAGATGACAAACCGTCATGTTTATTATCTGGTGAAATGTTAAAGGAGGGTCTTAGAGTTATAATAATTTTATACATAGTCAATAAAGCATTGAAATTTTCACCATGATATAAATGATGGTTTTGTAGGGTTGAATATAGTTCAATTCCAAAATAAAAATAATGCAATTAAAATAAAATTACAGCAATTAAACATTGAAAAATCACATAACGGTCTGGTTGGATATAGAATATTTGTAATCAATATTAAATCAATTTGAATAGTAACAACCTTAACCACCCAAGTTGAGTGAAACCAAAATAATTGAGAACATGGATGGATGATTCTATATATTTCTGACCACAACATCAGGTTCACAATCAAATCTAAAAATTGAGCTATTTGAGTCATCAAAAGTAATAAATTGATTATTTTTTTGGCAGTATGGATGGTGTTAATTCCATCATCACCATCATAAAAAATATGTCTTGGAATTACTTCAATAATGACACCAAATTTAGGTCGAAGATGGTCTTTAACATAAAAAACTTGTTTCACCTTTGATGCCAATATATATGGTTCATTGGTAGAAAGAGTGTGAGTCATATCAATTACTTGAAATCTAGAATCATCCATAAATGTTCCATTCCTTTTCATCGAATCAAACCCCTGGTATTTCGTCATCGTGACTCATCCATGTGAGTAATAATCCAATATTATTATTTTTTCAACGACTCCATAATAACCTAAATTTTCAAATCACAGTCTACTATCTGATTCACTAGTATAAAATCTTATAGTGGCAGTAAACATAACACCATCATGTTTTTTCCCATGTTATTTGCTCGCTCAATGATAATAAATATGTACCTATTGATAACAATTGATTTACAGTCATGAACCATGGTACTAAGACCAAAAGCCAAAGCGCTAATTTCCTCAACGACAGAGTCAGCAAGAAAACCCAATATATGAAATATAAATGAATATTAAACTTAATTAAATATATTTTTATTTATTTTTTATAGTTATATTATTACATTAAATTTTAACCAAACATAAAACATTTTTTCATTGAAAAGTCTCCCTCCTTCTCTAAGATAAAGAACGATTCTTTCTATTTATCATCGCTTTATGTTCCCTATAATTAAAAATAGGAATATTTTAACAGATATATATATATATAAGATATATATATTCAATTTACTTATGAGATGTATTCATCAAACAAATCACAGTTGAACAAAACTGTGTGATGTGCCATCTCCTGCTCTTTAAGGCATAAAGTCGTCAATGTATATGATCCAAGAATTACTCATGTTTGAGGAAGTAATGTAAAACTAGGTTCAATTTTCTCATACTATTCTTCTTCATTTCTCAATTTTCTGTTCATTCTTGTAGTAAGATCAGAGAAATACATAGAGCATAAATCCATACATTCTTGGTCCAAGTAACCATTTACAATAGAACCTTCGGGATGATTCCTATTTCGGACATTGTACTTTAATGTGTACATATTTATTTCAGTTGGATACATCCAAAGAAAATAAATATGTCCTCCAAGAAGTGTTTCAGTTGGAATATGGACAATCAGATGCAATATTCATGTGAAAAATGATGGAGGAAATATTTTCTCCAACTCACACAAAATTAATGGGGAATCTGCCAACATTTTTTTCAATTAATACTTGGATAAATTCTTAAAAAAAATATCTCTAAACAAGTGTCACAACCAAATAACATCCACCCTCACATTATTGGAAAAAAGATGATGGATTGATATTGGAATCAAGTCATGTAGAAGGATGTGATAATCATGAGTCTTCAAATATTTTATCTTCAACTCTCTTTTGTTCACCCGTTTAGATATGTTTCTTGAATATCCATCAGAAACTCTAATAGTCTCTAGCACTTCCATAAATTCCTTTTTTCTGTAGGTATCATCACATAAGAAGCACTTGGAATTTGCCATTTATTTTCACGGATAGGCACAGGATGCAATTCTGATGTGATTCCCCAATCCACTAAGTAACTCTGAGACCATAAATCATATTTTGTCTTTCCCTTAACATTTAGAATAATTGAAAGAAACATTTCACACATATTTTTTTCAATGTGAATTACGTTTATGCAATGACATAACAAATTGGTTGGCCAATAAGAAAAATCAAAGAACATACTTCTATTCTTCCAATTGTAATAGGTTTTAGTGGAAACATTCTTTCTCTTTCCAAATTTCATTTGACCCTTCCCGAATTAAAAACTCAAATCTTTCAATTCATTAAGCACATCAGTTCCAGACATATGCTGAGGTGGATCATCAGTCTCCATGGTATTGTACAATCTTCAACGATTATTTCTATATGGATGGTCCATTGGAAAGAATCGTTGATGCCCCATAAAACTAAAACAATGATGATGTTTCAGTATTCTAGATCGGGTATTCTTCATTCAAACTTGACATGATATTTTTTCATTCATTCTCCATCCAAACATCATTGCATAAGAAGGAAAATCATTGATCGTCCACATAAGCATAGCAAGAATCTAAAATATGTCTTTCAAATATGCATCATATGTGCACACACCCACAACCCAATGAAGTTTCAACTCTTTTATTAGAGGTTGCATGTATATGTCTATATTATTGTCAGGAACAGAAGTTCCATATATGAGTATACTCATGAAAGTGAAATGTTTTTTCATACTCAACCAAGGGGATGGTTATAAATGTGTATAAAAACCATCCATGTGTTGTGTGAAGTAAGAATATGTCCAAACTAATTAAAACTATCACATGAAAGACTCAGCCTCACATTAAACATGTCAGCTCCAAAATTAGGATATCGAGCATCAAATCTATTCCATTGAAATACATCTACTGGTGAACCAACTCATCATTAGTCTTCTTTCTCTCAGTATCATTCCATTTCATTTTTATTGATATTTCATCATACATAAGTAGATTTTGGAGTCTGGGTATCAATGTAAAGTGCCACATTAATTTCTATGGCACACGGGATGGCGTTCCATTAGCATTTGGATTCAATTGGTATGTGACACATTTTATACAATCATTTCATTCAGCCGTTTCCTCCAAGAATAAACTACAATCTTTCGGGAAATCATGAATTTTGTTTCTTGAAAGAAAAATTTCATCAATTAACTTCTATACCATATAGTGGTTTGAGGGAATATCTGAATCATATAAAAGTAATTCCTTCAAGAATGTAAGAATATAATCGATGGCAGTATTAAAAATCCCATACATAGTTTCCCCATGAAACAATCAGATTAAAAATTCTATCTTTTTGATATACTAGAGTCATGGAATCATCATTCAATTTTTTCACCCTGAAAGCATCATTATTTTCATTATACGCATCATGTGTGCTCATATAGAAGTCTTATTGGGTCGGAATCCTTTATTTTTCATGGTGAAAAATAAATGGAAATTGATCATATAACAAATTCTCTAATACAGTCCTGTCATTTAGATCATCTGCAATTTGAGATTTCATTTTCTCCCTATTGTGATACCACACAGAGTAGTTTTCTTGAAAACCATATTTGGTTATGTGGTAGATAACCTCTTCATGGCTTCACCAAGGTCTTACAACATAATTGTAATATGGGCAATGTATGTGAACCCTATCTGAAGCATTGTGAAATGAAAAATCTAAAAATGTCTCAAAATTATTTTGAAAATAACTTGAGATCTGATCGGTTTCATACATCCAACTTCTATCCATTCTATAAAAAAAATTATAAGTCATTTTGTCAAAACCAATTCAATAAGATTGAAGTTACATCAATAATATATTTAATTAAATGAGAATTGTTCACTTTATATGAAACCATAACTGATACACTACTCTATATGAGAATCATAATATAAAAGACAAGAAAATAGTATATTTATAACAAAATATCTTTGAAGAACCATACATGAGTGTACAAGATCATGTACACTTGTGGAGGAGAATTATTCGGGAGTTGAGTAAATTTTAGATTGTAGAAATTTTATATTTTAGTTTATTTTTTGAGTGATCACATACACTGCCCAAGGGGGTGGTGGTGTCCAGGGGGTGGGTAGGGTGTCCAGCGGAGGTGGGAGCTATCCAGGGGGGATGGGGGACTGTCCTTGGGGGTGGCGGGGTGTAAAAGGGGGTGGGGTGTCTAGAGGGTGGAGGTCTAGGGTTGGGGGTCTAGGGAGGTGGGGGTTATCCAGGGGATGGGGGTGTCCTGGGGGGTGGTGGGGTGTCCAGGGGGTGGGGGTGTCCAGGGGGTTAGGGTCCAGGGGTGTGGGGGGATGTCCAAGGGGGTGGCGTGGTCCACCCCCAAACTAGGGTTGTAAAATCCAATCTCTATCCATTTTTATCATGATTTCAAGCCTATTATAGTTGACCGAGAAGACTATTAGTGTAAACCATGAATATCATACACATAAATAACAACACACCTAATTATAAACATACCTCCAAATATGTGGATCAGATTTTATATTCCACTCTAAATATCTTACATGAATTGTAAAAAAACATCTAATTGTAAGCACGCCTTCATATTTTGAGCTAATTTTGTGGCTTATTGATGCCTTGAGAGGCTATCTAAGATCTATTTAAAAGTTTTGATTCCTTTTTTGTAGAGTATTAGAGTTTACAATCCGCCCCCTCACTGGACAACCCACACCCCCTCCCCCAAACCCCTCCAGTTACCCCTACCTCCCCTATAGCCCCACCCCACCCTGGATTGCCCCCAAATCCACTTGGACAACCCCCCACCCCACCTGGACAGCCCACCCCTCTTCCCTGGACAGCCCACCCCCTCACCCACCTGGAAAGCCCACCCCACCCCCTTGGACATCCCACCCCCCTTGACCGCCCACACCCCCTCCCCCACTAGGATAGCCCACCCACTCCCCCTGGACAGCTCACCCACCTCCCTGGATAGCCCACAACCCCCTCCCCTGCCCCCCCTGCAGCCCCCTAGACATCCCCCCACCAGAACATCCCCCCACCCCCACCCCCTAACTGGACACCCCCCCCCCCACCTGGACAGCCCCCCCCCCCCAACCTGGAGATCCCCCCCACCCCCACCAACCCACCCCAACCTAAACAACCTGTTGGGACCAAGTGGGAAGGAGAAATAATCCAAATGATTTTACTGTTACATAGTGTGTTTTTTGTTTTCAAAGAATCTAAATAAATTCACTTTGTAAAGGGCATGAAAACCAGATGATGCTTTACTGATATGTATTTCACAAATATCATAATTCAAGAGAACCTATGATTCAAGCCTTATGATAGAAATGGAGATAAATTATGATGCTAGTAATATAAAATTTTGATTGGAAGGAATGATGCTGCTGGGATATAGAGAAGTTTCAGTACTTTCCATTGTAACTATGACGATGCATTTATGATTTGTATTTCACAAATATCATAAGTTTGGAGAACTTGTGATGGAATCCTTATGAAGGATAGGTAGAGTAAAGAAGTGGTTTGTACAAGTCATGTTTCAAGATCATCACATCAAAAAATGAAAAAAAATAATGTGGCACGCAAGTTAAATATTGGCACACAAGTCAAAAAGTGGTGTGCAAGTATAAGCAACACGCAAGTGTGACGTGCAAGTATATGTGTTGCACAAGTATATGTTGTATGCAAGTCATATTTCAACATCATCATATCAAAATATGAAAAAATAAAGAAAGTCTTGCACTAGTGATAGAATGGTGCTCAAGTGCTGGAGCGGCATGAAAGTGTAGGTGCTGTGCAAGTCACCAAAAATTTTATAAATAGATGACTATCCTCCTCGTTTTTTAATTCTCAACACTTAAGGAAAAATTTTGAGTTCTTATTGTGAAAGTAGTAGAAAGTGGCTCAAAAACAGAAGTGGCACGCAAGTTTTCAGTGGCGCCCAAGCTGTGGGTTATTTATAAGGCACAGAAGTATGGTGGCACGCAAGAAGAAGTGGTGCGCAGGTTGTCAGATGTGCACAAGCAGGGATGTGTCTTCAAGAAGTGTGTTGTGTATAATCCAAAAGTGGCACACAAGTTGTGAGCGGTGCACAATAGTGACGTACAAGTAGTAATTCACGCGGAAACAGGTGGTGCACAAGTAGGGAGGAACGCAAGCAGGGAGGCATACAAGCTGAGTGGCACAAAATCAGGGAGGCGTGCAAGCTGAGTATCATGTAAGAAAGTGGTGTGCATGCTGAGTGGCACACAAATAGGTGGTGTGAAAGCAGGGAGGTGCACAAGTAGGGAGTGGCACACATGCTGTTTGCACCATGTGGTTCTTACCATCTTCTAGGTAGGAAATTGAAGAATTTTTTTGAAATAATTGATTTGTGAAAGTTTATTAAAAACCATAGAATCATTACATTACCCTATTTGTGCTAAGAGGGGGGACACACACTATTGGATTGTTTTCAAAGTGCTACACGATTTTAAGTGTATATCTTACTCATTGTATTCCACATCAAATGATTTTTTTCTTGTGGATTGTGTCGTATTGGATTGTTTCTATACCATACCAAGGATGTAGCTACTCTTGTTGGGTAGTGATCCTTGTAAATCATGTGTTCTTGTGGTTTTGTGGGTTCATCAGGAAAGAAACTCTTTAAAATGAGGCGAATGTTGTTTCAAAAAGAAGGAAACTTAAAAAGAAAAAGATATCACTGATTCAACCCCTCCCCCTCTCAGTGATACTTAGATCCTCAATTGGAACTTCAATTGGTTTTAGAGGGAGGTTCCCTTCATTTATTATTTTCTGAAGTGGTTGAAGAGAATTTTTGATGGAGAATCTAAATTTCTTGAACAGTAAGGGGGTTCCGATTTTTGATGGAAAGAATAATCACATCTGGAAGGACAGGATGATGCCTTATTTTATTTCTCTTGGATATGAAGTTTTTGAAACTACAACAGATGGATTTCTTGATATTGATGACAAGGTTCCCATTACTTTTGTCGATAAGAAGTATCTTGAGAATGATGGAAGAGATAAAAACATGTTACAGTCATCTCTTTCTAAGATTGAATTTTTAAGACTGAAAGGTGTTGCTACAACCAAAAAATCTGGGACAAACTGAAGAACATCAATGAAGGAAATACAAAATAAAAAAAAGGCTAAACTAAAAATATGGAGACTGAAGTATGAAGACGTGAAAATGGTAGAATCTGAATCTATTGGAGATTCCATTACCAAGATAAATGATATTGTCATTACAATCAGATGTCTTGGTGAAATGATGGAGGATTCTACAGTTGTCGAAAAAAACTTGAGAATTCTACCTGAAAATTTTAATGCTAAAGTGTCTTCATAAGAATACAGAGACCCTAAAACATTATCTCTAGATTATTTTCATAGTACTCTCATCACTAATGAGATGAGAAGGGAGACGACCATGAAGATAAAAGAAAAAGCCGATGGGGAAATGCCTTTCAAGGCAGAAAATAAAGAGAAGTCAAAGAAAATTCATATTGAAGAAGAAGTTGGTGAATCTGAATCTGAAAATGAGGTATGTAAAAATTTTGATGAAATTTTATCCTTGTTTTCTAAAAATGTTAAATGGTGCACAAGGAAATACAAATGGAAAATCCATTTAAAATTTTTTGAATTTGGAGATGTTGGCCACATTGCAGGTAATAGCCCTTCTCAAGAGAAATATGAAGATAGTGATGAAGAAGAAAAAAGACCAAGAAGGTCTTGGAAGAAACAGGGTGGAAAAGATAAATATTCGGGAAGATGTAAGGATAAAAAGTTCTTCAAATCAAAAATAATAAGCTTGTTTTTGAAAAGTGAAGAAGATGATGATAGTGAGACGGGATCTGAAAATTTTGTTACTGAGAAAGCTAGAGAGAGTACCTTTTTAAAAATTGTAAATAATGATGATTATGAGAGAAGTAGTACTGAAGAAGAAGAAACTCAACATGAACAGTATCTTTGAAAAGATTTGAAGGAATGTTTGAGAAAATCATAAGGATTGAGAAGGAAAACAAGAAGTTGATAAATAAAAATTCTGCATTAAAAAATCAAGAAGGTTTTACTGATGAGAATATCAATATGGAAAAAGAGATTTATGATCTGAATAATTATCTTGAGAATGCAAAGAATCTAAAAGATCAACTTGAAATAAAGTTGAATTAAAAAAGAAGAAGAGTTGGAACTTTTCCGACATAAAATTTATAAAGTTGAATAAATGAGTATCAGTTTTAAAAATTCTATCCCAGAAGTTTGTGAATGTTACACTAAGAATAAACCAAATAAGGATTCAAAAAAGATACCTTCAAAGGTTGAAATGAGGGATAGAATTGGTTATGATAAGAACAAGGCTAGAAAGACCATGTTTGTGGAAAAAGTCAGCAATGCTGAAAATCAGAAGTGCATAAAAATCATAAGTCAAGAAAGACATCTAATTCTTCTAGTACTGATTAATCTGAACCGAGGAAGAGATTTAGAAATAAAAATATCAATATTGATGGTTAACATAGTTCTATTAAAAAAATTGAAAATTTTGTTCACAAATCTGGTTAGTATAGAAGTTTCAGAGCAAAATATTCTTTCTATGGTTACTACTGGTATTGTGGTGGATATGGAAACATGGAAAATATGTGTTGTTTCGACCAACAAAATTACAACTATTCAAAAAAATTTTAAGGAAAAGTATTGAGGGGGTGTCAATTGTTTCAAAATAAAAAGTCTCCAAATAAATTTCAGAAAATATCTGAGAAGACTGGTGTGAAATTTGAGAATAGGTTCCAACCATTTGAAACTATTTGTGAAAGATGTGATCGACCTGGACATCTTTCCAAGGGCTTCCTTAGTGTGTTACCAGAGCAACAAAATATTCCTAATAATTCTCAAAAACCATAGTTTTTAAAAGCTAAAAGGTATAGGTCTGATAAGTCCAAAAAGAAAGCGTGTATGGTTTTCTGGCCAGAACACATTGACTTGGCAAGGAAATTAGAGGAAACACCACAAAAATTGGAGGAAAAGGAAGAAAAAAAAGCTCTTGTTATCGAAACTTCTTTGAAAGCTACAAAAGGAGAATGTCCATGGATTCTTGACAGTGGATGTTAATCTCATATGACAGAAGACTTAAATATGTTGAATAATGTTATAGACTTCAAAGAAGGAACAGTGACATTTGGAAATGATGAATCTCTAAGGATCAAAGGTGTTGGATCAGCCATCATTGGAAAAGAAAATATGAAATCCAAGTAAACACTATATGATGATGGGCTGAAACATAACCTGCTTTGTGTGTCACAAATTTTTGATGATGGAAAAAAGTTATCTTCAAAAATTATGGATTTCTTGTTAAAAGTGAAAATAATAGAAATATAGATACAAGAGGCCAACGTACAAGAAGGAATTTGTTCCATGTTGGTGAAGTGCAGAAATATTGTTACATGGGTGTGGTGGATGAAAATTAGTTATGGCATAAAATAATGGGACATATGTGTCGGAGAAATATGTAAAAGTTATCAAAGGGAGATAGTGTCCGAGATATGCCTGATTTATCAAGAAGAAGAGATTGGTGTAGCACTATTTGTGAGAAAGGGAATACTACAAACTCTATTCATAAGAGATTTGAAATTCGCTCAAAAAGACCATTGGAACTCATACACTCTGATATCTATGGACCAATGAGAAAGAAATCCACAAATGTATATATGTACTTCATTACTTTCATTAAAGACATTACTCGCATTACTTGTGTTATGTACATGAGACATAAGTCATATGCTCTGAAAATGTTTAAGAGTTTCAGGAGGAAAGCCGAGAAGGAATGTGAGTATTCAGTGAAGAAGTTGAGAACTGATAATGGTAGAGAGTATAAGTATGAAGAGTTTGTAAGATACCTTGAGAACATGTAATTCAGAATGAGTTCAGTTCACCATACACACCTCAACAAAATGGGGTTTCTGAAAGAAATAATTGAAGTCTGGTAGAAATGGGGAGAACTATGTAACTTGAACATATTATTTCTCATTATTATTGGAGAAAATACATGAGCACAGATGTGTATATTCATAACTAATGTTTCTATAGGCCAAACTTAGATATTACTCCATATGAAATGTTCTATGGAAAAAACTCCAAGTCTGAAACACTTGATAGTCTTTGGAAGTCCAAGTATTATAAATAAGAAAGGTGGAAACTTGGGAAAGTTTGAGAAAAGAGGATATGACGGAATTTTTCTTGGCTATGCACTAGAAGGAAGAGGATATAGATGCCTCAATAATGAAATAGGAATAATTATTGATTCTTCATATGTAAAATTTGTTGAAAATGATGAGAAAGAAAAGCAGTCATATGTTGATGTGGAAGTCGAGAAGGATAGAGAAGATTTTGTTAACAATTTTGATAATGTTTCAAACTTTTTCAATCCTACCCAAGAAGTGGAATCTAACACAGAGATCTCGATTGATGAGGATGGAGTTCAAACAACTCATCCTAGGTTGAGGAAGCAAGTGGAGACTTAGAACATTATTGGAGATAAAAATGAGAGGGTTCAAACAAGAAGAACAATGAATGAAATATCACATACTTCTCTTTATTTGAAAGTTGAACCAAATGTTGTAAATGAAGCATTTGAGCATACCAAATGGGTTCATGTTGTGAATGAAGAGCTTGATCAGTTAGAGAAGAATAATACTTTGGAACTTGTACCCAAGACGGACAACAAGAACATTATTGGTACAAATTGAGTTTTCCAAAACAAGCAGAAAGAAGAAGGTAAAATAATAAGAAACAAAGAAAGATTGGTTTACAAAGGGTATTTAGAAATTGAAGGCATTGATTTTGATTAAACCTTTGCTCCAGTGCCAAGATTAGAAACAATCATAATATTTCTTTCCATTTATGCACAATGAGGTTACAAAATCTTTCAAATGGATGTAAAATATGCATTTTTGAATGGTAACCTTGACGAGGAAGTTTACATTGATCAAACTTGGGTATTTGTTATTGGTAAGGATGAAATCTATGTGTGCATGTTGAAGAAGTCTTTTTATGGGCTAAAATAGATCTGAGGGAATAGTATTCTAAATTAGATAGTGTCTTGATGAAGATGAATTTTAAGAAAGGTAGAGTTGATAGAAATCTTTAAATCAAGGAGTGTCAGTAGTTTTCACTGATCATTATTGTTTATGTTGATGACATTATCATTGCTAGTAATGATGAAAGATCATGTGAAAGATTTTATGATGAGATGAAAAAGTTATTTAAGATGTCCATGCTGGGTGAAATGAAATACATTCTTGGGCTACAAATCTCACAGAAAAGGAATCATGTCTTTTTTTCCCAAGAAAATTATGCTAAGGAACTTATAAAGAATTTTGGCATGGAAAATTTGAAACTAGAGTCCACACCTATCTCAGTGGGAACCAATTTTTATAAAGATGTAAAATGCAAGGATGTTGATCAGAAAGAGTTTCGAAAGCTGATGGGATGTCTGTTGTATTTGGATGCCTCAAGAGCCGACATCATCTATACTGTCACTTTATGTGAAAGATTTAAAAGTTCTCCTAAAGAATAACATCTGATTTTTGGAAAAAGAATTCTCAGATATATCAAAGGCACAACAAATTTTGGAATAAGGTATAATGGCTCAGGAAATATTGATCTATTCAGGAATTCTGATGCAAATTGGGCTGGAAATGTGGATGATAGAAGATCCACATCTGGTGGAGTTTTTTTTTTCTGTGGAAAATTTGTGTTAGTTGGCATACAAAGAAATAGAATTCAGTAACTCTTATCATAGATAAAGTGGAGTATGTTTCTGCTACTCAAGCTGCAACTCAACTAATGTGGATGATGACTCAATTAGAAGATCTTCTTGTTGAAGTAAAGCTACCACTGCTCTTGGGTTGTGAAAATCATAGTGCAATCAATATTACAAGAAATATGGTACAAAATTATCATTCAAAACACATTGATATAAAGTATCACTTCATCAAAGAGTAGGTGGAGAAAAATTAATTAAGTATGGATTATGTTCCAACATCTAAACAAGTTTCTGATATATTCACCAAACCTTTATCGAAATAACCATTTGAAAAATTGAGGTTGAACATGGGTGTCAAACCTCCTCATCAAGGTTAAGGTATGTGTTTTTGTCCCCACTCTCATCTTGCCTGTGGATAGTTTTTTCAAGGTGGATAATTTTTTCATAAATCTATACTTATAGATGCATGCATAAAGGGGGACTTGTGGGTAATTTGTGAATCCAGCATGTGTGTGTGTGTATGTGTGTGAACTATTCTAACGGTTTGTTAGAGTGGTTGTAGAAATTTTGTAGGAAATTTTTTTTTCAGGAAAGTTGGTGAATTCATGAATTTTCAAGTAAAAGCTTGAAGGATGTTCTGAAAGAAGATTGAGGAGATACGATCATTAGATTTCACAGTCACAGCTTTTGGACAGCACGGTTTTGGCTGTTAATAATTCTTGTTTCCTACAATGAGTTATCTCACATAGGCTTAGAATTGTTGATATGTAATCCATTGCTTAAGGTTACAAAGTTCTATGATTTATGAATCTTGGTTGAAAAAAAAATCCAAAGGGGGAGATTATTGGGACCAAGATGGATGGATAAGGAAGTAAGAAGAGTTTTCTTTTACAGAGTGTTTCTTTGTGTTGTCAAAGAAGCTAAATGTATTCACTTTGTAAAGGACTTGAAAACCAGACGATGATTTGCTAATATGTATTTCACAAATATTATATGTCAGGAGAACTTGTGATGCAAACATTACGATGGAAAGGGGGATAAATGATGATGCCATTCAAATACAATTTTGATTGGAAGGAATGATGCTGTTGGAAGATAGGGAATTTTCAGTACTTTCCATTGTAAATATGACGATGCTTTGATAATTTGTATTTCAAAAATATAATAAGTTTTGAGAACATGTGATGCAATCCTTATGAAGGATGGGGAGAATAAAGAAGTGATTTTGGAAAGTCATATTTCAAGATCATCACATCAAAATATGACAAAGGAAATAAAGTGGCATGCAAGTTAAAGATTGGTGCGCAAGTCAAAAAGTGGCACGCAAGTATAAGCCGTGCGCAAATATATGTGGCGTGCAAGTGTATGTTGTGTGAAATTCACATTTCAACATTGTCATATAAAAATATTACAAAGGAACGAAAGTTTCGCGCTTGTGACGGAATGGTGCACAAGTGCTGGAAGGGAGAGAAAGTGCTGGAGCGGCGTGCAAGTGCGGGAGCGGCGCGCAAGTGCTGGAGCGGCGCGCAAGTGATGGAGTGGCACACAAGTGTAGGTGGCGCGCAAGTCACAAAAATGCCTATAAATAGATTACTAGACTCCTCATTTTTTAATGCTCAACACTTAATGAAACAATTTTAGCTCTGATCGCACAAGTAGTAGAATCTGGCTCCCAAATAAAAGTTTTGTGCAAGTTGTCAGTGGCGCACAAGCTGAGGGTTATTTATAAGGTGTGCAAGTAGGGTGGCACACAATAAGAAGTGGAGTGAATGTTTTCAGAGGTGCACAAGTAGGGAGGTTTCTTCAAGAAGTGTGTTGTGTATAATCCAAAACTGGAGCACAAGTTGTGAGTTGTGCACAATAGTGGCGTGCTAGTAGTATGTGGCGCGCAAATAGGTGGCGCACAAGCAGGGTGGTGCGCAATCAGGGAGGTGTGAAATCTGAGTGGCACAAAATCAGGGAGGTGCGCAAGATGAGTAGCATCCAAGCAGGTGGCGTGCAAGCTAAGTGGTGCGCAAACAGGTGGTATGCAAACAGGGAGGTGAACAAGCAGGGAGTGGCCCGCAAGATTTTTGCACCAAGAGGTTTATACTAGCTTCTAGGTAGGAATGTGAATAATTTTTTTGAAAGAATTCAGTTTTAAAAGTTCATTAAGAATCATAGAATCATTACATTACACTATTTGTGATAATAGGGAGAACACACACTATTGGATTGTTTTTAAAGTGCTACATGAGTATAAGGGTATATACTACTCGTTGTATTCCACATCAAAAGATTTTTTTTATAGTGGATTGTGTGGTAATGGATTGTTTCTGTACCATACCAAGGACGTAGCTA
The DNA here is from genome assembly GCA_963277665.1 of Viscum album. Taxonomy (NCBI): domain Eukaryota; kingdom Viridiplantae; phylum Streptophyta; class Magnoliopsida; order Santalales; family Viscaceae; genus Viscum; species Viscum album. The sequence continues at coordinate 1,209,197,565 of OY728165.1, read as the reverse complement.
CTCTTGTTGAGTAGTGAACCTTGTAAATATTTTGTTCCTGTGGTTGTGTTTGTTTAGAAGAGAAGAAAATCTTTAACAGGAGGCGAAGGTTGTTTCAAAAACAAGGAAACATAAAAAGAAAAAGATATCACTGATTCACCCCCTCATCCTCTCAGTGATACTTAGATACTGACTGGGAACTTCACAACCGCCCCCCCCCCCCCACTTGGACACCCCCCCCCACCCCCCACCCCCCACCTGGAGAGCCCCCCCCCCCCCACCAGACAGCCCACACCCCCTCCCCCACCTAGATAGCCCACCCCTCACCTGGACACCCCCCCTCCCCCACCTCAATAGTCCACCCCCAATACCCATATAATACCTTAAAAAATTACCTACACCCCATAAAACATACTCTATTGAAGATTAAACTATGGTTATTTTTATAGTAATCAAATTCCTATATTTTATATTCTTCACTTTTATATTGATTCTTTTATTATAGATCATTAGTTCAATGGATTTTCTTATGCTACCAATTTTATTAGATAAAACTATAAAACACATCACTCCATTGGAAGAAAAGAAAAAAAAACTTATCTTATCTCTCAAATGGACACCCCCACCCCCACCTGGAAAACCCACCCCCCTCCCCCACTTGGACAGCCCCCCCCCCCCAATACTCAAATGGAAACCCCCCACCCCCCCACCTAGACAGACCATCCCCTCCACCTGGACAGCCCACCAAACCCCACCCCCGGACAGCCCCCACCCTCCTCCCCCACCTGGATAGCCCACCCAAAAATACCCATATAATACCTTAAAAATTACCTATACCTAATTCAACCCACATCAAAATTCCAATCCATCACCCAACCAATATCCAATTCATCCTCAATATCAATACCCTTCCCATTATTCCTTGAACAAAAATTATAAATACAAAATCCAAATCCCATTTTCAACAAAACTAAAGTCCATAGAAACTATAATATCACCCCAATAATAAAATGGAAAACCACCTACACCACTACCCCAACTATGACTAAAAAAACCCTTTACCATCTTTTAAGTGTAGAACAAAAACAAAAAACAAATCAAACTGATCGGTATGTCACAGACCGTAGGAACTCTGATATAGCCAAAATCAAAACAGAAAACATAAAAAAAAATAGATGCAAAACATTAAAACTAAGGTAAAACTTACTAATTTGATGTGTATAAACGAAAATTTTCCTGATTGAATATGGATCTATGGGTGAAAGGAGTTTTTCGGCCTAGGGTAAAGAGAGACCTTCTAGAGGAGCTTCAGATTAGGGTCCGCAATCGGGCAGAGTGGGAGTTGGGTTGTTGTGTATTTGGGGGGAAACTTTTCCAATGGTTTTTAAAAACCATTGGGGAAGATTATCTTTAATAATGGTTTATTAAAACCATTGGTATATATTATATAAATTATATATTTCCCTATGGTTTACTCAAACCATTGGGAAATCATAATTATTATAACAAATTCCCAAATATTTAAACAAATCATTCGGAAATGATGCCTCTTTTTATAGTATACCAACGACTGTTGGTATAAAACCAATGGGAAAAAATCTTCATCCAGTAGTGATATATAGATATATGGAATGGAAAACACTGTTTATGGAGACGGTAGTTTTTACGTACGCAAAAACATCATTTTAATTTTCATATCGTATTGAACGGAAGTAAGTGAATGAGATATATGTAAATACACACACACACACACACATATATATATATATGCAGTAGAATTATATTGTCATATATTATATACTTATTAATAATATATTTTTTACAATTATCTTTAAATGGTGAACGTGTAAATACATCTCGTCACGTCGTTGAGACGGTAAGTTGTACGTACGCATAAGCGACGATATCATTCTATTGATGGTGAAATCGTATGTAATTGCGTGGTATTTTATATATAGATAATCATTAACATGTTATATTTTTTATTTACATCAATTATACTTATTATTATAACCATAAAAATAATGATATTTTGAATAACAAACTACACCACAATGTGGAGATGGTAATCCGTACGTACGCACATAGGGTGACTTTGTCATTCATAGGATGGATAGAATAATTAAAATGTTTGTACCATATTTATAATAACATATAAGTATGTATAAGGTACTGGAGTTATTATTTTGGTATGGAAACAACAATGAAAGAGTATCTGGAAGAAGAAAAGAACATTGAATGAGGTGATGAAATAATTACCTCTTCTTCGGGTTCTTCCTTTTGATTTTAAAAAAAGGGCTCCTTAGGATGAATTTTTTATAAAATTAAGACCTTTAGGTTTAATTGAGGGTATTTGAGAGGATATTTGAGCAGGGTTTGGCTAAGCGAAATGGCTTTGGAGGTGTGAATTTAAGGGAAGGGGAAGTGCCCTTATATAAGAGAGGTCAGGGGAACTTTAGGAAAATATTGAAATATTAATTTATTATAAAATAATTTTTTATTTATAATCGATCCAAATGAATTTATTTCTAGGATAAGGTGGTTATGAGTCTAAATACTCTTAAAAATATGGTTTATACAAGTTTATGTTCCCATATTAACCTTATCGTTTATATTTAACCCTAGTTAAATTGTTTAACTTTTACCATGTCTTCTTGTATTATTATAATACATGGTTAATAAAATTACTATAAAATTACAAGAGAATCTCAAGTGGTTCATTAATGAAATATATATCATTAATTAAGTCATTTGGATGAACTTTATATTTTTAGGACTATTATATAATTTATTAAAATAGTATTTATTTTAGAAACCCATTTATGTCAATATTGACACTATTTAGTATTTGGTTTTTGTGAAAGTCATAAAAACATGATTAATTAGAAAAAAAAATTTAATAAACTCTAACATGTCATATTAACCAATAAAATTCTTTCAGTGCATCAAAAGTCTCAATTTAAATTTATTTTAATATTTATAACATCAATTATTTTAGTCTTTCATTAATAAGGTAATTATTATGTTATCATTATGTCATAAATAAATTTAATTATTTAATGTATAAAAATTATAAATAAAATACCATGATTTAGGAAATATTTTTCTTTTTCTAATGAATATTTATATTCCAATTTATATTATGTATAACCCTATATTAAAAATGTTGTAGTTATTAAAATTTGTATTTAACACTTTTAACTCTTCTTTAAATAAAATATAATAAATATCCTAATCTAATCCAAGTGGATCAAAAAAGATTATATTTTTGTAATAATATTTATTTTTTTTGAAATATATTTATACAATAGAATTAGGACATGTTTTGGCGTAATTATAATATCATTTTTACCTTTAATTACCCTATTTACTTTTAACTATGGTAAATAAAAATCAAACGTTTCTATTCACCAAAAAATATTTTCATCCCAATGAATCACATTTACTTACTGATGTCAATCACGTCTCTCTGATTTTGTAAATTCAATTCACAAGAGTGGTAAAATTATGTTTTATTCAATTTGAAAATGTGCCCAGAAGGTGGGTAAAAGACGTTAAAAAATTCAATAAACTTTTATATATCAAATATTATTATAAAATGACTCCAATGAATTAAATTGGATTAATATAAGTATTATGTATCTATTTTTACTTTAAAATAAATTTAAATTTTAAAAAATTATTTAAATAAAAAGTCGGTTTTAAATAATAACGCGGTGTTTTTCATTATTAATCAAAAATTGAAAGTTTTCAGAAAAATACCAAAAATTGAATATAAGATAATTTTGATATTCCAAATTCAAAAATTATGCCTATTTTGAAAAAATTAAAACATATAAGTTGCATAAATTAATTTGAAATTAATTGTCTTTGTCAAAACCAGAAAGCGAGTTTTTAAGAAGTAAAAACTATAAAAAGATTGTCATGTGTTTATGTCCAATTTAAATGTGAAATTACATAAAATAACCTAAATTATATTAAATGATAAAAATATAATCAAATTATACTTTGAAACAACTAAAATTAATAATTTAACACTATAAATTATTTCAATTAATAAAGTTGTTTTCAACTAAAATTTAGTATTTTTCATTATTCATCAAAATATGAAAGTTATCATAAAGGTACAAAAAAATTATCCAAATTAAATTTTTATATCCCTATTCTAAAGAAGAATTTAATTTCATTAAATTTAATATATATAATTATCAAATATTGTAATTAAAAATAGTTCTCCATTAAAAGGTGAAAAAACTGCATTTTTTTAAAATACTTCTTTTATCTGAAAAATTGAATTTGTCCTTATATTATGTCTAATAAACACTAAATATTAATGTAATATATATAAAATTAAAAATATGGATAATACTATTCATAATCTCTTTTTAAACATCTAGTTTGATAGGTCGTGATGCGGTTGAACTCGGCGTTGTGTGTAGCACAAGCTATTGAATTACTTTAAAGAGATAATATACTATGCAATATTGGGGGGTTACATTCTCCCCCCTTCAATAAATTGAATCCTAAAAATTTTAAATTTTTCTTTGGAAATAAAAGGGTAAAAATATAAAATATCTTTGTAGAAAACCCATATTGTAAATAGGGTTAATAAACATTAGTTTTTATAAGAGGGAAAGGGAAATGAAAAAGTCACCACCGAATTAGGATTTCGAATAAAAGAACATTGATGGAAATTAGAGACACATAATTGTAGGGAAAACATAAATATTTATAGGGAGTGATTGAGGTCACCAATAACAAAAAAGTGAATAATAAATGTAAAATGGAGGGCCTCAAAGCCATTAATCTATGATGATTTAAAGTATCATCGGTTCTAAAAAACATATGGTATTAAGATAACACATTTTCATAGATAATTTTTTTTGAAGAGGAGGGATTAATTTACTATCGAGATAAGAACTCATGAAAACATAATTGATTTCATTACCTCTCATAATAATATTCTCATCATTTGGTAGTGCTTCGATATATTTTCACTTCATCCATTATAGTAGGAAATGAATGTTCATAAATTATTTTTTATTACGCCTAAAACACATTTGATAAATCATAAGGTCCACAAGTATTCTATTAATCCGCAAAATGTTTACTAAAAACCAAATTGTTAGTTTAAAGTATTCAATAAATCATACTTTAACCTCAAAAAAATATCAAGTGTTCAACTTACACAATTTCAACCTTTAGACTTATCCAAAATACTTGTGTCCAAACTCGTAGTCCAAAAATTTATAAGGAAGGTCAACATAACATAATAAATATCTCTTTTATCACATAACAACATATGAATACCTCTATCACTTTTTCTATTAGAACATGGTAAAAACTTGAATTACCATAAAACCTTATTTGAATAGGTATATAATTTTTTGTTCCTTCTATAAAACATAGAATACTGGATATACTCCTTAAATCCAAAAATGTTGTAATCTCTAACAATGGTTGAATAAAAAAACCATTAATTAGTTTTAAGATAATCAATAATATCCAATATAATTTATCCAAATCAATCATATCTTATTCCAAAATAACTACATCAGTATCAGAACCATATTAAGGTTTATCTTTCCTTCAACCATCTATTTTCCAAAAAGTTTAACATGTTATCGAGTCGCTTTTCTTAGAACCATATATCTTAAATGTTCAATGAAATAGTACTGTAGTACAATCCTTATTTATTTCCATAATTCATATAACTAGTACATCGTTGATACAACACTCAAATGACATAACATAAGAACACTATTCATTACTATTCATCTATGGTAGTATCATAACTTTATTATTATCCAATAGCATCATTTGGGGCATACTCTAACGATTTGAACATTGATTTGCGTTGTCTCCCAACTCCTTGTTAATAAAGAACTTTACATTTTAAAACTTTTTCTTACCCTTGCAATCACAAACGTGCTCTCTTTTTTCTCCACTTATAAAATACTCCCATTCCCTTCAAGAATTTACCAAGGTGATTCTTTCCACAATTATCACATGATGGAAAATCCTTCTTTTCCTTCTTCCCTTTATCCATATTTTTCTCTTCCATTCTCTTCTTTTCTTTCTTCCCTTCAAATCCATAAGACTCAGATAATTCTTTAATTATATTATTAACACATGATACTATTTCTTCATATGATGAGAATATGTGGGAGACTATTTCTATTCTAAATATTGGCTAAATACCATGAACTATATCATCCTTCTTACTCTTTGGATCATGTGTATTGCTAGAGTTCACATTATTTCTACTGGTCGCCATTTCTAAATGAAAACATACACTAGGTTAGATCATATCATAATGTGTAATCCAAAAACCATAAAAATTATCAGCCTTAATTGAATATTTATACACATCTTGTCTCATAATAATAAAATTGGTCTCTTTGATAACAAATTTAGTCATAAATCCTTCATAATGTTTTATAAAAAAAGTGTAAATTATCCTAATCATATCCCCCGAGAGTGTCAAACTCGGTGCACAGTAATGCTCATTTTTGTGTACCAGGATATCTCGGGTCAAGACCGAAACTCCTTGTTGGAGTTTTCACTCTTAGGTACGTCTGTTCTAGAAACACATCCACTTATAGTAACCATACAGGGATGTATTTCTTGGAAGACCCAAATAATATCTACATTATCAAAATTTTTGGATGTTCTTATATATTAATCCTCAAATTCTATCTTAGGGTAATTTTTCTTCATTATAATTTATCTAAATATAATTTCCAAGGTTATTTCTAAACTTCACCTAATACCAATTGTAACACCCCAACACCAGTTACCCAGAGCCAGTACATTATTTTAATACATTGGCATGATTACAAGGAATCAAGTCCTGAAGGACCGATCAGTTTAGCATTCTTGGAAAAGAGATTATATTAATGAACATTACATTGCACTTTATAACATAAAACCCAACATAAATAATCCTTTTATAACACCATTAATCCCCTAACATAAACTTGTATATTAGTCATAATACACTTCTTAGAATCCTGGGAAAACAAAACATAAGAAAGGGGTGAGATCAGATGCTCAGTAAGGGTATATAATTTAGTGGAAGTAATAAAACTTAAAGGCAATATGTGTAATAAAAACTAAATACTTTTAAATATAATCTTGAAAATAATATTTCAAAAATAAATCAAACATTACCATATACACATGCACATGGATATTCTACTAGTCAAATAATCACATGGAATAACTAATTTCATAATGAGGTAATGCATAATGTGAGACATCATGACCACATATTCAAGGCCTCGTGCCAAGAATACGAAAAAAAAAGTTGTAAAGGCATTGTGCCAAGGCACTAATTTGTCTCATGATACCAACCGATGAATCAAATAGCTATAGTGGACTCCACCCATCACTTACTATGTCCAATGCATTCCTCATATGAAAAGGTTGAAACATAACATAGATATTCATATTAAAACTATCATATGAAAAGTTAAAACGTTAACCAAGACCCTGAATGGTATAAAAAAACACATCTACAGTAAAACATATCACCAAACCTTCAATACAATATGGAATATTGTATCATAATAAATCAATTTCGAACCAGTGTAAAATCCATCAAAAGATTTTGACATAGATGAAATAAAAACTATTTTATAGAAATATCTCTTTCTATTTTGAAATCATTTAAAAGTCACGTAATTATAAAAGAGAACATTTATTTGGAAATTATTCTTATAAGACGGTAAGGGATGATTCTAAGGAGTTATAAGGGAGTAAAATAGCCTCACCCTCCATATAAGTTAAAAAACATTCTTTTCTTAATTTGTTGAAAAGGTCATAAAGTACCTTGTATTGAAAATGACAGAAAGATTCCTTTCAAAACATTTTATAAAAATGAAAAAAATGGTATAAATGACTTTAACCCATATTCTAAAAAAATTGAAATACATTTTTAAGAAACATGGATGTGGATGATAATTAAGTCTCATTAGATACTTTCATAAAAACAACCTTAGATAATAAAGAGATTTTAAAATTAACCCTTACCTTGTACTTTACTTTGGTCAAGGGTACATTTAACCTCCTGTATAATGATCATATTATGTTATTAAATTATACCAAAACCATATTCATATGTATTATATCATACTTTATTCATTTATTTCTCTATACTTTCCATTTAATAATAATTTTATGTTAAAATAACATTTTGGGTAATAATCACTTTTCTATTGTACGTGTTTTTACTTGTTATTCTTGATCATATCACATATATCATGATTTAATTGCTTCAAGAATATATAAAGTTATTTATTTATCATATATATTAAGAATATAAATGTGTATAACATATAGATATATGAATTGTAAAACACCGTTTAGGGAGACGGTAGGTCATACGTACGCATAAACACCATTTCTGTTTTCATATCGTATTGAACTAAAGTAAGTGAATGAGATATATGTAAATACATATATATATATATATATATATATATACAGTATAATTTTTATTTCATATTTAACATACTTATTAATAATATATATTTTTATAATCATCGTTAAATGGTGAACGTGGAAATGAATCTCATCATGTCGTCAAGATGGTAGGTCGTACGTATGCATGAGCAACGATGTCATTTTATTGATGGTGAAATCGTTTGTAATTGGATGGTATATTATATATAAATAATTATTTACATGTTATATTTATTATTTACATCAATTATACTCATTATTATACACATACAAATAATGAAGTGTTTAGTAACAAACTACACAACAACATTGAGACGGTAAGTTGTACGTACGCCCGTATGGTGACTTTGTCATTCATAAGATATATAGAATAATTAATATGGTTTAAACATATTTATAATAACATATTAGTATTTATAAGGTACTAGAGTTATTATTTTGGTATGGAAACAAGAATGAAAGAAGAAGTGGAAGAATAAAAGAACTTTGAATGAGGTGATGAAATAATTACCTCTTCTTCAGGTTCTACATTTTGATTTTAACAAAAGGTATCCTTAGGTTGGATTTTTGATAAATGTAAGGCCTCTAGGTTTAATTTAAGGTAGTTTAGAGGATATTTGAACAGGTTTAGGACGATTCAAAAGACTTTGGAGGTTGAAATTTAAGGGAAGGTAAAGTACCCTTTTATAAGAGATGTGAGAAGCACTTTAAAAATATATTGAAATATAAATTTATTATAAAATTATTTTCGGTTTATGATGGATAAAAACGGATTTATTTAGATTATAATTGGGGATGAGTCTAAATCCTCCCAACTAATAAGGTTTAGACAAGTTTAGGTCACCATATTAACCTTATCATTTAGATTTAACCCTTAGTTAAATTGTTTAACTTTTAACATTTCTTCTTGTATTATTATAATATATAGGTAACAAACTTAATATAAAATGTCAAGAGAACATAAAGTGGTTCATTAATAACATATCAATCATTATATAACTCTTTTGGGCAAAACATTGATTTTTAGAACTATTATATAATTTAGTAAAATAGTATTTGTTTTCAAAACTCATTTATGTAAAATTTGACACTACTTAGTATTTGGTTTTTGTGAAGGTCATAACTACATGATTAGTTATGAAAAATTAATTTAATCAAACCTAATTTTTCATATTAACCTAGAAAATTCGTGGAATGCATCAAAAGTCTCAATTTACATTTATTTTAATATTTATATCATCAATTACTTTTGTCTTTCATTAATAAGGTAATTACTACGTCATCATTGTGTCATAAATAAATTTAATTATTTAATGTATAAAATTTATAAATAAAATACCATTATGTATGAAAACTTTTTATATTTCTAATTAATATTTATACTTTAATTTATCTTATGTATAACCATATATTAAAAAAAATTAGTTATTAAAATTTTTATTTAACACTTTTAACTCTTCTTTATATAAAATATAATAAATGTCCTAATCTAATCCAAGTAGATCAAAAAGGATCATATTTTTGTCCGAAGATTTATTTTGGTCAAAATACACTTATCCAATTGAACTATAAAATATTTTGGGGTAATTATAATATCATTTTTACCTTTAATTACCTTATTTACTTTTAACTGTGGTAAATAAATATCAAAAGTTACTATTATCAAAAAATTATGTTCATCCCATTGAATAAGATTTTACATAATGATGTCAATTGTGTTTCTCAGATTTTTGAAATTTAGTTCACAGAAGCAGTAAAATTACATTTTATGTAAATTTTCAAATTTCTAAATGTGCCTAGAAGGTGGGGAAAAGATGTTATAAAATTCAATAAAATTTTATATATATAATCTTATTATAAAATGACTCCAATGATTTAAATTGTATTACTATAAGTATTATTTATATATTTTTAATTTAAAATAAATTTAAATTTAAAAATAATTATTTAAATAAAAAATCGGTTTTAAATAATAACGCAGTGTTTTTCACTATTAATCAAAAATTGAATGTTTTTAGAAAAATACAAAAGATTAACTTAAATGATAAAAATATTATCTAATTATACTTTGAAACCATTCAAATTCATAATTAAACACTATAAATTATTTCGATTAATAAAGTTGTTTTCAATTAAAATTTAGTATTTTTCACTATTCATCAAAATATGAAAGTTATCATAAAAGTACCAAAAATTTATCCAACTAAATTTTTATGTCCCACTTCTCAAGAGGAATTTAATTTAAATAAATTGAATATATTAAAGTGTCAAATATTTGATTTAAAAATGGTTCTCTATTAAAAGGCAGAAAAACTTTATTTTTTGAAAAATACTTCTTTCATTTGAAAAAATTGAATTTGTCGTTATATTCTACCTAAGAAACAGAAAATATGAATGTTAAAATTATATAGGATATATATGAAATTAAAAAAATGTTTAATATTATTCATAACCACTTTTTAAATGGCTATTTCGATAGGTAGTGATGCGCTTTAATTCAGTGATGCGTGTAGCGCAAGCTATTGAATTACTTTAAAGAGATAACATACTATGAAATATTGGTGTGTTAAATTCTCCCCTCCATCAATAAATTACATCCTTGGAATTTTAAATTGTTCTTTGAAAATAAAATTTTGAAAATAGAAAATACCTTTGTGGAAAATCCACTTCAGAAATAGGATTAATTAAATTTAGATTTAATAAGAGGGAAAGGGAAATGAAAAAGTCACCACTGAATTAGGATTTTGAATATAAGAACATTGGTTGAAATTAGAGACATATAATTGGAGGTAAAATGTAAATATTTATAGAGAGTGATTGAGGTCATCAATCACAAACAAGTGAACAATAAATGTAAAATTGAGGGACTCAAAGCCATCAATCTATGATGATTTAAAGTATCATCGGTTTAACAAAACATATGGTATTAGGATAACACATTGTTTAGATACTTTAATTTATTTTTAAGAGGGGGTATTCATTTACTATCAAAATAAGAACTCAATAAAACATACTTTATTTCATTACCGATCATAATCTTATTCTCATCATTCAGTAGTGCTTCGATATATTTTCACTTCATCCCTTACACTAGGAAATTAATGTTCAAAAATGATTTTTTTATGCCTGAAGCACATTTAAAATATCATATGGTCCACAAGTATTCCCTTAATCCTCTAAGTGTTTACTGAAAACCAAAAGTTCAAGTCAAAGTATTCAATAAATCATACTTTAACCTCCAATAAAATATCAAGTGTTTAACTTACTCAATTACAACCTTTAGACATATCCAAAATACTTGTGTCTAAAATCATAGTCCAAAACTTTATAAAAAATGTCAACATAACATAATCAAGATAGCTTTTATCATATAACAACATTTGAATACCCTCATCATGTATTCTAGTAAAACATGGTAACTACCTGAATTACCATAAAACCTTATTTTAATAGGTATGTACTTCGTTATTCCTTCTGTAAAACATAGAATGCTAGATATACTCCTTAAATACAAAAATGTTGTAATATCCAACAATGATGGAATAAAAAACAATTAATTAGTTTTAAGATAGTCAATAATATCCAATATAATTTATCCAAATCAATCATATATTATTCCAAAATCACTACCTCAATATCATAATCATATTGAGGTTTATATTTTCTCCAACCATGTATATTCCAAAAAGTTTAATTGTTTATTGAGTCACTTTTCTTTGAACCATATAATCTCAAATCCTTAAAGAAATATTACTGTAGTAAAATCCTTATTTATTAACATAATTCATATAACCATTATATCGATGATACAACACTCAAATGACATAACATAAGAACACTAGTAATTCCTCTTCATCATTGGTAGTATCATAACTTGATTATTATCCAATAGCATCATTTGGGGCATACTTTGATGGTTTAGACATTGATTCATGTAGTGTCCCAACTCCTTGTAGATGAAGCATTTCACATTTAAAACCTTTTTCTTAACATTAAAATCATGAATGTACTGTCCTTTTTCTCCACACTTATAAGATACTCCCATTCCCTTCAAGAAATTACCATGTTGATTCTTTCCACAGTTATCACATGTGGGAAAATCCTTCTTTTCCTTCTTACTTTTATCCATCTTTTTCTCTATCATCCTCTTCTTTTCTTGCTTCCCTCAAAGCCATAGGACTCAAAGAATTATTTACTTATCTTATTAACACATGATACTATTTATTCATATGATGAGAATAAGTGGGAGACTATTTCCCTTCTAAATGTTTTCTTAAGACAATGAACGATATGATCCTTCTTACTCTTTGGATCATGCGTATTGTTGGAGTTCACATTCCTTCTACTGGACACCATTTCTAAATGACGACATACACTAGGCTAGATCATATCATAATCTATAATCCAAAACTATAAAAATTATAATCATTAATTGAATATTTACACACATCTAGTCTCATAATAATAAAATTGGTTTCTTTTTCTAAAAATTTACTCATAAATCCTTCATAATGGTTTGTAAAGAAAACCTGAATTATCTTAAGAATATCCCCCAAGAGTGTCAAACCAGGTGTAATGTAAGGCCCATTTTCATGTACCAGGATACCCCAGATCAAGCCCAAAACTCTTTTTTAGAGTTTTCACTCCTAGATACAATTGTGCCTGAACCACATCGACTTATAGTATCCAGATAGGGATGTATTTCTTGGAAAACCCACATAATATCTACATTACCAAAAAATTTGGATGTTCTTAAATTATAATCCTTAAAGTCTATCTTACTATACTTTTTCCTAATCATAGTTCATCTAAATATAATATCAAAGGAAATTTATAAACTTCCTCTAATACAAACTATAACACCCCGACAACAATTTCCCAGAATCAGTGCATTATTTTAATACATTGGCATGATTACAAGGAATCAAGTCCTGAAGGACTGATCATTTTTAGCAGTCTTGGAAAATATATTACATTAATAAAAATTACATTACACTTTCTGACATGAAACACAACATAAATTATCCTTTTAGAATTCCATTAATACCCTAGAATAAACCTTCATATCAATCCTAATACACTTCTTGGAATCCTGGGAAAACAGAATATAAGTATGGGGTGATCTCATATGCTTAGTAAGGGTAAATAATTTAGATGAATCTATAAACATTTAAGGAAAGATGTGAAATAAAAACAAAAACGTTTTAAAATTAAAAATTTACATAATATGGAAAAAAATAAATAAAAAATTACCATATAAATATGCACATGGATATTCTAATAATAGAATAATCACATGTAATAACTAATTTCATAATGAGGGAATGCATAATTTCAGACATCATAACCACGTATTTAAGGCCTCGTACCAAGACTACAGATAAAAAAAATTCAAGGCATTGTACCAAGACAATTATTTGTCTCATGAGACCTACCAATGCATCAAGTAGCTATATCAGGCTCCACCTTTCACTTACTAAGTCCAATTTATTCCTCATATGAAATGTTTGAAACATAACATATACATTCGTACTAAAACTAGCATAAGAAATGTCAATACTTTAACCATAAACCATAAATAGTATAAAAATAACATATCCACAGTCAAACATATCACAAAACCTTCAATAAAATATGGAATATTGTATCGTAATAAATCAACTTCGAACAAGTGTAAAATCCATTGAAGGATGTTGACATTGATTAAATAAAAAATATTTGATAGAAATATATCTTTCTATTTTGAAATCATTTAAAAGACACATAATTATATAATAAAACATTTATTTTGAAAATATTATTATAAGATTATAAGGGAAGATTAGAAGGTGTTATAACGGTGGAAAATAGTTGCACCAGTCGTATGAGTTAAAAAAACATTCTTTCCTTAATTTGTCGAAAAGGTCATAAATTACCTTGTTTTGAAAACGACAGAAGGATTCATTTCAAAACATTTTATAAAAAGTAAAAGAAGGGTATAAATTATTTTATCCCATATTCTAAAAAATGTTTTGAAATAAATTTTTAGGAAACATGGATGTGGATGATAATGAAGTCTCGGTAGATACTTTTGTAAAAACAACTCTGATAATAAAGAGATTGTAAAATTAACCCTTACCTTGTACTTTCCTTTGGTCGAGGGTACATTTAACCTACTGTATAATAACCATAGTATGTTACTAAATTATACCAGAAACATATTCATATTTATGTTATCATATTTTATTCATTTATTTCTTTATTCAACCCATTTAATAATAAATTCTATGTTAAAATAACATTTTGTGTAATAATCACTTTTTTGTCGTACGTGTTTTAACTTGTTATTCTTGATCATATCAGTTATATAATTATTTAATTTCTTCCAAAATATAAAAAATTATTTATGTATCATATATATTAAAAATATAAATATGTATAATAGATATATATATGAAATGGAAGACACAGTTTATGGAGACGGTAGGTCGTATGTACGCATAAAGGATGTTTCCGTTTTCATATCGTATTGAATTGAAGTAAGTGAATGAGATATATGTAAATAAATACATACATACATGCATACATATATATATATATATATCCATTATAATTATTATGTAATATATTACATACTTATTATAATCATCGTTAAATGGTGAACGTGGAAATGAATCTCATCACGTCCTGGAGACGGTAATCAGTACGTACGCAAGAGCAACGATATAATTATATTGATGGTTAAATAGTGTGTCATTGGATGTTATATTATACATAAAGTATCATTAAAATTTTATATTTATTATTTACATCAATTATACTCATTATTATACCCATCCAAATAATGAAGTGTTGAATAACAAACTACACCACAACGTGGAGATGGTAAGCCGTACGTATGCATGTATGGTGACTTTTTCATTAATGGGATTGATATAATAATGAATATGGTTGTACCATATTTTTAATAACATATCATTATGTCTAATTTACTGTAGTTATTATTTTTTTTGGAAACAACAATTAAAGAGGAAGGGCAATAAGAAAAGAACTTTGAATGAGGTGATGAAATAATTACCTCTTCTTCGGGATCTTCCTTTTGATTTGAAAAAAAGGGATTCGTAGGTTCGATTTATGTTAAAATTAAGGTATATATATTGAATTTAGGGTATTTTTTAAGATATATAAGCAGAGTTTCGATGATCTAAATGGCTTTGGATGTGTGAATTTAAGGGAACGAGAAGTACCCTTTTATAATAAAGGTGATGCGCACTTTAGGAAAATATTGAAATATTAATTTATTATAAAATATTTTCCAGTTTCTAATGGATAAAAATGAATTTATATTGAGGATTATGTTGCTATGAGTTGAAAACCTCTCAAACAATATGGTTTAGACAAGTTTAGGTCACTATATTACCTTATATTTTAGATTTAACCCTTAGTTAAATTGTTTAACTTTTACCATGCCTTCATGTATTATTATAATACATGGTTAATATGCTTACTATAAAATACCAAGAGAACCTAAAATGGTTTATTAATGACATATATATCATTATATAAGTCCTTTGTCTGAATGTTAGATTTTTAGAACTATTATATAATTTAGTAAAATATTATTTGTTTTAAAAACTCATTTATGTCAATTTGGACACTATTTAGTATTTGTTTTTTCTAAGTCATAACAATATGATTAATTAGATAAAAATTTATTTAATAAACCCTAACATGTAATATTAACCTATAAAAATTGTTAATGCATCCAAAGTCTCAATTTACATTTATTTTAATATTTATAACATCAATTATTTTAGTCTTTCATTAATAAGGTAATTACTATGTCATCATTGTGTCATAAATAAATTTAATTATTTAATATATAAAAATTATAAATAAAATACCATGATTTAGGAAATATTTTTATCTTTCTAATTAATATTTATTGTAAAATTTATCTTATATACCCCTATATTAAAAATGTTTTAGTTATTAAAATTTGAATTTAACACTTTTCACTCTTCTTTAAATAAAATATATTAAATATCCTAATCTAATACAAGTGGTACCAAAAGGATAATATTTTTGTCCTAAGATTTATTTTTTTCTAAATATACTTATCAAATAGAATTAGGACATGTTTTGGGGTAATTATAATATCATTTTTACCTTTAATTCTCCTATTTACATTTAATCGTGGTAAATAAAAATCAAAAGTTTCTATTCAACAAAAATTATTTTCATCCCATTGAATCAAATTTTACTTAATTATGTCAAATTTGTTTCTAGGAATTTTGAAATACAATTCAAAAAATTGGAAAAATTATGTTTTATGCAAATTTTCAAATGTTCCTAGAAGGTGGCTAAAAGGCGTTAAAAAATTCATTAAAATTTTATATATCTAACCTTATTATAAAATTACTCCAATGAATTAAATTGGATTAATATAGGTATTATGTATCTATTTTGAATTTAAAATAAATTTAAATTTAAAAAAAGTATTTAAATAAAAATTCAGTTTTAAACAATATCGTAGTGCTTTTCACTGTTCATCAAAAATTGAATGTTTTCAGAAAAATACCAAAAATTCACCATAAGATAATTTTGGTATTCCAAATCAAAAATAATTTCTATTTTATGAAATTTAAAATATCTAAGTTGCATTAATTAATTTAAAATTGATTCATGTTGTCAAAACCAGAAAGGGGGTTTTTAAGAAGTAAAAACTATCTAAATACTGACATGTGTTTACGTCCAATTTAAATGTGAAATTACATAAAATGACCAAAATTATATTAAATTATAAACATATAATCTAATTATACTTTGAAACCACTAAAATTAAAAATTTATGACCATAAATTATTTCGATTAATAATTTGTTTTCAATTAAAATTTAGTATTTTTCCCTATTCATCAAAATATGAAAGTTATCAGAAAAGTACCAGAAAATTATCCAAACTAATTTTTAATGTACCTCTTATAAGAAAGAATTTAATTTAATTAATTTGAATATATAAAAGTGTAAAATTTTTTATTTAAAAAGGGTTATCCTTTAAAAGGTGAAAAAATAGAATTTTTTGAAAATTACTTCTTTTATTTGAAAATTTGAATTCTTTCTAATATTATGTCTAAGAAAAACAAAATATGAATGTTAAAATTAGAGAGGATATATATAAAATTTAAATTGTGATTAATACTATTCATAAACTCTTTTTAGACAACTATTTTGATAGGTCTTGATGCGCTTGAACTTGTAGTTGCGTGTAGCTCATGCTATTGAATTACTTTAAAGAGATAATATACTATGAAATATTGGGGTGTTACATCGATAATAACTTTTCAAAAAATCTATATTTGTTTTCATAAATTTAAAAAAACCTTCTTTGAAAATATTCCACCATCCTAAGCCATTTTAAAACAACCAATCCATTTACATTTCTCTGAATAACTAAATTTTTTATTTAAATGAAACAGTTAATTTAACAAATTTCACAATCCGAATGAATCATTAAAATCTAACACACATTTTTTAATCTACTTTAAATCACTCAAACAAGAGTCATTGATTTTAAAATAAAATCCAAACATCTTTTAATGCACACTTTCCAAAGGAAATAACCTAACACACAGATGGATTGATCACAATAAGAAAGAATCATTTCTATATATGACAAATCTTATAACAATACAAGTAAGGATAGGTTACATAGGAATAAAATTAAGGGAAATGATACAAAAAACACTAGACCAATCTCACCACAATCAATAGCTCATAGATCAATTGATTTTTTCATATGTTTTAACATGGGATCCCTAATGTGTGAAGAATCTAATTGTATTAGATAATGCCACTCAAAAACTATCCATCATAATTCACTAAAGTTAAAACCAAAAGTCGTCCAATTATCCCACACAAGCCTCATTGTGATAAAACCCCCCCTCCTATCACATTATAGATATCTAGACCAGAGGGGTGCTACCAGCGTGTGAACCAACTAGCACAACAAATTATATCACCCACATTGTACTTGGTTTCCCACAAAAAATAATATAAGTATGGGGTGGAAAAAACAATCCATGTATAAGGAAAGAGCCATAACTAAACCTATCCTCACCTCTAGAACCTAATTATGAATAACCCCATAATCAAAATTTAACCATGGTATAAAAATCACATTCTCATGAAAGGGGAGTAAACGAGCATCACATTGTGACCACGAACCCATACAGGGGGTAACATGAAAGGGGAAATAATATAGTGTCTTTCAAAACCTCCATTTTAAAATAAAGTGCCAATCGATCCATTAACACTAAAACACATCTAGGAATTCCAAACCCCTTTCTCATTTGATAAAACCTCATTCGAAATACCATTTGAAAATGATGTAATAAACACACACATTCAAAACATTTTAGTGTGACCCTTAACACAAGGAATTTTAACTTTCAAAATTAAAAAATGGTCTTAGGCCAACCATTTCTATCAAACCATTTCAAAACAAGTCTTTATGGTGATTTCAAAAGGGTTTAAACACTTAAACATTGTAAAAATCATTTCAAATCTACTAAATAATCCCTTTATAAAACATTTTGAGATCAACACCTCACTTAAAAACCAAATTCCCTTTAAAATATTATTTTTACAATTTAAAAAAATAGAACAAACCCAAATGAAAAACATGAAAACCATTTCAAAAATCCATAAAGGAATTATAAAAAATCTTATCACCATTAAAAATTCCATTTCATATATGAAAACATGGAATTTATAAGAAAAAACAAATTATTCCAATCTCAAAATACAAAGAAATTATTTCAAATCACCTAGGAGATACCACATATATTCATACATTCATAAAAATAGAATTTAAAAAACACAAGAACATTTTGAATTCCAAAATGAAATAATTTCATAGAAACACCAACATCAAAGACATGAGAAACAAGACAAAATCCTTCATAGCATGTCACATTCAAGGGAGAACACACCCATAGGGATATAAATAATATCTACAAATACTAGGCACCAAAAAAACTAAATTAGATAGACCTAGAACCCTAAAATTGAGAAAAATAGGTCCAGAGTTCATGGGGGAAGCAAAAAACAATAGAGAAGAGAGGGGGAGGAAGAAATACGGAAAGAGAGAAATGAATACCTCAAATTCAATTAGAAATCACCGAAGGAAAGATAATAATCAAGAGGAGAAAGAAGATAGAGCTCCTATAAGTCTCTTAAGGGTTGGATGATGTGAGTAGGGAGAAATGGGGGTGGTAAACCCTTAAAATCATAGAGGGGTATTCTGCGAAACCCAAAAAATTAAACACCTAAATATGTCACATAGGTTTCCAAACCATGTGTTTTCCACTGATTAAGCTAAGAACCCCCTCAAATGATTTTTTCTTATCTGTTTTACTGCCTAGAAAATACCATACTCCTCACCCTAGAAACACCCCAAGCCCTGCACACCCTCTAGGGAGGTCTACATAGTTTTTCAAACTATACAGAATCCATGTAAAATGGAACTATAAAAATGACAGACCCAACTACATCATTACTATTAACCATAGGGGTAATTGTGATCATCCAAAAATCCTCCAAAATTTTGAATTTTCATCCCACAACCAATCAAAACTCAAAAAAACTCAATCAAGGAAAAATCAAACAAAAATAATAACAATATGACATGTGGGGTGTCACAGTTGAGTGGATGTAATGCTAATATGAGGTTCAATTTTGCATGGATTGCCCAAATAGTTATTCTAAAACCAGAAATTATGAATTTAGAAATTAGAAAATTATAAAAAACCTCAAAATTATTTAAAATCATAGGAAAACGTCTTTTTATTATTTTTGGAATGTATTAGTATATGGAACATTAATCAGATGAATGGTCTACCTAGAATTTCTAAAAAGGAAGTTTTCAAGGTTTAACCCGTTTAAAAACATGCACCTAGAGGTCAAAAAATAACTGAACAACTCTGAATTTCATGTAATCAAATAAAAACTACAGTAAATTGATTTTGGAAATTGTGGACTAAATGGATCATTAATCTAGATATTTTTTAGTGAGATGACTGGAACCCTACTTTTATTGTTTTAAAACACCAAAACATACTTTTAACCATTATATTCATAGAAAAAGATCTCAGAATGATGTGAAATCATTATAAAATAGTATTTTTTATTTATGATTTGTTAAAATATATGACACATCAATCAGATGTGTGGTATGCCTAAAACTAATGAATAAAAAGTTTTAAAATGTTTAATTCCCATCAAAACATATTTCATGGTGTCAAAACTAACTAAAAAACTTTTGAATACCATGAAATCAGACAAAAATAAATGTATATATATTTTTTAAATGGTGGAGTAGACATAAAATCGATCTAAGGATCAGTTTAGCTTGTATAATAGGAAACACACTTTTATTACTAATAAACACCAAAATGTGCATTTAACAGCCATATACATATAAAATAACCATGGAATGATGTGAAATCATTGGAAACCCATATTTTTGTTATTATTGATCTGTATGAGTAGGAAACACATCAATTTGACGTATGTTCTACCCATAATGATTGAAGAAGTAGTTTTGAATTGTTTGATGCCATTTAAAAACATGTGTCATGGGGTCAAAACAAACTAAATGGCCTCTAAATACCATCAAATCGGGTGAAACGAACTGTATAATCATTTTTGAAATTGTACAGGATAAAGAACATCAATCTGAGCTTCTGTTTTTTTGGGATGAATAGAAATTAACATTAATTATTTTAAAATAAAAAAACATCTGCTTAATAGTCTAATCTATAGAAATAAACTTCATAATGATATGAAATCATAGGAAAAAAATTTATTCTATTCTTTATGTTTATGAGATGAATAAATTCAATTGAACATGTGGTCTACCCAAAATTACTGAATAGGTAGTTTTTAATGGTTTGATTCCCTTTAAAATGTGTGTTAGGGGGTCAAAAATAATCGAACAGCTTCTATGTCTCATGATATCATAAAATAAAAATTATACAATGATTTTTAAAATGGTGTAGCATATAGAATTTCAATTTATGGTTCTATCTTCCTTGGATGACTGAAAACACACTTTTATTACTTTAAAACACCAAAACACGTTTTTAATGGTTAGATCCATAAAAAATGACCTCATAATGACATACAACCATAGATAAACCATCTATGTATTGTTTTGAAGTTTAAAATTAGATATTTAATCAATTAAACCTATGCTCTACCTAGAATGAACAAATATCCATTTTTTTAATGTTTTGATTCCTTTTAAAAACATGTGTCAGGGGGTCAAAACTAACCAAACAATATAAAAATTCTATAAAATTAGTCAAAACAATTTTATAGTGATATTTGAAAAGGAATAGTAGATGGAACATCAATCCAAGTTTTGGTTTGTTTGGGATGACCAAAAACAGACTTTTCTAGTTTCAAAATACCAAAATGTCTGTTTAATAGTCCGATCCATAGAAAACAACCTAAGAAAGATGTGAAATCATAAGACACCTATATTTGACTTATTTTTGATGTGTATGAGTAAACATAATAATAATTGGATATGTTATATTCCCAAAATTATTGAATAATCAATTTTTAAAGGTTTATTGTCCTTTAAAAATGTGCGCTAGGGTGTTAAAACCAACTAAACAAACTCCAAATGTTTTCAAATCAGATGAATAAAACCATTCAATGAATTGTGAAATGTTTTAGTATACAGAACATCAATGTAAGTTTTTTTCCCTGGTTGACCAAAAACTCAATCTATTATTTTAAAACATGAAAACATATATTCAATTGTCAGTTTATTAGAAAATGACCTTATAATGACATGAAATCTTAGGAAAACTATCTCTATATTATTCTTTATGTGTATAGGGAGACGTAATGTCAATCATACATGTGGCCTTCTTAAGGTGACCGAATAAGATGTTTTCAAATGTTTGATGCCCTTTAAAATAGGCATCATGGGTCAAAACCTACCAAATTACCTCAAAATACCCTGAAATCATATTAAAACAACTATTGTGTGGTTTTTAAATTACAGACTAGATGAAACTTTAATCAAAGGTATTGATTTCTTTGGATGATTAAAAACACACTCTTCTTCTTCTATAATAACAAAAAATGTATTTAACGGTTAGATCTATAGGAAATGACCTCATAATGATGTGAAATCATGGAGAACATATATTGGTATTATTTTTTATGTGTATGAGTAGGAAGAACTTCAACTGGATGCATATACCACCTGTAATGACTAAATTAATAGTTTTTAAAGGATTGATACCCTTTTAAAACATGCATATCGGGATCAAAAGCAACTGAATGACCTCAGAATACCATCAAATTAGATAAAAAATCATATAGTAAATTTTTAAATAGTTGAGTAGATATGAAATAAATCTAAGGTGTTGTTTTTCTATAATGAACATAAACAAATTTTTGTTTATAAATAAAATAACATGTGATTGATGGCTAGATTCATAGAAAACAACCTCAAAATGTAGTGAAATCATAGGGAAATTGTCTCTATATTATTTTTAATGTGTATAAATCGACAACAACTCAATTAGATTTCTCATTTTTTTCAAAATGACCTAATTATCAATCCGATGTTATTTATTCCCGAGATAAATGGATACTCACTTTTCTTTTTTTAGAACACCAAATTGTGTTTTTAACGGTCAAATCTATAGAAAACACCCATGTAATGACATGAAATCATAGTAAAACCATCTTTTAATTATTATTTATGTGTGTGTGTAGGCAGAATGTTAATCAGATATGTGTTTTTCTCGGAATGAATGAATAATAAGATTTCAAAGTTTTGAATTTCTTTAAAAATGATCATAAGGGTTTCAAAACTAGCCAAAAGACATTTGAATTACATGAAACCAAAATAATAAATCCTTTTACTAAATTTTGAAATGTTTGAGTAGAAGGAACGTCAATCGGATTTCCCATTTTCTTGGGATGGCTAGAAACACACTTTTATTATTTTAAAAAACCAAAACATAAATTTAACAATAATATCCATATAAAATGACACCATGGTGACATTAAATCATAGGAAAATCGTGTTTATATAATTTATGATGAGTATGAACATAGATCATGTCAATCAGAGATGTGATTTTCTAAAAATGAATGAATAAGAAGTTTTTAATGGTTTGACTCCATTTAAAAACATGCATCAAGGGATTAATACCAACTGAATGGATTTTGAATTCCCTAAAATCAGAAGAAAAAAATCATATAGTGATTTTTGAAATAGTGAAGTGGATAGAACATCAATTGGAGGTTCAGTTTCCTCAGGATGATTGAAAACATAGTTCGATTGTTTTAACACAAAAAAATGTGTGTTTAGTGTTAAAATCCAAAGAAATAACCTCATAATGCCATGAAATCATAGGAAAACCATCTATGTATAATGTGTGATTTTTATGGGAAGAAAAAAAATCAATTGGAAGTGTATTATATCAAGAATTATAGAATAAGTAGTCTTTAAAGGTTTGGCGCCCTTTATAAATGTGATTAATGGGGTCAAAACAAACCGAAAATCCATTGAATGTCATCAAAGTAGAGGAAATATAGTATAGTGATTTTTGAAATGGGTGAGTGGTTTGAATATCAATATGAGATTTAATTTTTCCCTTGATGATAGAAATCACACTTCTATTGCTTCAAAACACGAAAACATGGTCATATCTAGAGAAAATGACCTCAGAATAATGTGAAATCATAATAAAATAATAGTTATAATATTTTCAATGTGCATGAGTAGATTAAATATTAATAAAACATGCATAGTACCCAGAATTAACAAATTATAAGTTTTTAAATGTTTGATTATTTTTAAAAATGTGCGCTAATGAGTCAAAACTAACCAAATGGCCACTAAATGCCATAAAATCATATAAAAACAATTTTACATTGTTTTTTGAAATGGTGGAGTATATGAGATGTCAATCCCAGATCCTATTTTCTTATGATGATAAGAAATAGACAATTATTATTGTCAAACACCAAAATGTGAGTTAAACTGTCATATGCATAGAAAATGACCTTAAAAGACATGAAATCAGAGTTCAATTGTCTCTATATTATTTGTGACATGTATGTGAATACAAAACATCGATCAAACATGTAGTCTACCTAAAATGGGAGAATAATAAATTTTTAAGGTTTTGGAACCCTTTAGAAACATGTTTAAAGGGACCAAAACTAACCCAATCACCATTATATGTCATGATATCGGAAAATGAAAACTGTAAAATGATTTTTGAAATGGTGGATTAGACCAAACATCATTCTGATGTTTCATTCTCATAAGATAAATGGAAATCTGATTTTATTTTTTTTAGTAAAAAATGGGTTTCTAATAGTCAGATCCATATAAAATGACCCTAGACTGACGTGAACTCATAGAAAATCATTTTTTAAGTGTAAAATTAGACAAAACATTAAAAGGATATATTGTCTTCCAGGAATGACTGAATAAACAATTGTTTAGGGTTTGTTTCCCTTTTAAAAGCATGAATCATAAGGTCCAAACCTACCGAATGTCTTCCAAAAGATTTAAAGTCATATAAATACAACAATATAGTGAATTTAGAAATTTTATATTTGATATAATATCAATACAAGGTTTTATTTGTCCAGAATGAATAGAAAATCATTTTTATTATTTTAAAACAAAAAACATGCATTTAATGGAATGACTAAGGGCAAAACTCTAAATAATTTAAAATAATAGGAAAACCAAATTTTTAATATTTTTTATGTTTGTGAGTAGAAGATGTGTTAATAGAATTTGAGGTATGCCTAGAATGACCAGATAAGAAATTTTTAAAGGTTTTGCACCCTTTGAAAATGTGTGTTATGGGGCCTAAACCAACTGAATAAACTCTAAATTCCATGAAATTAGATGAAAAAAATTACACATTGATTTTTGAAATAGTGTAGGGGAAAGGATGACAATATGACATTCTATTTTCCAAAGATGACTGAAAACACACTTTTATTGTTTTAAAACACTAAAACATGCATTTAAAAATAAGATCCATAAAAAATAGACCCAAAATAACATGAAATCATAGTAAACCCATCTCTTTTATTGTTTGTGACATGTATGAGTAAACAAAACATTAATCATATGTGTGGAATACTTTAAATGATTGAATAAATAGATTCTAAAGGTTTTACATCCATTAAAAATGTGCACTAAGGGTTCAAAACAAATCGAAAGACCTTTGAATTCCATAGAATAATATGAAAATTGTCGTATAGTGATTTATGAAATGGTCATTAATATGAAATTTAAACTATTGGTTCTATTTCCCTGAGATGATCAGAAACACACTTTTATTGTTTTAAAACATCAAGACATGCATTTACCAGACAAATCCATAGAAAATGACCCCAAAATAAACTGAAATCATTGGAATTTTGTATTTTTATTATTTATGATGTGTAAGAGTAGACAAAACATCATTTGGAAATGTGATCTACTTGAAATGATAAAATAATAAATTTTAATGGTTTGAATCCCTTTAAAAAAATTGGTCAGTGGGTTAAAAACCAACCAAATGACATCTAAATGTAGTCAAATCAGATCAAAAAAACAATACAGATATTTTTGAAATAGTGGGGTAGATGGAACATCAATTTGAGATTCTGTTTAATTGAGATCATCAAAAACATGATTTTATTGTTTTAAAAAAAGAAAAAATTCATTAAATTGTAAGATCCATATAAAATGACCATCAAATAATGTGAAATCATAGGAGAACTATATTTTTATTATTTTATATGTGTTGGAGATTATGGGAAATAAATCAGATGTGTGGTTTGCTTGGAATAAACCAATAATCCATTTTTAAAGGTTTGATGCCCTTTAAGAACATGTGTCAAGGGGTCAAAACCAATAAAATGACATTATAATTCAATTAAAATAGATTAAAATAATTATTCAATGATTTTTAAAATAATTTAATAGATAGAAGATCAATTTAAGATTATATTTTCCTTAGATGATAAGAAACACACTTTTATTGTTATAAAACACCAAAACTTGTGCATTACTTTTAAATCCATATAAAACAACCTCATAATATCTTAACATCATAAAAAACAATATTTTTTATTATTTTTTATATGTATAAATAGATTTCATGTCAATCATACTTTTACTATGCCTGAAACGACCAAATAAGTGGTTTTTAAAGGTTTGACTCTCTTTAAAACATGATTCTAGGGGTTAAAACCAACTGAATGACCTATGAATTCAATGAAATTACAAAACAACAATAATACAGAAATTATTGAAATGGTCAAGTAGGTTGAACATAAATTTCATGTTCTTTCTTCTTGCGATGACTAAAAACAGACATTTATTTTTTAAAAACATGAAAATGTACGTTTAATGGTTAGATCCTTTGAAAACATCCTCAAAATGAAGTGAAATCATAGTAAAATGTATTTTTATTTTATTTTTGTTGTGTATTAGAATATTAAATTTCTATAGGACATGTGGTACTCCTCAAACAACTGAATAAAAAGTTTTTAAAGGTTTGAAACCCTTCAAAAATGTGTGATAGGGAGACAAAACCAACCATAAATTTTTTTCATGTTGTATAATCAGATGAAAAAAAACTATACAATGATTTTTAAAATGATAGAGTAGAAAAAATGCCAATCTAATGTTATGATTTCCATAGATGACCAAAAACACACTTTTATTTATTTAGAATACTAAAAAATTCATTAAATGGATAGATCCATATAAAATGATATCATAATGATTTCAAATCATAGTACAACCGCCTTTATACTTCTTTTGACATTTAGAAGTAGAAAAAACATCTATTGGATGTGTGTAATTTCTAAAAAAACAATTTTTAATGTTTTATATCCCGTTAAAAACATGCATCAGGTGTTAAAAACCAATCAAACAACCTATGAATTCCATAAAATGATATTAAAAACTATACAATGAATTATTAAATTCTTAAGGAGACCAAATGTGAATCGAAGGTTCTGTTTTCTTAGGATGACTGGAAATTCACTTTTATTTTTTTAAAATATATAGTTTTGTGTTTCATGATCAGATTCATAGAAAATGACTTTAAAATTATATGAAATCATAGTAAACCCATATTTTAATTATTTATTATGTGTATAAGTATACAAAGAATGAATCATAGATGTGGTAAACCCCAAATTTCTGAATAATCAATTTTTAAAGGTTTGATAACCATTTAAAATGTGTTTCATGGGGGTTAAATCCAACCAAACAACCTTTAAATTCCATTAAATCAAAAAAAACCAACAAACATAGATTTTTAAAATAGAGGAGTGTAATAAATGTCAATATAAATTTCTATTTGTCTGAGATGAATAAAAACAGAAATTTATTGTTCTAAAACACCAAATCAGGCATTTAACGGTCATATATATAGTAAACAACCTAAGAATGAAATGGAATAATAGGATAAACATACTTTTATTATTTTTTATGTGTATTAATATATTACACATCAATTTTCAATGTATCTATCTTGAACGAATGAATAATTTTTTTTAAATATTTGACTTACTTAAAAAACATGTGTCGTGGGGTCAAAACCAACAAAACAACCTTTAAATGTTTTGAAATAGAAAATCAACAATCATATAGTGATTTGAAAAATTTTGGAGTCTAATAAATATCAATATGAGGTTTTGTTTTCCTGGTATGATTATAAACACAATTTTATAGTTTGAAAATACCAAAACATTCATTTAATGGTCAAATATATATAAAACTAGATCAGAATGAGACAAAAACATAGTGAAATAATATTTGTGTTATTTTTTACATTTACAAGTATAAAAAATATCAATAGTAAGTGTTTTCATCCCATAACAACTTAATGAGTAGTTTTTAAAGGTTTGATTCCCTTTAAAAACATGCATTATGGGGTTAAAAACCATCGAATGACCCCTAAATGCCATTAAATTTGAAAATTAAATATAGTAAAATGATTTTTAAAATGGTGGAGTAGACATAATATCAATTCGAGGTTTTGTTCCTTAGGATGACCGAAAAGAAACTTTTATTATTTTAAAACAGCAGAAAGTGTTGGGACCACTTGTTTTATGAGTTGTATTTGTTGTCAAAGAGTGTAAAATTTCAATGAGTGTTAATGGTTTTCAGTGCTGATCAATATGAAAAAGGAGATACAAAGTTAATTGATATTTGTTGTAGTGATTATTTCTGGAGAATGGTTATGGATTCATATCATTGGATGTCACACATGATAAATTATCCATGTTGGTTAAACCATATGATTGTTGCACTGATCCACAGTTAAAAGAACTTGTGTCAAAGGTGACACATTGTTTACAACATTGAAGGTGTTTGAAGAACCATCCACCTTGGTATATAGAGATATTATTAATGTTATTTGGAATTTATATTCCAAAAATATAATATGAAGAGGATGACGAATTAAGGGTCATTCAATACATCACTATTTCAAGAAACCCTAGAAGAACTTGAAGAACATTTGATTCTGATTTTCATGAAGTAAGAATAGAAAATTATTTTATTATTTGTATTTCAAAAATATCAAAAGTTTAGATAACTTTTGATTCAATCCATTTGAATTAAAGGCAGAGAAAAGGGGATTCCAATCATATTCAGTTTTTATTGGAAATAATGATGTTGCTGGAAGACAAGAAAGTTGCATTACTTTCCCTTGAAAATATATCAATGATCAAGGTGATCAATCAAATATTAAATATCATGATAGATAAGGATCATGGTGAAATCAACTGAGAGTGGAATAAGCTATATGATAGTGAAGTAGAATCGGTGTTCTTGCCGAAGTATATTTTTAGGTGGCGTCATTTTCCAATGTATGCTAAACTTTTGGACCTCAAAATCTAGGAAATTCTTAAAGGTGTTTTTGGTGATGGAAGTTTCATGAAATAATTAATATGAATCTAAATATTGTGTGAAATTTTAATTCCATTTTCAACACATAAAAATATGGAAAAGGAAATAATTTCATGCAAGATTGAAGGTGGTTTGTAATGTTGTGCACAATCCATGTTTTAGGATCAGAATATAGTATTAAAAAAACTCATGAAGTGTGCGAAAGATCTGGAAAGTGTGTGAAATGTGAGGTTGTTCAAAAGATACTTACACCCCCAATGTGACAACAAGTGGGGTTTTACACGCACGAAGAGGATTTTGCGTGTGCATTAGTGTTTTCTTTGTATGGTTTGGTGATGCCTATAAATAATAGGTGGGCCCCTCTCATTTGCTATGATTGATACATATAGAAATATAGACCTCTGAATCACATAATAATTGTACGCAAAGGGATCTACACGAAATACGGAATAGTTGTGTTCAAGAAAGGAGAGTTGCACATAACAAGAGAGTTATGCATAAGATTGAAGTTGCGTGCAAGATGTGTTTTATGAAAAAGTTAAATTTTTCTTGCAAGGAATTAATGTTGTGCACAATACACCCAAAAAGGGTGCATGAAATATTGGAGTATCAATGGACTTTGACTAGTGAAAACCACTCTCGAATGATATTTTCAAAGAACACAGTTCCTCAAAGAAAAGGGGCAGCACAATGCGTCTCCCTAGATTTATTAATGATCTCAGATCCATGAAACCCTCCTATTTCATGAACGATCCATAGAGTACCATAATCCAGGGAATGAGTCTCAGACTCTCATTTTTCATCACAAATACATAGACCTGTGAACCTCACGGTTTTCACAAAGGTGATCATGCTTCCATTTGGAATGATAGAAGAGATCAGATACTACACTCACTATTAATATTGTATATCAAAGAAGAAGAATTAAATTTGATGATGTTAAGTTGAGCTGATCATTATTGATTTAATAATCACAAAGGAATGTTGTGATTCGAGCAAGAATAATAACAAGAGATATCAGTGCATTAGGTTTTTCACTTAATAAAAAAGGTATAAGAAGAGTATTGACTGGCCAAGTTGATATCACTTGATCATAATTTGGGTTAGGGAGAATTCAGTTCAACAGTCTGTCATACATAATATTTATGTGACTGATAGATGATGAAGATTGTGTAGATTTTAGTTTGTTGTTTAGAAGAAGAAAGAGGAGTTACTTTTATGCTACAAATAAAAAAACAATAGAATGTTGTGGAAGAACAATTTAGTACTGTGACATAGGACAGTACTCAATAGGTGGGGGATTTTTTTAGTGTTACAAATCCTTATCAACAAGGAGATGTCTATCTTGGAAGTAAGAAAAAATATTCAGCCAAGTGCTATAAAACGGACTGTCTAATGAGGCTGTATAAAGATTCATACAAGAGATGTAAATAAGCACAATTAGATTGTTTTCATAGTTCTCCATGAGTGTAAGGGAATATCCTACTTATTATAACTACAAAAAAAGGATTATTTTATAGTTTTTGTGTGGTCATGATAATTTTTTACCATTCCAAAGATGTATCTACTCTTGTTGAGTATTGAACCCTGTAAAAATATAATGTCCCATCTTTACTACTCTCATATACATGCATGTGATTGGGAAAATAAAATAATATAATCAAGATCCTAATAAGTCTAATAGTTATAGGGAGAAAAAGATGTAATTGGGCTAAAAATATTCCAACACTAATTCACCCCCCCCCCCCCTCAGTGTTAGGAATATCCCAAATTGGTCCTTTCAAAAAGTGAATTAACCATCAGATGCATATCAAAAGATCTTGGAAAGCCATTAAATCATAGTACAATCATCTATCTCTTATATATGATGTGTATGACTATACGTCACATTAATCAAACAATAATTATATTTAAAATAACTGAATAATCTATTTTTAAAGGTTTTGTAACCTTTAAAAACATACATTAGGTGGTTAAAACCAACCAAAAATCCTTTGAATTCGATAAAATTAAGAAAAAAATCAACTGTACAGTTAATTGAAAAATTATTGATTAGAGGTAACATAAGTCTGAGGTATTATTTTCCTTGGATGACAGGAAAAAACTTTTTTATTTTAAAACCTGAAAAATGTGTTTAATAAGGAGATTGTGACACCCCCCATGTCAAAGTGTTAATGTTTATGGAAATAAATTTCATGTGTTTGGAGGCTTTTAGTGGGAATCACGTTTTGAAATCATGGTTAGTGTTAACCATGCGATTCCCATACAGTTGGGCCTATCAATTTGACAAATCCCTTTTTCTTGGATTAAAAAATGGTTTTTCAAACTATGGGGAGCACCCAAGAAACTGTGCAGGGCATTAAGTGTCTAAGATGATCTGTACTATTGCTCTAAACCATGAAGTTCCCTAAGAGTAATTTTGAAGCCTCTTTGGATTATGAATAATTTGTCATATGGTTTGAATATGGTTTAAAAACTATGTGGCCAAACTATGTAGGTCACTTGTGTTGAGGTAGAGCGATATACATGGTTGGCATGTAGTTTGTAAAATCATAGGGCCAAACCATGTTTAATTTATAGTAGTTTTAAATTTTGGTAAATTCCCAAATTACCACCTCAAATTAAGAGTGGTTTCACCCCTCTTCCCCTCAAAATGTTTCGGATGGCCCCCATGAAGGCAAGGAGAATCTCCAACCTCTTCCTCCTTCAATTCTTAACCTTCCTTTGTCATTTTCAATAGATCTTGAGGTATTTATACCTCTCTTTGTATCTTACTCCATTCCCTCTCTATTTCCTCTTGGGTTTTGTTTCTCCCATGAACCCCATATCTCATGTGGATAATTTTAAGGTTTTAAAAGGATCTAATGTTCATGTTTTTAGTTTTTTTGGTTTATGGACACAATTTATATCACTATTAGCATGGTCATCATTAAACATGACACATTCAAAATAGTTTTAGATTGTATATCATATTTTTGAGGTATGTGTCTATATGAAATTATTTCATTTTTGTAATTAAAAATCTGCTTGTGCATTATAAATTCCTTTTTTATAGAAATTATAAATATATGTAAAATCCTTGTGATATTTTAAAATTATTAAATATGTTTGGAGCTTATAATTAATGGGTTTTCAGGTGAATTCTATTTTTTATTGGTTTAAATGGAATGTTTTCATATTATAAGATTTTTGAAATACTTTTGTGGATTTTGAAATGATTTTAAATGTAATTTTGGGATCGTGAATATCGTTTTTGTTTTCACTAAGTGAAAACTATATTTTAAAAATGAGTTTTATTTTGAATTGATGTGTTGAATCCACAATAATTTATAAAGGGGATCTTTAGTGAATTTAAAATGGTGATTTGAAATGTGTATGTGTTTTAACCTGTTTTGGAAATTCCTTAATGGATATTTTGAAATTTGGTTGATGGAAATAATGTCCTTTGACCTTATTTTTTACTCCAAAGAAGATGGCTGGTGTTGGAGGGTGGATTAAAAGTGTTTTTAAATGTCTGGTTGATTTCCCTTTTTTATATGAAATGCCTAAAGAGATGTTGTGTGAAATGATAAATGGATTGACATATCGAGCTATATTTTAATGTTAAAGGCTCTATTGGAACTTTGGTTTTAAAAATGGTTGTTGTGAAATACACCCCTTGATTTCCCCTAACTTTTTTACCCCTTGCATCAGTTATTTATCAATACTACCCATTTTTTTATTTATGTCTAAGAGATTCTTATTGCTTCCCTTGTGCGTTAATGTTATTGTTTATGCCATGGGTAAATGTGATATGTTTCTATTCATCATTAGGGGTTACGGGTGAGGGTTATATTTAAAAGTGACTTGTGTGTTATACTAAGACGTTCATGTTATTATGCCTCAATTTCTTTATTGGTAATGGGAACCCAGGTTCATTGTGGGAGATATAGTTTGATACTATAGTTGGTTCACACACCACTAGTGGATCTCTAGTCATGTTAGGGACAAATAGCTAGGAGGGAGTTGTCATCGTAATGAGGATTGTGTGGGATAGTTGGATGACCTGTGTATTGAACTTCTGCTCATTTCAATACCTAGTTCATAGGTTTTTATACTCTTATAAAACTATGTGATTCACACATTATGGATCTAGCCTATATACCATGACACATTCTATTTATTGGTTGGTTATTGATTGATGGGAGTTTCATCTAGTTCTTATCTGTATCATTTCCCCTACTTTAAAAGTTATAGAACCATTCCTTGTTTATACTTGGTTTGATGCTTTTTGATATTCATGGTGCTTTCTTCATTATGCATGATTCATGTGTTTTTTATCATTTCCTTTGGAAAATGATTTTTTAAAGAATTTGGAAAACCTTTTTTCAATTCAAAAAATCTAATGTGGGTTCTTTAAAGTTGATTTCATAATGGGTGTCTTGTTTTTTAGATGGATTTGGCTGGTGAATTATTTTAAGGTGACTATTTTCATTAAAATAAATAAATTATTTTTTCTTGATGAACTCAAACATGTGTGTGAGGTTTTGGAATAGATTAGGTCAGTGGATTATTTCCAAAGCATGTGTTTTTTGTTTGGAAAACAAATGTAATTATGTTTTTAAAATTTATTATGGACATGTTTCATTTTTGAAATTTTAAATGGGAAAAATACTATTTTCTAGTTTATTTTAAAACTAGAATTGATGAATTTTATTATAAAAAAATATTGAATATTTTCAGTGGTGTGTGGTGACCTACTCATATTTTTAGCTCACACCTATATATATTTCTTGTTTTATTTGTTCTATTGGATCCTATATTGATCCTTGTGGCCAATATGGGGTGGGTAGGGCAGTGGTGAGCAATAGGAGGTTTTATGGAGATGGTTCGGTCTCAGTTTCAGTTAGTTTGTATTTATATTTTTTAGTTAGTGTTGTGTCCGCTTCCTTGTTATATCTTACTAATTATGGATGTTTTTTATGCTTATGCATATGGATTGGATCAGTTTAGTTGTTTTTGACTTGTCTGTAATGTTTATCTACTATTAACCTTGTATTTATTTATTCTAATTTATTAATCTCATATTTGGTTTAAATAATTCCAAATTTTATTTTGGTGATTTCATGCACAGGTTGCCTACCTGTAGAGATTGATAATTTCATTTAGTCCATGTGGTGAACCTGGTCAGGTGTCAAGTTTGGTGGAATCTTGGTCCAATTCATTATAAAATGGAATCAAAATTTTTGTTTCTTAGTAAGATCCTAAGCCTCTTTTAAATCCCTTTTTATTTGGGGATGTCCTAGTAAAAATTATTTTAGGGTTTTCAATGATTCATAGGTAAGGGTGGGGAGAGTCTATCTAGATATTTCTCATCTTGAGCATCAAGCTTCTAGGGGGAGTTGGGTTTCAAATTGTAATTTCATGTTTTTTTAGTTTTTTCTAATGTAAATCAATGTTTCTTGGATATTATTTACTTATATAAGTGATATTGGTCATTTATAAATGGTTTTGGGGTAAACTTGTAGGATAATTTGTGTTATACGATTCAATCACATGGCTTGGAAAACCATGTGATTCCTGTGTGGTCGAGTCTACCTCCTTTACAGACTTTGTGTCATGAACCAAATCTAGTTGCCAGAAAACCGGCACAAAACCCGGCTCATGGCAAGGCCCAAAGGGCGTTCCCTATCCCCATGGGCTGGCACAAGTGCCCGGGAATCATTAAATTAGGTTTGGGAATGATTTACCTGAGTATGAAAGCATAAAACATTAAAAACAATCCATAATATAAATCTGAAGTTTTTGAGCCAAACAAGTCTTAACAAAAAACACCAGAACTGAATACATTGGTTTAAAGATAATTAAAGTGGTCCAAATACAAATAAATATATCAGAAAGATAGCAGCAAGGACCCCACACGACTAGGGTTCATCGCCCACAAGCCGTCTCTACAACTCTGCCCCAAGGATGGGGACTAACAACCCAAACCGCCATCACCCTTAGCCTTTCCTTTACCTGAGTCAAACATAACCAAGTCTACTTACACCCAAGGGGTGAAAGTAAGGTGTGAGACTATGCCCAGTAGGATACCACCCAATGATTCCAAAGATCATGCAACACAATGTGATAAGGAAAACAGTTTTAATAGGCAAAGAAAATCTGTGTTAAAATACCAAGAAATATAACTTTCATTTGAAAACACTTTTCAATCAAAAAATTTCAGAAATTACACACATTTAAATATATATATGTAGCTACTGTAATTTACTACCAAACACACCCTAATACAAGGGTAGATACTACAAATCCAATGAGCAACAACATTGGGAACACTCCTAGGCACTAGGTTGTCTTGGGCCCTATGTACCCTGTACCTCGGTGTAAAGTAACCATAGAAAAATTTGTTCTCATGCACGAGCCACTAGTAGGAAAAATACCCATAACCTATTGGTACCCAATAATCATCCACATAGTTTAGTTAGAGTTTTATTTATCCAAATGCTAAGTGAAACAGGGACAAAACCCATCCAGTCCACTAGCCGTACTAGTACAAATCCACCCCACCTAGGTACCCGAGCTTCCCCTTTTGTGATAAATCAATTTCAGCATGAAAAATAAATCAATTTTCCTATAAAACTTCATTACTGGTCAAACACAACCAATATAGTAGCTATCACATTTTATAACACTTAAAACACGCGACAAAACACTTAGATTTTTAATAAAACAACCTATCAAAATCTCACATTATTTTGCACCAAATATTCTTTGAAATATCCACTTCACACACAATGTGCACACTTTTAAGTCACAAAAACAAAATGGCAGTTCAATACCCTTTAATTAAACCAATAATTCAGTTATGGGGCAGCCCCATGTGAACCAAGAAGTTGTATCCTTTAAAAACCCACGTTTTCACACAAACACGGTACTTTAAGCCCATTTGCTTCCCAAACACCATCTAAACAAACTTTTGCAGCAACATACAAAAACAATAAACATTAAAAACATTATTTCCAGTCCCAATAAAATTCAATAAAATCAATTATTTAATTATTGGACAACCCCAAATGAACCAATAAAAGATTTGTATGTAAAACCCCCAATTTCACAAATAATTGGAACATAAAATTCATTTGCTTTATAAATGACACTAAAACCAATTTTTTTAGAAACATTAAAATTAAATAAAAATTAAAAAAATACAGAAAGCTAAGTCACAAAAATTTTATTCATAATGGAATCACCTAAAAAAAGATTCAAGAACTGCAAATCCTAGTGCGGAACTTCAACCGCACCACCACCGCACCACAACAGAGTGAGATCAAACATAAAACCAGAGGATTGGACCAAGAAACATAAAATTAAAACCTAGTTATGAATCCCTAGCTTCTAGAAAATTGGGGATTAATGAAAAAATGGAGAGAGCTTAAGGAAAAGGAAGTAACATAGAATGATAGTCACTTACTTGAGAAATCTGGATGATTTTACAAACTAGAGACGTTAGGCCATAATTCGTGATAGATACGATCTCCAAAGAGGGGGGAACAAATCTGGTGGTGCTTCTATGTACAGTGGTAGCAGGTGAGAGGTTAAATCACAAAAAAAGGATAACAAATGAATATTTTATGAAAGAATTACAAAACAATTTTAAAACTGGAAATGGGCTTTCGTGTTGGCCCAGTACCTAAATTGATCACCCAAATATAAGATTCTAATGAATTTTTAATGGGCCCAAATTTCTTTTGTGGTTTTAATAGTTAAATGAAGGCCATTTTGGAAGTTTAATGGGTGAAAAGGGTTGAAAACAAAGGCATTATTAAAGAAACAAAATTTATTTTCAAAACTGGAAATGGACTCTTGAGTTGGCCCAAATTTTGGAATCCCACCATTTTCTTTCAAAAATGCATGGAAAACCCCAAAAACAAATCAAGAATGTAAATTAAATGAAAAATACATTTAAAATATGTCATGTAGGTGACACTTGCTTTCACATTTGTTACACAGTTTCCCAACTCATGTGTCCAGATCATGCACAACACTTTTTCTCCCCCGGCTATCCTATTTTAACTCCACTTCATTCTATATTTCTCCATAAGTGATTCCCACTTGTTTTATGTGAATTGAAGAGTGTTTTTTCCTTTTTGGGATGTGGTTATTTAGAACCTAGTTTAAATGATTTTTTAGTGATTTTATTATTCTTGTATTTTTAAAACCACGTTTAAAAAATAAAGTGGTTTTTTGAAAGAGAGTTTTCAAATTGGATTTTGTGAATTATTAAGAAAATGGGATTCTATTAGTTTTCATAAAATGTTTTGGGAGATGGGATGTTTTAATTTTTATTACTTGGGTTTCCCCTAAATCAATTGATTTCAAAATGATATTTTTGAAATCATTTCAATAAAAAAAGTAGGATTTAATTTTGAAAAACAAATTAAAGTGTTTTCAAAAGGGAAATGATTTTTTATTATGATTTCTTGAATTATTGGTTTTCAAAATTAAATGCGATTTTTAAGAGAGTTTTGTGGCACATTCGGTTTAGAGAGTGATCATTCCTTCGAGGTTATTTTATTTTCTAAGATAGGGTTTTCTTGGTTTTCAATAATAAACCTTAGTGGAGGGTGATTTCAAAATTTATTAGTGAAAAATGGTGGTTTCAAAATAAAAGTTAATTTGGTATTAATTTTTCATGCCTTTTGTGGTTTTTTATTTTTTATTGATAATTACCTTATGGTGTAACAGTTTGGGTTTTTTATGAATGAATTGATATTTTTAATGTATATTTTTGTTTATATAATGAGTCCCAAAATGGTTTAAGGAGTTTCTTCTATTTTGGTGCATACCTAGACTCTAAGTGGAGTGCTGAATGTGAAATATTATTTAAAATTAGACCCTATTTTAGACTTCTTGAATCATCATTCACCTTCATTAGGTTGTTATCAAGGGTTATTATAAGCAATGTGGTGTTTGGAATTGATTGAGGTGATCCTAGATTCTCTTGGGACCCCTAAAGCTTCATGGGTGAGAGATTTTTAGTGCTTTCTTGTTGGTTATATCTTAGTTTGGCGGGAGTTGATGGTACCTTCTAAGATGTGTAAAGGTATTTCTTGTAAGCTCTTCAGGATAGAGTTCATTCAGTTTTTCTTCCTTGAGGATATTAGAGTGAATAATGAGAATGATCTTGTGAACCTTTATTAGGGTGACATATCTATGCGGATTATATTGATTAACTTTTAAATATGGATGTATTTTCTCCGAATTGTCTTGGAATGGATCTTGAGAAAGATTTTTTCTTCATAGGTGACCTTCATCTAGATTTTTTTTAACTATATTTCCATCAAACCTAATATCTTTTCAGGAGGTTGTTAGTGAGGTTATGTGAATGGAAGTGGACCAATTTTGGAGTCCTATTTGGGTGATTCCTTAGTCCCATATAATTCACAATAAAATAATGGTGAGAAAAATGTATAACTCTATAAGTAAGTAGCAGAAGAAGTATGAGTTAGTTCATGGGGAAAATAATCTTTCTCTGTGAAATAAAATATCTTTAGTTTTCTTCCAATGTGGGGCTCCATGATATTCTAATCCCTCCTATCATAAGTAGTTAATAGTTTTCCTTCATCGGGTCTATTTGGTTTATCCTCAGATGTTTTGTAAGCTGGGATATCATAATATGTCTGAAACTTGATCCTCTTATAGGTGAGTTGTGTTTGTGACCTTTCATTTGATGGTTATAATTTTGGTTTTGGTTATTGAGATTTCATTTATGGAATCTTGTGGATGGTTTTATTTTGGGTGTTTCTTTTGGCTGGACTCAGTTTTCATTTTTTAGCAGTCTAGGTTGTTGAGAAAAAATCCATCAAGGTTTCATCTCAGTGTTTTTGGGTATGATTGTGTTTTTCGGGAAAGATAGATAACCATGATTGTTTATGGTTGGTGTTTTCTGAATCAGGTTTTTAAGGTGGTGCAGTTTTCTAGTGTTTTCCAAATTTTTGGGCCTCAAAATCAGGTTTTTTTTAGAAAATAATTGTTTTCCACAAAGGGGTTCACAATTTTCAAATAGCGAAGCACAGTTTACAGACTGAAAAAAGAGATTTGCGGAATTGTGATGGAAATTCAGAAAAAGAAAATGTTCTCGTAGCATTGTTATGCAGACCATGAAGCATAGTGCACGTAACCTATAGGGAAAAATAGTTTTAAGGAAGGATTGTAGTTTGTGGGAGGAAAATAGTTCATGGAAGGTGTGTTGTTTTAACTTGAGAGTCATTGACTCAATTATAGAAGGAATTGGCCACTATGAGGGAATAAATGTGTTATACACACCATGGAGGTAAAAATGGTTGGCAGGAAGAGAACAGTCTATGGTGAAGGTTGTACCACATCAAATATTTGAGTAAAATAGATTAGAGTTTTTTGGATCTATTTACACGGACTATTAATCCCATTATTACTTAGATTCATTTTCATTAGAAAACATCTTTGCTTTGGGAAGAATTTAGGGAAGTCTGAAAGAGCTTGTGAGGATGCATTCCACAAATGAAAGATTTCACAGGGAATAAATTCAACGAAGGGTGTCCATGAAGGTAGTTTTTGAAATGGTTTTGTGGGGAACTATATCCCAAAAATTAAGAAGGTTCAGTGGAGGAGAGGTGTTCTAAGGTACATCATCCATCTGTGCAGGATAAGTGGTCCGTGGAATAAGAATATATCCACGAAGTAGGTAGGTTACATGGATGACAAAGGTGTTCTATGAAGAACTCATGCCATGTGTTATAAGTCAGTTCATGAAGGACTTGAAAAAGTTCACAAGGGGATTAAAATAGTTCACTAAAGTTATTTTTTCAAACTAACAGTACACAAAAAAGTGGATTTCATCTATGAGGGAAAATGGGACTTCAACATATCATCTATATATAGTTGAGGATGCATAGTTTCATACAAATGAAGGGACCTGCAATTCCATAAACTGTGAGTGGATCCCTTGCAATAGTATTTTACAAAGGAAGAGGAAGATGGTGATCCCTTCCACCGGTAGAGATCCATATAAAGAGGAAAAGGAAGTGACCCTTGGGAAAGTTGTGATCTGAACCTAAACATTGTAAAGGTAGTGATCCTAGGAAAATAAGTGATCTAGCCTGAACATCATTATTGGTAATTAACCTTAGTGAATTTGGTACAATTGGAACATTGTCATTGTATGCTCCTTAGATGTAGCACAGTGAGGGTGAAACAAGTAAAAATATTTGTGTCCTTATTACTATTTTATTTATTTATTTTCTATTTATGATCATCAAATAAGGTTGTAATGTATAAGATAAATAAAAACACTAAAGATCTAGTGAAGTGAACCTTTTAATAAAGAGTTCAGAATCCAGTGGTGTGGGAAGAATTTAGAAAATAATATACATACACTGATTCACCCCCCCCCCCCCTCAGGGTATTTAGGGCCCTTTTGTACCTAACACATTTTTTTCTTATTTAAAACACCCTCTCACTTGATGGTGTATTTTGAAATTGTTTTGTTTTCCCCCATTCCATTTTGGATGAATGTGAGTACCATTTTGATGATATTCTTTCTTTGGGTTAACCTTCCTTGAGATTTTAGGTTGCTCCTATCCTTTTTTTAAGATTTGGATGTTCTCATTATTTGGACATGATAGAGGCCTTGGGTGCTCGATTAGGGTAACTAGGTTGTTTGATCTAGTAGTTGAGTTTGGTATTCTAGATGGTGTTTTTTTTGGGACATTTAGATTCACCATGTGAGTATGATATAGGTTTTGACACTATTTTATCTATGTGTGTCGTGACTAAAGATGAGGGATTGTGTAATTCTCTTGAGGAAGATTTTTGTTTTCCATCCTTTGGGATGGAAGTTATTTTGATTTGCGAGTTCATTTATCTAATGGTTTCTTGGTCATTTGAGGATATGTTTCTTAGAAGTTTTCTTTTTTCACCACAATGTTAAAGGAATTATAAATGGTGGGGTGACCATGTTAGGTCTCTTATGCTACTTAAGAATTTTTTCTAGAGGTTCAATTTGGGTTGTTCTTGTACATTTTTGGAAACCATTTGGTTGATTGGTTTGATAGTTTTTTCTTATTTTGGTTGTTTTATTTGAGTTTGAGCGGTCTTGAGTGGTTATTTTGGTTAGTTACTCTTTGTATATTTCACTTTCTCTCACATTTTTCTTTGAAAAGACTTTATAGGGGTATAAAGTGGCATGGTAGAGAGTTTCGGATACCCATTATGTCACATTATTATTGTTTTTGTATCATTTTATAATATCTAGAGAGGTTTTGAGTTTCAACTAGTTGTGAGCTATAAATTTCATGTTTTGAAGGCTTTTGGGGGGAAGCATGGTTCACCCACATTGTTAGTTCTAACCATGAGGTACCTATGTGGGTGGGATTATAATTATGATATATCTATTTTACATGGATTTCAAAAGGTTTATCCAACTATTCATAGCTCCCCATAATTTTTGTGGGGCTTTGGGTGTGTCTACGGTGAGGATCATGGTTTTTCCAAACCATGCAGCACACTAGAAGTAAATGTGCAGCCACATAGGATTAGGTAGAGGTTGGCACACAATTGTTGCATGGTTTAAAAAATCTTGTGGCCAAACTCTAAGGGTGACTTGTGTCTAGGAAGTGAACTTGGGATTGATGGCATATATATTGGAAAATGGTTGGGTCTATTCTGGTGTTTAGAATTTTGGAAAATTCCCAAAATACCCTCTCAAATTAAGAGGGGTTCAACACCTATTCTCCCCCAAACATTTCGAAGGACCCATTAGGATCTATGGACGAATTATAACCTCTTCCTACTTATATTCTTGACATTCATTTGGGATATTTCAAGATATATTGAGGTATTTATTCCTCTCTTTCTCTCTTCTTCTCTTCCCTCTCTCTTTCCTCTTGAGTTTCATTTCCCCCATAAACCATATATCTCATGTGGAAAATTTTAGGGTTTCGAGTGGATCTAATGTTGGGTTTTTTGGTGTATAGGGTATATATACAATGTTTATATCCATGTTGTTGTGGTATCAATTTAAGGTGACATATTCTAAAGATTTATGGCTTGTTTCTCATCTCTTTATGGTAGGTGTTTCTATGTAATTATTTCATTTTGGAATTAATTTTTTTTAATGAGTTATAAATTCCTTTTTATTGAAAGTATGAATATATGTGATATCCATGTGATGTTTTAAGACCATTTAGCATTGTTTTTATATTTGAATAAATGGTTTTTCATGTGAATTCCAGGGTTTCATATTTTAAATGGAATGTTTTTATATGCAATTTTTTTTGAAATTACTATGTGGATATTGAAATGGTTTTATATTTAACAGTTTTATTGTGAATTCAGTTTTAGTTTTCAAT
Organism: Viscum album; assembly: GCA_963277665.1. NCBI lineage: Eukaryota > Viridiplantae > Streptophyta > Magnoliopsida > Santalales > Viscaceae > Viscum > Viscum album. The sequence goes on along the minus strand of OY728165.1, from coordinate 1,209,154,799 downwards.
GAGTGAAAACTATTCCTTAAAAAAATTGTTCTAAAGTGAGGTATTGACCTCAAAATGATTTATAATTTGGTTATTTGGTGGATATAGAATGGTGATTTGAAATATGTATATGGTTCAACCCTTTTTAGAAAAGAATTAATGGATATTTTGAAAACAAATTTATGGAAATAACATTATAAGACCTTGTTTTTTATTTCAAAAAAAAGACCCATGGTAGGGTGAATTTTAAGCGTTTTTAAATGTGTGGTAGATTTCCATCATTTTCTAAGAAATTCCTAAAATGGTGATTCTATAAAGTCCATATGGGATTGGAATACAGAGCTATGTTTTGGTGTTAATGTCCATGTAAAGACCCGGACCTAAACAGCCACCTGAACAGTGCTAAACGGTTCAGGTTCTACTACCTTAGGCGCACCTCCCCTAATGCCAAAGGATGCCGACTAGCAGTAAGGGTCTGATAGGTATAGTGGGAAGGCTATACCCTCTCAAAGGATAATAATAACGGTTCTTGTCCAAGTATAACAATAAAGATGCAGCGGAATAAATGACTCTGCAGACTCAAACGAGACCCGCAGAGTGGAAGCATAGTCAATATCAATAAACAGCGGAAGCAATAAATATAACAACAACAGCAGAAATAAACACAACAGCATGCTGATCACCTGTAACTACTACTGAGAAACTAAACATGCATCCAAAGAAGTTCATACATATCTGAATATAAAAAGGCACCAATGGCTAACCAATTGTAGCTACAAAAAATAAGCATGATGATACAGAAAATAAAACAAATAGAGTAACTCCAACTAGGTAAGACCTTAGGGTCTATACCATCTCCATGCAACAAATAACGCAGCCCAGCTCTTGAGGCTGGCCTCTTTCCTGCACGCAAATCCATAAATTCTACACAAGTCCCGAAGGGCCCGTGAAGGGTGTGATAAAAATATCAGTAGGAAACCACCCAACAATGCATACCTAATATAAGTTTTTAAGAAGGCATGCATTTATAAGGGAAGTAGTAAACATAATGATGCACAAATAAAAACAAACACCACTTGTGCTTAGCAGCCACCTGCTTCAGCCAACACTCGAATCTCTGTCATGTAACCTGACACCATGTGCCACCTAACACCGCGTGTCTCAAGTACCGACGTCCCAAAGGCACACCTAGGAATAGTAACCCAGCACCTTGTGCCTCTTGACACCTCATGCCTCAAGTATTTACATCCCGAAGGCACGCCCAAAAGTAACCCAGAGGAACAGTGATGTCTGCCCTCAAATAACGGTGAGCCTCTGCCCCTACCCCGATAGCCTCAATGTTATCCCCTGAAGGCTCCTCACCTTCCACGTGGCTTCCAAAAGCAAGCACCCCCAAACCAAAAGTACCTAACCGCAACTAACAGGGGCCTCTACCCACATGAGTGGTCAAAACCACCTCATCACGAAGTCTCTCTGTGTGCACACTACTCAAAGTTTCTGGGTGAGTGCTAATCGCTAAAATAGTACCCAATCCACAACACCTCTGACACCTCGTGTCCCGGTGACCATGCCGCTCAAGTCTGATGGCCTTGACATCCCAGTAACTCGGGGCATGCCCAACCTGACAGTCATCCAGCCTCAAACTAACTCCCATGACACCCAATCCCATGTTCAGAACCACCCAACGTAACCTGGGCCAAGCCCAACCTGTGATCAGGAGCACTCAAGAATATCTGGTCCATTCCCAACACAACCCAAAGGTTCCAGTAGATGCAATTCATCAATTTAATATATAACATATTTAAACAGAAAACATAAATAGGAAAAACATTCTAAACAGTTGAATTTTCCCTATGCAAGGTGTTGTCTCATACCAACATTGAGGTCTTGAATGCCTCTAACAAATTTATATCAAGCCCAATAAACTAAACTCAATAATTTAAGCATTTTAATTCAAATATAACCATTTTTCCTTCCCCAGCCAAAATGCCCCAAAGAGCAACGGCACCTCGCCTGGACCTACTCAAGAAAAACTAGTAACAAGGCTTACCCAAAGGCATTCCATTGGTGCAAACAAATTGTAATAAACAATAACATATAAAACTGGGTCCCTCTCAAAATACCCGAAAATGCGTTGAAGGCCGCATCGCACAAATGTTCACGAAAACACAAAAAAGAGGTATGCACCACCTACCTGAGACACGTACGATGTTAATCCTCTATTAATAGCCTTCAATTAGGTCTAAAATGCGGTAGACCTACAAAAGAGTCAAAACCGCTCAATCCCCTATAACTCGTTATAGAACTGAAATCAAACAAAACAGCTCAAAAGGAATCGAGGCCTTACCGAGGGGGTTTCAACGCATCAATTGGTGTTTGAAACTGACATCAAACAAAGAATTAGGAGAGGAATCAAGGTTCGGCTAGCTTGGTTTGTGAAACCCATCCAAAATGTGTGTTTGGACTCCAAATGAGGCTACTGTCTATTTTCTCCAGTTTTCTCAGGGACAAGCCAAAAATTCAAACAGGGTCGGGATTTTTACTCATTCTAAAAACCCAGGTTCTTAAAATATCCCCACCATAACATAACTCATCCCTAAGATATCAAACAAAACCAGGAAATGGAACCAAACATACCACCCCATTCAACGTAACCCGGACTTCCCTGGTCTCATAGGTTCCAGCTAAATTTCTCAAGGGGGGATCTCCACCTTAATAATTGCCTAACATAGTCTCAACCTAAAAAAAACTAAACACAAACAAGGTTTACTGACCTGTTTTTCGGATGCACAGTCCTTCCGTGACGCATTGTCACCCCTGCACCTCACTGGTGTTCCTGTTTCATTCCCAACACCCAACGTATCCCACACTGCATCAGTGCCCACCTCCATGAGGTCCTAGTGCCTATCACATCAAGTAACTCACATCCTCGATGCCATGATAACCAAGGTATCTCAAGTAACCCGCATCCACAATTCCTCGATGCCCAAGGCACCTCAAGTATCCCGCATCCTCGACACCCTGATTCCCACGGCACCTCAAACACAGATATATATATATATCACATGCCTCATATGGTGCCAATCTCACTAACTAGTGTCTAGTCAGTCCACATAGATCATGTGCATCATGTGCACTCAAAACGAAATTGCCTCTACTTGTCATGCCAAAAAGGAAACATGGGAATAACGGCCACACTATGGTGTACCTCTAACCGTTGTCGGCTCACCAGCCTAATCAGCCTCTAGAAGCTCCATAGCATGCACATGGCCTAAAGTACGGCTTCCAGATGCCTGACCTACCTACGGTGCTGCTCCAGTCACCAGCCACTAACCCCTTAACAGTATCCTACTGTCTCTATCATTTCCTCCACGTACAGCTGAACCTTGGCTACCCTCTCCTCGTACCAAACCTAAACCAACTACAGATGCCATCATCTGTCCTGGTCCCTGCCTGCTGGCTGTCTGAGAAGGATTCTAGCAGAACCTCTCCAGATACCTGACCTGTCTACACTCTGGGACCTCCTTTAGAGGCCCATCACACTAATTCTGAACATGCCCTGGCTGTCCACACTGAAAGAAAACCACTGAAGAAATTCTAAGAGATGGTCTAGCGGAGTTCTTAGCCCGACTGCCCTACTAGAACTCATCCCGTCCTCACTTCCTGCTATCTGAACCCTCACCTAAAGCCGTCCCCCGCCCAACCTGGGGCCAATCATGCTAGTTACCCTCTGCTATGAGTGCCTGATTCACTGCCTATGAAAAAGATCTCGGCTTGAAGATATTCACCTGGTTCCTAATGGCGTGTCGTAAGACATCCTCGAAGAGCCTCACCCAAACCGCGTCATCGCTTACCATACCAGGTGAAAATCGAGACAACTCAGTGAAAGTAGTTTCATTGTTCATGATAGACATGTCTCCCTGCTGAAGACTCAAGAACTCCCGAGCTCTCTCTGCTCTCAGTGTCTCTGGGTAGAAGTTCTCAAAGAACATGTCCTCCAAGTCCTTTCATGCTAGTTCCTCGTGACTGCAAGTCTGAACCTGCAAATCCCACCAGCGCTTTTTTGGTCCTTGCAGAATGTTTGTCACCAGCTTGACCCTCCACCCTGGAGGTGTCTCGAGCTGCTCGAATATCATCTGCATGCTCTCTATCCAGTTCTCAGCCACCTGCGGACCACCCTCACCCTGAAATTTTGGTGGGTTCTGCGATTGGGACTCTCGCTTCAGATAATCCATAGATGGCTCTGATAACACTTTGTAAAGACCCAGACCCGAACAACCACCTGAACAGTGCTAAATGGGTCGGGTGCTACTACCTTAGGCGCACCTCTATCGATCCCCTGCAAGACACGTACCAGGATAGCTCGGAGTTGCTCGTCGATCCATGGCCCGAACGCTGCCAAACCCGACTGTTGTCCTGCCTGCACTGGATCCTGAACGTGATCCTATCCCTGAGCCTGTACCTGCAGCTCCTACTCTTCCTACACCGGATCCTGAACCTGATCCTGCACCTGCGGCACTATACCATCTCTTGTCTGGCGCTCCATCTGAGTCGCCAAAAAAGGAACCCATTGAATACCATAAATGGTCAGACATCCCATAAATATATTTGACAATATATATTCAACGTAGATAATAAAGTAGTAAATGGAAGTGCATAACTACTACCCTTACTCTCCCCCAACTGCAACCCATGCCCCACTACATCCCGGCGTCATGGCCTCCTTACCCACCCCTATCAGGGCCAAGAATCAAACGTACCTTAGGCCATGCTCGTACTGACAACTAACATTGCCTCAAACCGACGACCGAGTCACCCAATCCTGGTGATCAAAATAACCTCAACTAAAGTACATGCCTGCTCATATAAGAGCTAGACCTAATTACCCTATCACATGAAATTATACAAAAATATAAAGAACGACATACACATTGCAACAACAAGCAATTCTATCAATAATTTTACTTATTAACATTTCAAGAATACAAAGCATGGAATTTGATATTTTCTTCACATGGTATTATCACATCACAAAGCATACATGCAGTCATGAAATTGAAATACCCTAAAAATGTGCCTATCAAAATACAAGAAAACATACCTTTACATACTGAGACAAGGTCCAATTCTCCCTTACCAAACCAGGTCAAGGGTCACATATCACAATCAATAACATCACATACCAAGTGAGCCACCGAAGTGGAAATCATATGAACTATAATCTGAGAAAAAGCACACAGCAATTCCCACCCATGGCAACTTGGTCCATCCCTCATACCTGGGGCTGTAGGCACCCAAGAACAAGCTAGAAACCAAGTTCCAGTAACAACCTATCTCTAGTCTACCATATCCCAAATAGTAAAACTGGAAGAAATAAAAAGAGGTATCTCAATCTCATTAGTAGCCAGCAAAACACTGATACTAAATCCCTGTCAAGAACTCCTCTAATACCACTTTGTGACGACCCAGACCCAAAAAGCCACCCGAACAGTGCTAAACGGGTCGGGTGCTGCTACCTTAGGCCCATCTCCACTAACTCCAAAGGCTACCGACTAGTAGGGAGGGTCTGATAGGTATAGTGGGGAGGCAATACCCACTCGGAGGATAATAATAATGGTAATGGTCCAAGTATAATAGTAAAGATGTAGCGGAATAAATGACTCAGCAGACTCGAACCAGACCCGCAGAGCGAAAGCATAGTTAATATCAATACATAGCGAAGCAATAAATATAACAATAGCAGTGAAAATAAACACAACAGCATGTTGATCACCTGTAACTACTCCTGAGCAACAAAAAATGCATCCAAAGCAGGTTATACATATCTGAATATAAAAAATCACCAACGGCTAACCAACTGTATCTATGTCAAATAAGCATGCTGATACAAAAAATAAAACAAACTGAGTAACTCTAGCTAGGTAAGACCTCAATGTCCATACCATCTCCATGCAACAACTAATGCAGCCCATCTCCTGAGGTTGGCTTCTTTCCTTCACACAAATCCATAAAGTCTACGCGCATCCCGAAGGGCTCGTCCAAGCTGTGAGACAAATATCAGTAGGATACCACCCAACATCACGTACCTAATATAAGTGTTTAAGAAGGCATGCATTTATAAGGAAATAGTAAACAAGATGATGCAAAAATAAACACAAACTCCACTGGTGCTCAGCAACCACCATGGAGTATCACCTGCTTCTGCCAATGCTGGAATCTCTGTCATGTTACCTGGAACCATGTTCAATCGGACACTATGTGTCTCAAGTACCGACGTCCCGAAAGGCATGCCCAAGAATAGTAACCCAGCACCGTGTTCCTCCTGAAACCTCATGCCTCTAGTACAGACGTCCCAAAGGCACGCCCAAGAAGTAACCCGGAGGAACAACGATGTCTGCCCCCAAATAATGGAGAGCCTCTTCCCCCAACATGATAGCCTCAATGATATCCCCTTAAGTCTCTTCACCTTCCACGTGGCTTCCTACGGCAGGCACCCCCAAACCAAAAGTACCTAACTACAACTAAGGAGGGCCTTTACCCACACAAGTGGTCAAAACCACCTCATCACGGAGTCTCTCTGTGTGCACACTACTGAAAGTTTCTAGGTGAGAGGTAATCACCACAATAGTACCCAAGACACAACACCTTTGACACCTTGTATCCTGGAAACGATGCCGCTCGAGTCTGATGGTCTTGCCAACCCAGTAACCCAGGCCATTCCCAATGTGATAGTCATCCTACCTCAAACTGACGCCCATGACACCCAATCCTGTGGTCAGAACCACCCAACGTAACTTGGGCCAAGCCCGACCTATGATCCGCATTACTTAAGAATAATTAGGCCCTGCCCAACACAACTCAAATGTTCTAGTAGATTCAATTCAGCAATTTCATATATAACATATTTAAACAGAAAACATAAATTGGAAAAACATTCCAAACAGTTGAATTTGACCTATGAAAGGTGTTGTCCCAAACTAACAATGAGTTCATGAATGCCTCTAAAAAATTTATATCAAGTTCAATAAAATAAACTCAAAAATTTAAGCATTTTAATTCAAATATAACCATTTTGGCATTCCCCAGCCAAAATTTCCTAATGAGCAACAACCCCTCGCCCGGCCCTACTGAAGAAAAACTAGTAACAGGGCATACCAAAAGGCATACCATAGGTCCATAAACAATGTAATAATAATAACAGATAAAACTGGGTCACGCTCAAAATACCAAAAAATGAGTCGAAGGCCGCATCGCCCAAATGACCACGAAAACACAAAAAATGTGTGCACCACCTACATGAGACTCATATGATGCTACTCCTCCGTAACAGCCTCCAATTAGGTCTAAAATGTGGTAGATCTATAAACGACTCAAAACCGCTCAATCCCCTATAACTCGTTCTAGAACCGAAATCAAACAAAATGGCTCAAAAGTAATCAAGGCCTTACCTAGTGGGTTCTAACACATCAATCGGTGCTCCAAACTGACATCAGACAGAGAATCGAGAGAGGAATTGAGGTTCGGCCGACTTGGTTCGCGAAACCCGGCCAAAATGTGTGTTCTGCCTCCAAACGAGGCTACAACACATTTTCTCTAGTTTAATCAAGGAAAATCCAAAACATCAAACAGGGTCAAGATTTTGAACCGTTCTAAAAACTCGGGTTCTTATAGTCCAAGTTGGAACTTTGAATTTGAAATTGTTATTGTGAAAGATACCCCTTGATTTCCCTTAACTTATTTACCCCTTGTGTGGGTAATTTATCTATATTTCCCCTTAGGTGGATTGTTTCTCTCTATGAGATTCTTGTTTCTCCCCTGGTGTGGGAATGTGCTTGTTTATTCCATGGGTGTATCTGATATGGGGTCATTCATAATTGAGTGAGGGTTAGATTTACTTATGGATTGTGTGTTAGACTTGGACATTCATGTTCTTATGCCTCATTTCCTTTACTGATCATGGGTACTCGGGTACTAAGTGGGAGATATATTTTTTATGGTAGTTTTTCAATGCACTAGTATTGGAAATATAATCATGATATGCATAAAGTTCTAGGTGGGTTATGTCATTGCAATGAGTCTTTTGTGGGATATTTGGATGACTTGTGGATTGAAGTTCATCACAATCCATTCGATGGTTTGTGGGTTGGTATACTCTTATATGGCTGGAATCTTTACACGTTAGGGATCCAGGGTAGATCCCATGAAAGATTTTATTTCTTGGTTGGTTATTGATTGAGGGTATTTTGATCTTGTTCTTACTTTTATCACTTCTCGTGCTTTCATAGTTATGGAAATGTTCCTTATTTAAATTGAAGTTACCCAATCAGGATCAAAGTATCACTGAGTGGGGGAGGGGTGAATTAGTGATATATTTTTATTTTATGTTTCTATACTTATGAAACAACCTTTACCTCATATTAGTGATTTCTCTCCCTACTGAGCACAATTCAACCACACGACCATAGGGACAAAATAATTTTCAAGGTTCACTGATCCACAAGAGTAGCTAAGTCCTTTGTATGGTTTGGAAATAATAAAATACCACACAATCCACTATAAAACAATCCTTTGATGTGTAATAATTCAAGTAATATGTTCCCTTACACTTGTGTATAACTTTGAAAACAATCTAATAGTGTGTGTGCTTCTTCTAGCACAGAATGATGAAAATCAATATTTCGTTGCTTCTTGATCAGTTTTCAAAAAAAATTATCACTCTAAACAATTATTATCCTTCCTACCTAGAAGTTGGTTGGAACTAACTTTAGTCCTTATCAAACTATCCTACTTCCTCTGTGAATTGCCTCAATCCTCTGTGAACTGAGTTACACTATGTAGCATGAGTGCTTCACGAGCCACCTCTTCATCCGACTATCCCTGCTCTGCGTACCACTAATGCTCCATGTAACGCAACCACATATAGCCTCCACATACCACCTCCATGTACCGCCTATGCATACCACATCTGAATACCACATCCGCATACCACTTCTATTTCTATGGAATTCCTTCTTCTGTGGACTGCTTCTTCATATTTTGCAAACCATTTATTCTTTCACAAACAACTTCATCCTTCACAGAATCTTTCCTATGCGAACACTTTGGGACTAATCCAAATTCTTCATTGGAGTGAAGATGTTATCTTATGAAAGTCACTCAAACTTAATGATGGGATTATCATTACATATATAGGAAAATAGATCTCAAACTCTCCCTAATCCGATTTATCCAATTTTTCAATGTGGTACAGCCTTCAACGCGTACTGTGCGCGTCATGCGAAACGTTTTCCCTATGCGGTCTGCATATAGCCTTTATTATTTCATGGAGTCCTAAATCACTGCCTCCATTCCACAAATTATTTCCTTCACAATGAAATATTGACCACCAGTGAATTTTGATCCACTTGTGAATAGTTTCTCCTATGCGGTTTGCATACTCTACTTCACGAAATTCTTCCTTTTCAAAATTTCCTTCGCCGCTCCACGTACCTTCTATGTGGTACATGAACTATCATACGCAGTCTGAGAAATTTTCTTCATGAAATCCCTTAAAAAACTCCTTTTTCTCCATAAAATAAATTCCCTATTTTAAGGCCCAAAAATTTGGCAAACACTAGGAAATGACACCACTATAAATATCTACTTCGGTAAGAACACCTGTGGTACTTTATTTTCATCTATATTATTCAAAAAATAGCTACTTTAATCAGGAAACTTATCTATAGGGATATATAGTCATTTATCGATCACATTTAGCATCATCATATTTTCGAAAAAAAATATTGAAACTTCCTTATCCTCTAGAAACATATTTCTTTCCATTCAAAACTGAATATGACTGAAAAAACCTTTACTCCCCCTATCCATCGTAAATATTACATAATAGGTTATCCAAATAACTTATGATATTTTTTTTACTACATATCAGAAATGAATCATCATACTATCAAAGGCCTTTTACAAAGTGAATTGATTCATTCTATTTTACAACAAAAGACAACACTCTTGAAAACAATATTTTCTTACTTCCAAAAACTTCTCCATCCAACTTAGTCCCAACATATATTAGGTTTCATACATTGTGATATGAATGGTCCCTACTTTATTATGAATGATCTATGTGTTTTGGATGATTTCCTTAGGAAAATGAGTTTTAAAAGATATTAGAAAACCTATTTTGAATTTAAAGACTCTTGTATGGGTGATTTAAAGAGGATTTAAGAACGGGTGTCTTAGTTTTGAGATGTATTTGGTTGGTGAAATGTTTTAAGGTGATTTTTTTTATTTAAATAAAAATTTTAGTTCGTCTAAAGAAATATAAATGGGTTTTTGTGGATTTGGAATAGATTATATTGGTGGATTATTTCCAAATCATGTTTTTTGGTTTGGGAAAACAAAGAGATATATGTTCTTGAAAAGAATTATGGACATGTTTAGTTCTTCATATAATATATGGGAAAAGACTATTTTTTTAGTTTATTTACAAACACGCACTGATGAATTTATTTATGAAACATATTTAATAGTTATGTTAGGTTGTGGTGACCTACTAGGATTTTTAGCACACGCATTAATATATTTCAGGTCCCATGTTTTCTATTGGATCTGGCACCGATCCTTATAGCTGATGTGGGGTGAGTAGGGTGGTGGTGAGAAACCATATAATTTATATAGAAAACTTGAGTCTGGAATTAGTTGGATAGTAGTTTTTTCTATTTTTTTGTATGTATTATACTTATTTCCTTATTGTTTCTTCCTTTTTATGGATGGTGTTTATGTTTATGCAAATGGGTTGGATCAGTTTAGTTTGTTATGGACAATTTGGTGTGTTTATTTAATTTTTATCTTGTATTTATGTATTCTTCTATATTTATCTCTAATTTGACTGAAATCATTCCCAAAAGGATTCCTTTGATTCTCAGACATAGATTTTTGGACTTTTGAGATTGGGAATTCCCTTCAGGACTTATGGTGGGTGGGGTTGGGTACCAGGTTCAGTGGCAGCTCAGGCCAGTTCAATATAGATATTCATAGAAAACAACCTTGAAATGGTGTGACATCATAGGAAAACTAATGTTTTATTATTTTTTGACTCTAAGAGTAGGTTTCACATCAATCAGACATGTGGTATGAATGAAATGACTGAATAAGTAGTTTTTAAATGTTTAACCCCAATTAAAAATGTGCATGAGGTGATCAAAACAAACTGAAAGACATTCCAATTAAATGTTATCATATGAAACAATAGTATAGTGATTTTAAAATTGATCGATAAGACATGACATTAATACAAGGTTTCATTTTCTAGAGATTACTGGAAATAGACTTATTATTTTAAAACACCAAAACTTGTTTTTAATGGTCATATATATAGAACAATACTTCCTAATGATATAAAATCATTGTAAAACTATATTTTTATTATTACTAACATGTAAAAGTAGATAGAATGTTAACCAGACATGTGTTATTCCCAAAACAGATGAATAAGTTGTTTTTAATGGTTTGAAACCCTATAAAAACATGCATCAAGGAGAGAAATCCTACTGAATGATATTCAAATGACATAAATCAAGAAAAAAAAATTATAGTAAATTTGGAAATGTTCAAGTGTATAGAACATCAATCTAAGGATTCATTTTCCTGATATGACTAGAAACACACTTTTATTGCTTTAAAACACAAAAGTGTGTGTTTAATAGTCAAATACAAAGAATACAACCTCGAAATGACATGAAATCATAGGAAACCCATTTTTTGTTATTTTTTATGTGTACGAGCATAAAAACATCAATTTAATGTGTGTTATGTCATGAACGATTAAATAATCTATTTTTAAAGGTTCAATTCCCTTTAAAAACATGTGTTATGGGGTAAAAACCAATCGAATGACCTTAGGATACTCTTAAATAGAATAAAAATAATTTTATATTGATTTTAAAAATAGTAGAGTAGAAAGAACATTAATCAGAGGTTAGGTTTTCCCAAGATGATTAGAAATAAACTTTAATTATTTTAAAATACCAAAATGTGCATTTAACGATCGGATCTAAAGAAATAAACCTTAGAATGTCATGAAATCATAAGATAATAGTTTTTATTATTTTTAATTTTTTAAATTATATGGAACTACAATCGGATGGGTTGTATGCCCAAAATAATAGAATAAATAGTTTTTAATGGTTTTAATCCCTTTAAAAGTGTGTGCCGGGAGGTCAAAACCAGTTGAATGATCTCTTAGTGTTTTGATATCAGATTAAAACAACCATACAATGATTTTTGAAATGTTTGAGTATATTTAATGTCAATTCAAGGTTCTATTTTCCTGAGATAGATGTAAATTCACGTTTATTTTTTAAAAACAAAAACATTCATTTAATAATTAGGTCCACATGAAAAGACCTCTTAATGACATGAAATCACAATAAAATGACTTTTTTATATTTTTGACATGAAAAATTAGAGCACACATTGGCTGGATATGTGGTCTACCCAGAACAACTGAATGAGTAGTTTTTAAAAGGTTTAATTCCCTTTAAAAAAGCATGACAGGGGGTCAAGACCACCTAAACAACCTTTTAATGTTACCAATTTAGTTGATGAAAATTTTGAAATGATTTTTTAAATGGTGGAGTATATAGACTTTCAATCTGATTTTTGTTTACCAAGGATGACCGGAAACACGCTTTTATTATTTTAGAACACCAAAATGTGCGTTTAAGAATCAGATCCTTAGAAAAAATTCTCGAAATGATGTGAAATCATTGAAAACATATATTTGAACTATTTTTTATGTGTATGATAACATGACATGTCAATTTCACATGTGGTGTACCCTGAATGATAGTATAAGCAATTTTGAAAGGGTTGGTGGCCTGTAAAAATGTGTGTCAGGAAGTCAAACCCAATCTAATTACCTCTAAATGCTATAAATTTATACAAAAAATTATGGTGACTTTTTAAATAGTCAATTATATAGAATATCAACTTGAGGGGATATTTTATTAGAATGATTAGAAACACAATTTTATGTGTTTAGTGGTCATATCCAGATAAAAACCCATTAAATGATGGAAAATTATAGGAAAATTGTCTTTATATTATTTATGGTCTATATAATCAAATGAAACATCAATCAGACATCTGATCTACCCAAAACCACTGAATAAGTAGTTTAAAAGGTTCTACACTACTTAAAAACATGAATTATGGGGTTAGAGCCAATCAAATGACCTATGAATAGCATGAAATTAGATAAAAACAACTTTACAATTATTTTTGAAATTGTCAAGTATGTGGAATATAATTTGTGGTTATGTTTAGTCAGATGACCAAAAAATAAATTTTATTATTTTGAAACATGAAAAAATGAATTTAAAGATTATATCCATAGAAAATTACCTTGTAATGATGTTAAATCGTAGGATAATGTCTTTGTATTTTTTTTACATGTATGAGTAGACATGAGGTCCATCTAACATGTGGTCTTCCCAGAATGACTAAATAAACAGTTTTTAAATGTTTCATTCCATTTAAAAACACGTTTTTGAGGGTCAAAATCTACTTAACACGATCTTAATGTCATGTAATCAAATTAAGAATGAATGTAAAATGATTTTAGAAATGGTGGAGGATACAGAACATTAATCTTATGTTTTTTTATAATGATGAGAAACACGCTTTTATTGTTTTGAATCACCAAGTTATGAATTTAATATCCAGATCCATAGAAAATGGCCTTGGAATAACATGAAATCATATGAAAACTGTATTCTTATTATTTTTCCCATTTACCGTTAGAAAAAACATCAATCGAACATGTAGTATTCCAAAAAAAACTGAATAAATAATATTTAAAGGTTTAACACCCTTAAAAAATGTGTGTTATGGGGTAAAAATATTAACGTACCAACCCGGGTAAACCTGACACGTCACCCAATATAGATCACCTTAAGGCCTCAAGTGCACAACCCCAGACTCTAGAGGCTACCAACCAGAAAAAAGGGTATAAAAGTTTTAGTGGGGAGGCTATACTCTCATGAAATACTGTAATAATAGTGGAAAAATAACAAAACTCATACACACGAATAAACATTAGAGTGTACATAATAAATAACTAAAATAGAATCATGATATAATAAATGAAATGTAGTATACGGTCATACAGACTCAGTTCATAAAAAACATACAACAATTGGTCATCCAATAGGCGGACCAAAAATAAAAATAAACAAATTGAAAATAAATACAATAGGATACACTTCAAGAGCCAAGACAAACCACATACCTTGTCTCAATGATGATCAAGTTGCACATGTGTGATACTCAGACTCCACGCAAGATCCTCTGCCCAATAAATAAACACTAGGCCTCAACCACATCTACTATGTAACCTTTGATCCAACTAGAAAGCATACATCTGGTATGCACATAAATCAAGGTTCATGTTTAGGGGGTGAGAAATATATCTCAATAGGCCACACCCATGAAGAACCTATAATATATTATCATAACATCTGCATGAACACATGATATTCCCAACCTAGATGAACACAAATAATAGCTGACCTTAATGAACAATTTCACAGAAAGTGGGAATAACATAAACAAAGAAAGTATCCAACCATGGGTTCTTGTTTGACACCAAAGGTAAATATACCTCCTCTCTATCCCATTCTAGAGTATTTACAACAAATAGATCACCCAACCATAACAACTGGCACGTCCAACAGATCTACAGAGGATCTCCAAGATGTCTAAATGAAAAAATAATGAATTCCACACACTAGGAAATAACCATAGGAATTCACATGAAAATGAACTTATATCAAGCTCTAGTATTTTGACAACATGATATGAACTGGAAATCGGAACATCTTGGTTGACACAACGAGAGAACCTGTCAGTCCCAATGGTCTTACAGCATAAATTAGGAACCATATATGGATGAAAAAAAGGTCTGATCCATTCCATAATTCAAGATCATCTAGTATCCATGTCCCCAATAGTAAAACTACATCCACGGTATACAAAACCCACTCCATGGGTTTTATAGAACCTCATGTTCATGATTCCACTCTAGTCAGGGTGTCACGCTAAACTAGATGGGGGTTTTACTCGTCTAGATTTTCCATTAGCTCCCTAATCCCATCTAACCATAGCCAAACAGTGAAGGATATAATCAGATAAAATTTCATAGACAATTATCGGTACAATATATTCTAAGGGTCTCCTCCTCAAAAAAAACCCCTCAGCATAAATTGGCTAGAACATCAAGGAAAAAAGGCCACCGAATGTGGTATGATCCATCCTCAACCCAACTATACAAATAGTTGAATTAGAATCACCAATCATCTCTAGGATAAAAAAGAACGAGGACTCTCTCAACACCTTGGATCTCCTCATGTAATAGAACATCCACCAAGGGCCCTCAAAAACCCACCTCAAGGCTAAACCAAAACTCGAAGCTCCCACGGTCCTCAGGGTTACAACACAAAGAGACATCCTACTAGGGACTCCCCTACTACACCTAGTATCTCTATTCATTCCCACAGAAACATCCTAACATTTCTTGAAGGCCAGAACAAGATTAGGATACCTAATGAGGGGTTCCTCTAGCTCATCTAAAATCATGGGACATTCCCAATGAAAAAACATCCCAAATGGACCTTAGTGGACTCTAACTGATCCTTGATCAAAAACGCACCCAAAGTGGAATCCAAAAGTGAAATCCCATTAATAAGGGAATTCAAAATGGTCCTCATGACCACCTCAAAAAAGTGTAACCCCGCAAGGGATCCTCAGTACACAAAAAACCTTGTGGTAAAGACCATGCAAGAAAATATCATCTCCAGTTCACAGAAAACAACCCATCCATGGGTACCAACTCACCCACAAGGGAAACCCAAGAATTTCTAGGACACATAGGCATCATCAATTGCTGACAATGGAATCTACTAATCCCTAAAGATGTAACTATCCTATAAGGGAATCTTCAAGAGTACCATATATTCATCTCAACATGTTAATGGAACACAGACATGACCTCCATCCCATGACATCAACTCATCTAGAAGGATCCAACAACTCTGACCCTCAAGAATTGGATATAATACCTCAACTACTCAAACCTCGAGAAATCAGTCCTGACACATTGGGGAAAACCAAGATCTCCATATAGATACCACACAATGTGGCCTTCTGGAATCCATATAAAAGAAACTCTAATAGATATACATGGCACACTCAAGCCAGTATGATCAATAATACCACAACCCTCACTTGGGCCTCACACCTCACAACCTAACCCACTGGAGGATCATAAATTCAAACCACAAAATAAATCCCCCCACTGAACCATCTTGGTCCAAAACACCATATAGATGAATGTTAAAATCCATAAGGATTCCACCATCATGATCTATGTGAAAAAATTATTTAAATAGATTACTCATAAGTCCAATTCTTACATTGGGGAACAAAACACCCAAAAAACCCTTTCTAGAAAAGTAAAAAAAACATTTACTTTTGAGTACATGGTGTGTATTATGAGTGCATGATGTGTACTTCTGAGTACACGGTATATGCTTTCAAATATATTCTTTTCCATGTACTTCTTCTCGATAGAGGAGGCATGGGGTCTTCCCATGTATTACTACATGGAGAAGACATACATAGGGTCTGCATGTATACTTCTACAAGGCCATGTACCCCTCTCATGGGGTTTATGTCTTTGTACACAACCACATGGTCATGTCCCACTATACGACATGTGCCCAGAGTACACATCATGGGCTTCCCAAAACACTATTGGCCCTTGTACTTGGCCACATGGACAGATACCTTGAC
This sequence comes from Viscum album, assembly GCA_963277665.1. NCBI lineage: Eukaryota > Viridiplantae > Streptophyta > Magnoliopsida > Santalales > Viscaceae > Viscum > Viscum album. The sequence continues at coordinate 1,209,137,972 of OY728165.1, read as the reverse complement.
AGTTAAAACTACATAGCATGTAAAAAATCACATGGTATGCACTTTTGAATACTCGACTTCCCTTAAAAGGAAGAAAACAGAGTTTGTGTTCTCTGAACCGCATGTCTTGTACATGGGTTTCCTTGAACGGGAAGCCCCTGAAATTCCTTGAAATCCCTTATTTATCTAAAAAAGACATAGATCAACCCCTAAGGATACCCTAAAAACTATAAAAGGATTTTAAAACCAAAAAAAATAATCTATGTGGATTTACAAAAAAAATTAATATTGGTCCAACCTCTAGGAAAAATCCGCAGAAGCTTCACACCAAATCTGCCACCTGCAATCACCACACTTTGAACCAGGACTTGGATGAACCCTCAAGGGAACATCCTCCTAATTGTCTCCATATTATCTCCCTTTCCCTATATAATTAGTGTGATGAAATATCCCTGAAGGGGTGTGCATGGTAAGCCAAAGTTTAATGGGGAAAAGAAAAAGTGGAAAAGAAAAGGAAAAGAAAAGGGGTCTGGCCCTGGCCCATGTGCTCGTAATGGATTTATGTATTTATTAGGAAACACCCCCTAATTTAGACTCAACCATAGATACATAACTCAATCTAATGCTCAATTTAAAATATACAACCAATAAAACATGTGCGAATAAATTAATATTTAATTAAATAAATATTTAATATTCTGTGAAAATTTGAACAGCTCATATTTCCACCAAACTCTTTTGATAGGGTAAAACCCCTATTCTGAGACCAATGGAGTGATCAAAAAAATTATCTAAGAACACCTCATAATATAGATTACCATTTTTTTCCTGAACACTCCTAGGAACCAAAAGGTTCAAATTCTACCTTATTTTCACAACCTATCACAACATGAGTCATCACAAACTCCAAACAAAAAATTATTTTCACACTCGAGAATATTAAATGGTCAACCAATAGCCATGCTCTCACCCAAGAACTAGCCCGGCCAATGCTATCTCATCTATCCAATGATCAATCTTATACCATCCACAACTCTCTCCCAAAATGAAAGATGCTCTACCATAATATATCTAATGCCCCCCACCATAAGAGTATCCTTATAATTGCCTCCATATAAAAATAGAAAACTACATGGACCACTGAATTTAAAGGATATATGTGTCCAAACCACTAACACCTGAGTGATAACACGAAAAAAAACCACTCATTCCTGACTCACCGTTAAAAGAAACCTATTTACTCAAAAAATCACATAAAAAAAGTTTCACGGACTCTAACAGTATATGGTGAACTCCCCACCTCAAAAGTTTCCTTAAAACAATCTCAAAATCATGAAATGACTCATGCTCAGGTGGGTCAAGTCCTAACAAAACTAGTCTAACACACATAAAATCGCGGACCATACTCCTATAGAAGGTCAGTTCCAACAAATTAGAGTACTCATAGTACTCCTATTCAAAATGTGGAATATCCAACATCCCATGATAAACCAAATTAACACCCTCCACTCATACATTAGTCTAAAGCTACAAGAATCCGACCATACTTAAACTGTGCTACCAAGGGCGCTACCAAAACAAGAAGGGCTAGGATACCGACCAAACCTGGCATCTCAAGACATACATGAGATAGGGAAGACTTCCAATTATCTATTTCTCAAACACTAGTAATAATCATTCCTAACCCCATCCTAGTGATAACATACCTCAACATCCCCACTAATTAAGAACAATCACACCCACCCAATCAATCAATGATGGGGGGTAAATATGTCCCACCACATGACCTAGCATACAACATGCTGCAAGAACAGTTCCCTATTAAGTAATTAAAACCTAGAAATTTTATAGAACCGCCACCTCATGGAAACACAAGATCGATCAAAAGATCTATTGCACATCCTTTCCCTCATCATGTCACCAATTAGAAACTCAAAGCCCGCTACAAACCCAGTAGAGTATCCATGCATCTCCTGATGAAGGGACTGTATTTCGAATACCTAAAAAAAACACTGCATAGTATCCACATAACCTTTCATTATAAGAAAATATACACATGTGGTTCAGTTTAGTATAATTCTACAATGTACTTATATGTGAAAATAGTGTATGAGTAGTTCCTAAAACTTTAAACAAATGAACCTCCATCATCAGTGAAAACATCACATACAAGAATATGGCATGTGAATCCTACATGACTATAATGATACATGAACACTATCCTCTTTCATATAGGCCAAGATTCAAAAACAGAGATAAACCATAAATCCATAAACCCAAGTGTATCAAACTAGGTGAAATCATACAGTTGTAAAAACAAAAACCTATCACAGTAATACCATGCCCTAGAAACTTGTAATTCTTATAAAAAATGTTTCTAGAACACACCAATATGATATCCATCATAATTTTGAAAAAATAAAAAGACTACAGGTCTACTAAATCCCCAAATAATAAAATAAAACCTTCTATAATACCATTTTTCACTAAACCTGCTTGGGTCGACCAAACACGTCACCTAATATGGATCCCCTCAAGGCCTCAAGAACGCCTCCCCAGATTCCAGAGGATTGTAACCAATAGAATGTTTCTAAAAGGTGTAGTGGGGAGACTATTCCCTCATTTCAGAGTAAAATAACAGAGGAAAAATAACTGAACTCATGCACAAGGATAAACATCAGAGTATACAAAATAAATAAATGAAATAGAAGCATTCTATAATAATTTAAATGCATCATATTAAAATATATGGACTTAAATCAAAAAAAACATATAACATTCAATCTCCCACTAGGCCAACCACATATACAAAATAAACAAATTGAAAATAAGTAAAATAGGCTCCACTTCTACCATAGATCCAAACCACATACCCACTCTCCAAGACGCTTGAGCTACACTAGTCTGATCATGAGACTCCATGCGAGTTACTCCTCTTGATCAAGAAACAGAGGGCCCTATTCCCATCCAATTTGTAACATATTCTCCAACCTAAAATTAGACATATGGTCTGCATACACACTGAGTTTCACGTATAGGAGGTAAGAAATAAATCTCAGTAAGTCACCCCATGCTGAACCTATAATCTATTATCATAAATAGTGAAGGAACACATGGTATTTTGAGACAAGAAAAATACTAATAAAAATTTTATAAAATAAAAAATGTATAATAAGGGTTAAAAATAAAGAAATAATCCAATCATGGGCTCTAGTCTGATTCTCGATCTACTCCTACCCTCACACATGCAAGAGGATTTATAACACATGGACCACCCAACCACAAAAATAATCGGCACGTCCTATAGATATATATAGGATCTCAAAGACATATAAATGAAATATAAATCAATGTAGGTCCCTGAGGAATAACCATAGGCATACACAAGAAAATTTTCATCTACTCGGCTCTAGAACTTTAATAGCATGACCGTGGCTGTAGAAAAAAACATCTAGGTCAGCACAACTAGAGAACCTACCGATCATAAAGGTACTGCAAAATGAATTAGGCACTAGATATGGACCGAATTAAGGTGGGATCCAAACCATAATCTGGGTTCATTATGCATCCATAGACATTAGGAAACAACATAATCAGTGATTCAAAAAATGTAATCAATGAGTTCCCCTAAAACTCATGAGATCTAATCCACTCTTGTTAGGGTGACTTAATTAACTAGATGGGGGGTTTCACTTATCTAGATCATACATTGGCTACCTAAGATTGACTAAATATATCCAACAAGTATAGGAGAGAACCAGATCTTGAATCATGGTCCATTCCTGATCCAAAATATCCTAAGGGTCTCCTCCTTGAACCAATGTCCTGGGAAAAAACTATCTCAAATAGAACAACCAAAATATAATTGAATGTCGGACGATCTGACCTCAACCCCACCATCTAAACTGTTAAAATAGAAGTGCTGATAAACTCTCATCCAAAAAATCATGGGGCCCCTCTAAACACTTTAGATCTCATCATCCAATACTACATCCACAATGGGCCATCAGCAACCCACCTTAGGGATAAATAAAAACTCAGTTCTGTCATAGTCTCTAGGGTTACAACACAAATAGGCGTCCTCCTAGAAAATCCCCTACATCACCCAAGCTCCCGATCCATGCACAAAAAAACATCATAAAATATACCAAAGGATTCAAAAAGAGAAAGACACCCAATGAGGGATTCTTATAGCTCATCCAAAATCATAGGACAAATCCATTTTGGAAGTATCCAAAATATCGCTTAGTGACCTCAAACTGATCTACAATCAATAACACACCCATAGGGGAATCCAAAAGCACAAGCCCTCTAATATGGGAATTCACAATGGCCCTCATAACCACCTAAAAACTAGGAAATCCCACAATGACTCATTATAACAAACAAAACTTTGGGGGAAATACCACATAGAAAAGCTTTTGCCGACCTTCCGAGAAAACAACCCTTCCACAAGTACCCACTAACCCATAAGGGAAACCCAAGCATTACCATGACACATGGGAATCCTCAATTGCTGAATATGAAATCAATAGATCCCTAGATCAGTAAATAGTTCACAAGAGAATCCCCAAGATCCCCTAAGACTCGTTTAAACATATCAGGGGAACCCACCCAAAATCGTCATCCCACGATGTTAGCTCAGCCTGAAGGGTCTAATAACTCTAATCCCAAGCACAGGATCTCAACCCTCAACTTCTCAAACATCAAGTGTCTAGTACTAAAACACAAGGATGAAGAAATATATCATCATAGATACCACAAGATACCTCCTTCTAGAATAGGTCCAAAATAACCTTAAACAGATCATCCTGGTACACTTGATCCATGTCGATCATCAAGCTCACAACCCATCCCATTGGACAATTATAAATTCAAACCTAAAAAAAATTATCCCAATGAACTATATTAATATAGAACACCATCTAGAAGACCTCTAAATTTTTAAAGGATTCAACCATTATGATATACATGAAAAAACACTCAAAATGGACTACTCACAAGTCAAATTCTGACCCCGAGGCACAAAACACCCAAAACCCCTTTTTTAGAAAAATTATATAGTGTGTACTTATAAGTGCACATAATGTACTTTCAAATATTCACCTAGATTGTAAATATATATTTTTAGAGTAGAAATGGTGTATTCCCAAATACTACTATATTTCCAAGTCATACATGGGGTATGTCCTTGTACTTTTACATGGTTATGTACCCCTCATATGGGGTGTCTGCCTAAGTAAATGGCCACATGGCCATGTCTCAATATACTTCATGTACCTAGAGTACACAAAGTGTACTTCCAAAAACATTACCTTCCTACGTAATAATACATAGGGCTAGGTACTTTTAAAATTACTAATAAACTATTTTAAATTAAAGTACATGGTGCGTACTTCTAAAAACTCATCTTCCCCTAATAGGAAGAACATGTGGTGTCTATTCTCTAAACCACATTTCATGTACATTGGTTTCCCCTAATGGTAATCCCCTGAATCACCCCAAAACCCCTTATTTACCACCCAAAAAATGATCATCCCCCATGGGGTCCCTAACAACTCAACAAGGATTTAAAAGTTAAAAATAACAAACATATGGGGATTTATAGAAAAACATTAAAAATAGGCCTACCTCTCGGTGGAAACTACCAAGGTTTAATGCTGAATCTACCACCCCCTGTCATCGTACTCTCATCTAGGCCTTGGATAAACCCCTGATTCTGCCTCCTCCACCTGATCTCCCACTTCTATCCCTATCCCTATCTCTTCCAGGTAATTTAGGATCCCCAAATGGCATTCATTGAAAGATAAAGGAAAAATGGAAAAGGAAATAAGAAAAACAAACAAGAAGAAAAAGGGGTCCCAACCCCAACCCCAACACTAATGATGGGTTTATGCCTTGCCTAAAAAACTACGCATTTAAGACATAGTCATAGGGATATAAAACCAATTTGAAAATATATTTAAAGGATATAACCAAATGAACATGTGAAAATAAATATATATTTAATTAATTAAATATTAAATATTCCGTGAAAATTTGAACAACTCAAATTTCAAAAAAAAACTCCAATCCTAAGAAAAATACCATATTATGGGATCAATGGAGTGGTCAAAAAAATTATCCAATATCATATCCCAGTAGAAATTATCATTTTCCTCTAAACACTCCTAGGAACAAAAAGGATCAAATTTTCTCTGATTTTCATAACCAGTGATGATGTAAAACATCAAAAAAATCGAATGAACCCTGAATGGTATCAGATCAGACAAAAACAACCATACAATGGATTTAGAGATGTTCTCATAAAAGAAACATCAATCCAAGGTTAAATTTTCTTTAGATGATAGAAAATAGTTTTAAATTGATTTAATTCATAAAAACATCTGTTTAATGTTAAAATTCACCTTAAACGACATAAGAATGATGTAAAATAATAGTAAAACCTTATTTATATTATTTTTTATATGTATCGATAAGAGGAACATCAATCAGATGTCTGGCCTTCCTAGAATGACTGAATAACTAATTTTTAATTGTTTGAAACCATTTAAAAATGTGTTTCATTGGGTCAAAACCAATCAAACAAACTTTGTATTCGGTCAAATCAAACGGGGAAATTTTTAAATCCATTTTTGAATTGGTGGAGTAGACATAATATCAACTGGAGGTTTTGTTTGTCCGGGATGACAAGAAAATCACTTTTATAGTCTTAAAACACCAAAACAAGTGTTTAATGGTCATATCCATAGAAAATTACCTCAAAATGACATGAAATAATATTAAAAAATAATTTTTATAATTCATTATATGTAATAGTAAATGACATGTCAATCAGACATGAGGTCTACCTAGAATAAATGGATAAGATGTTGTTAAAGGATTGATACCCTTTAAAAACATGTGTTAGGGGGGAAACCAACTGAATGAACTCTGAATGTTGTGACATCAAAAAAAACAAACTGTGATTTTTGAAATGGTGGAGTATAAAGAACAACAGTTTGTGGTTTCATTTCATTAGGATGACTAGAAACACAATTTTATAATTTTAAAAAATAAAATTTACATTTAATGGCCAGATCTATAGAAAAAGACCTTACAATGATGTGAAAAAATAGGAAAATTTTATTAGTATTATTTTTATGTTAATAAGTAGACAACACATCAATCGGACATGTGGTTTACCCAAAACAAATGAATAAGTAGTTTTTAATGGTTTGAAGCTCTTTCAAAACATGCATCAGGGGGGGTCAAAACCAACTAATAGACATCTGAATTCCATAAAAAAATAACCATATAATGATTTTCAAAATAGTGGTGTAGAAAGAACATCCATCTGAGATTATATTTTATTAGGATGATAAAAACCCACTTTTAATATTCTAAAAGACCAAAACCTGCATTTAACAGTTAGATCCAAATAAAAAGAGCTCAAAATGATTTGAAATCAAATGAAAACCATATTTATATTATTTTTTCCATGTAATAGTAGATCACGCATTAATCAGACATGTGTTCTACTTGGAACTACAGAATAATATGGTTTTAAAGGTTTAATGTCCTTTAAAAACATGTGTTAGGGGATCAAAATCAACTAAAAAACCTCAAAATGTTATATAATCATCTAAAAATAATTATACATTTAATTTTGAAATGGTAGAGAGGATGGATCATTGATATGATATTTATTTTTTTCCAAGATAAACAAAAACAAATTTTTATTGTGTTAAAACATCAAAACATGCATTTAACGGTTAGATCCATTATAACTGACCTAAAAATGATGTGAAATCATAGGATAATCTTCTATGCATTATTTTTTATATGGAAGAGTAGACAAAAAATTAATTTAATAAGAAGTCTTCTTGAATAACCAAATAAACAGTTTTTAATGGTTTGAATCCCTTTAAAAGCATGTGTTATGGGGTAAAAACCAGTTTAATAACCACTAAATGTCATTAAATTATAAAAAAACAACTTTGAAATGAATTTTTAAAGTCTCTAGTAGATATAATTCCAATATGAGGTTCTGTTTTCTTGGGATGAATAGAAACACACTTTTATTGTTTTAAAACATAAAAATGTTGGTTTAATTTCCAGATCTATAAAAAAATACATAGGAATGATATGAAAACATAAGAAAGATATATTTGTATTAATTTTGATATGTATGAGAAGAAAACACAAAAATCAGATGCGTGGTCTATCGAGAATTACTAAATATGTAGTTTGAAAATGTTTGAAGCCCTTAGATGATATGGTTCAAAACTAAACAAATGACCTTCGAATACTATCATATATAATGATAAAAATAATATAGTGATTTTGGAAATTGAGGAGTGTATTTAATTTCAATCCATGGATTCATTTACCTAGGATGATCGGAAACACACTTTTAATGTTTTCAAACACCAAAACAATCATTTAATGGTCATATCCATAACAAACAACCAAGGAATGACATGAAATCATAGGATAACCATCATTATATTATTTGTGACATATACAATATATGGTATACAAATTATAAATGTGGTATGCCTGGAATGACCGAATAACCAATTTTTAAAGTTTTGATGCCCTTTAAAAATATGTGTCGGGGGGTCAAAACCAACCAAATGATCCCTAAATGTTGTGATCTCAAAAAACCAAAAAATTTATAGTGATTTGTAAAATATTTGAGTGGATGAAACTTTAATATGAGATTTTTTTTCCTAAGATAACCAGAAACATACTCTTATTATTTTAAAAAATCAAACCATGTGTTTAACGTTTAGATCCATAGAAAATTACCTCATAATGACACGAAATAAAAGATCAATTTTCTTGGTATTATTTTATTGTGTTTATGTAGAAACATTTAAATTGAACATGTATCTTCCTGGAATAGTATAATAAATAGTTATTAAAAATTTGACACCCTTTAAGAACATGGATGAGGGGGTCAAAACCAACGAAATGACTTAATAATGCCTTGAAATCAGAAAAAAACCACCAAAAATGATTTTTGAAATGTTGGATCAAGGGGAACATCAATATGATATTCTTCTTTCTCTGGATGATAAGAGATGCACTTTTATTATTTTAAAATACCAAAACGTGCATTTAATGATCAGATCTATATTATAAGACCTTAGAATGATGTGAAATTATAGGAAAATCGTATTTGTATTATTTTTTATGTTTTTAATAATATAAAACATCAATCGGACCTGTTTTATACCTGGAACAACTAAATAAGATGATTTAAAAGTTTTAGTGCCCTTTAAAAATGTTAATTATGGTGTTAAAACCAGCCAAAAATGTAACACCACAAGTTTCCATGGTATGCTTCTCTTTGAATAATAAAATAGTGAGTGTTGTGCGTAACTTTGAGTTCTAACACACCACAACCAATCAAACTAGTTGTTATGAATATTAATACCGACTTTTTGAATTTTTATAAAATTTATCTTTCAAAATGGACTTCATTTTTGGATTCGGAATATTGAAATTAGCTTAGGTTGAATTTTTGGTATTTTTCTGAAAACTTTCAATTTTTGATGAATAGTGAAAACACTAAGTTATAGTTTAAAACTGAATTTTTATTTAAATAGTCATTTATTATATTTAAATTTATTTTAGTTCAAAATAGATACATAATACCTATATATGTTCAATGTAATTCATTGGAGTCAGTTAATAATAATTTTATATATATAAAAATTTTATTAAATTTTTTACTGTCTTTTACCCACCTCCTTGAAGCATTTGAAAATTTACATAAAACATAATTTTACCACTTCTTCTAGTTGAGTTTAAAAAATCATAGAGACACGGTTGATATCTTTAAGTAAAATTTGGTTCAATAAGATGATTTTAATTTTTTGGTGAATAGTAACTTTTTACTTTTATTTACCACGGTTAAAAGTAAATAGGGTAATTAAGGGTAAAAATGATATTATTATTACCCTAACACATGTCTTAATTATATTGGATAAGTTTAATTCAACCAAAAACAACCTTAGGAATAAAATATGATCCTTTAGGTCCACTTAGAATAGATTAGGACATTTATTATTATTTAATTCAAAGAAGAGTTAAAAGTGTTAAATTCAATGTTTAATAACTAAATCAGTTTTAATGTAGTGTTACACATAAGATAAGTTCAACTATAAATATTAATTATAAATTTAAAAATATTTCCTACTTAATGGTATTTTATTAATAATTTTTAGACATTAAATATTTAATTTTATTAATGACACAATGATGATGCGGTAATTACCTAATTAATGAAATATTAAAATAATTTATATTATAAATATCCAAATAAATGTAATTTGAGACTTCTTATTAATTACACTAATTTTCTTGGTTAATATGACATTTTAGGGTTGGTTAGATGAATTTTTTTCGAAGTAATAATTCTGTTATGAATTTAGCAAAAACAAAATACCAAGTAGTGTCTAAATTGACATAAAAGAGTTTTTAAAACAAATATTATATTGTTAATTGATATTATATTCCTAAAAATATTATTCATGGACAAAAGACTTATATAATTATAGGTGTATCATTAATGAACCACTTGTGGTTCTCTTGGAAGTTTATAGTAATATTATTAACCATATAATAGAAAATACTAAGAGACATGGTAAATGTCAAACTATTTAGCTAAGAGTTAAATCTAAAAGATAAGGTTAATATAGTTATCCAATAATGTCTAAAACCTATTGTTTGAGTTTTTTTCTACCCATACCAACCTTATCCTTTAAATAATTCATTTTGGAGCCATTATAAATCGAAAATGATTTTATTATAAAATAATATTTCTAGCTTTTCCTAAGATTCCCCTCACCCCTCTTATAAAACGGAACTCCCCCTTATATCTAATTCACACCTTGAAAGCCATTTTGCATGGCCAAACCCTTCCCATATACCCTCTAAACTATTCTAAATTCATTATATAGGCCTTCCTTTAGTCATAAATCCAACCAAATGAGTCCTTTAGATCAAATCAAAAGGAAGAACCCCAAGAAGAGGTAAATATTTCATTACCTGTTTCAAGTTCCTTTCTTCTTCCACTTCCTCTTTCTTTGTTGTTTAAATTATAAAATAATAACTCTAGTATCTTCTATATACTATGATGTTATTATAAATATGGTACAACCATATTCATTATTCTATCCATCCTTTGAATGACATGTCACCATACGTGCATACGTACGGCTTACCCTCTCCACGTCGTGGTGTAATTGTTATTCAACACATTATTATTTGGATGGGTATAATAATGATGTTTAATTGATGAAATTAATAAATATAACAGGATAATAATTTTTTATAAATGATATAATACACAATTATATATTATTTTAATATCAAAATAATTATATTGTCCCTTGTGCGTACGTACGGATTACCATCTCCACGAACGCGATGAGATTCATTCCTCATCATATCCATTCAAGAATAATTTTCGTCAGATGATTAAAAATTATGTTTAAGAACTTAATATCATTATGAATATGAATAATATACATCCTATCCATAACAAACATTACTTACGTGACAAATCATATAAAGAAAAACGAATCAGTTAACATCGAAAACGACGATAATACTAAGATATTATTAACAAAGCAATGTTAAAAGATCATATATGATATTATTTTAATATATATGATTCTTTTATAATTTGATAACAATTATTTCACTATTATACAAGAGTTTAACCTACCTCTACCATGTAAATATACAAGTTAATGGTTAATTTCAGAATCTCTTCATTATCCAAGGTTGTTTATATGTAATTATCTACTGGGACCTCTTTATCATCCACATCCATGTTTCGTAAAAATATATTTCAAAACATTCTTAATATTTTATAGACTATGGGTTAAATTCATTTATACCCTTGTTTGAATTTTATAATATATTTATAAAGTAATCTTTACGTCGTTTTCCAAACAAGCTACTTTATGACCTTTTCGACAAAATTAATGTAAGAATGTTTTTTTAACTTATACGGTGGGTGCGGATATTTTCCACCGTTAAAATATCATTGAATCTTCCCTTACAAGATTATAAGAATATTTTCAAATATAAATGTTTTCTTTTATAATTATGTGACTTTTAAATGATTTCAAAATAGAAAGAGATATTTCTATAAAAAGGTTTTGATTTCATCTATGTCAACATCCTTTGATGGATTTTAAGTTTGTTTGAAGTTGATTTATTATGATACAAAACATTCATATTGTATTGAAGTTTTTGTGATATTTTTGAATGTGGATGTGTTATTTCATATCATTCATTGTTTATGGATAAAGTTTTGACATTTCGTATGCCATTTTTAATACAAATGTTTATGTTATATTTAAACCTTTTCATATGAAGAATGCATTAGACTTAGTAAGTGATAGGTGGAGCCCGTTATAGCTCCTCGATGCATCGGTAGGTCACATGAGACAAACTAGTGTCTTGGATCAAGGCCTTGACAAAATCTTATTTGTAGTCTTGACATAAGGCCTTGACTATGTGGTTATGAAAGTATGGAATTATGCATTCCATCATTATAAAAGTGGCGATTGATATTTCATGTGATTTTTCAACTAGTATAATATTAATGTGAGTAAGTAAATGGATTTATTTTGATTTATATTTTCCATTTTATTGTTATGTTTATTTTGAAAAAGCTTTTGTTTTAGTTCTATACATTTCCTTAAATTTTTATGCTTATTTATGCAAGTTTTCGCTATATTGTTATCCTTACTGAGCATCTGAGCTCACCCCTTTTTATGTTTTATTTTTCCCAGGATCTGAAGAAGTATATTTTGACTGACCTGTAGGGATATTCTATGGTATCTCATTGTTTTCTTTGGAAACAATGTTTTTGTAGTTTTTCATTTTATAATGTAATGTAAACCTTATGAATGTATCTAGTACTTATATGGTTACTAAACTAATCGGTCTTTTGAGGCATGATCTTTTGTGATCATGCAAATGTTATGTATAAATTCACCGAATCTGGGCTTATGGGGTTGGGGCGTTACAGTTGGTATCAGTGGAAGCTAATTACAAACCTTGGAAACTAGATTTAGATAAACACTGATTAGAGCACATAGCCCTAAGATAGACATTGAGGATTAGTGTAGAAGAACTTCTTAGAATTTTGGTACTGTATAGATTTTGTGAGTTTTCCAAGAAAATACATCCCCATCTAGATACGAGCAGGTAGAGGGGGCTCTAACATAGATGTACCTAGGGGTAAAATCAAAAAACATCGCTTTGAGCTAGACTCGAATGGGAACTGGTGCACGACAATGGGCATTGTTGCACTCTTGGTTACAAAACTCCCAGGGGATATGATTAGGATAATTCTCATTTCCTTTACAAAACATTATGATGGGTTTATTTGTATATACTTCCTCAAAGAAAACATTTTTTTATTATGGATTATATCCATAAACTGTTTAATTTATATTAAGTGTTTTACAAGTTTGGAATTATGTATTATGATTCATAAACTAATCTAGTTTATTCCATTGTTTAGAAATGGAGTTTAGTGAAAGGAATGGAAACTGTATTAATGCATGCACTCCATGTAGTGATTTCCCTCCTACTCAAGATAATTATAGTGGAGTTAGTGATGCAACCGTTTTTGATCAGCTAATCACCATACTGGGACAACTCACTCAGGTTATGAATAATAACCTTACCCGTATGGAGCACCCTGATCCGCAGCATGGAGTGTCAATGTTAGATTGCTTCATGAGGCAAAAACCACCAACATTAAATGGTTGTACAAATCCACTAGTATCTGAGCAACGAATAAATTTTTTAGAGAAAATATTCCTTGCATTGGGGAGTAGCGAAAGGGAAAAAGTTATCATGGCAGTTTACCGCCTCACTGGAGATGTTGATCAATGGTGGTCATTGATTCAAAACACAAAGGAAGATGATGAAGTATCAAATATGGAATGGAGGGAGTTTAAAGAAATTTTGTTAGAAAAATACTTTCCTCATTACCATCTAGAAGATACGGAAAGGCAATTTCTGTGTCTGAGGCAAAAAGAGGATGAAAATGTCGCAAAGTATGAAGCTAGCTTTAAAAGGTTAGCGAGGCATTCTGCCGATTATATACATAACCCAAGAAGTAATATTGATCGTTTCTTTTATGGTTTAAAACCATTTATCCTTCTAGTATTAGTATCACAATCCTTCTCATCGTACGAAGACATTGTCTCATGTGCTATCAAGACAAAAAAAGAATTCTCTAAGTGTTACGAGATTAAATCAAAGCAAGAGAAGAAGAGATCTATGGAACACTCTGGAAATGTAAATAAGGGGAAGAAGGGAAAAGTTGAATATCCATCTTGTAGTAAATGTGGGCAGAAACACCCTGGTTCTTTCTTGAAGGGAATGGGAGTCTATTACCAGTGTCGTGAAAAAGGCCACAAAGCTCGTGATTGCAAGGGGATGAAAGAGGTTGTCGATGTTGAATCCTAAAATTGTAGAGAAAGGGGGAATTATGAAAATGAATGTCCTAAGCGTTAGGAAAACTTACCTCAAAAAAGGCCAAGGGATCAAGGCCAAGCTTATGTTATCACTACTCTTTAAGGTGGAAGCTCTTAAAGACATAGTGGAAGGTAATTTAATGGTTTCCTCAAGTTTAGCCAATCACTATTGGAAAGTTGGGTTTTCCCAACACTTAGATACCCACGGTTCTCTAGAATCATTGGTATAAGTGTTTTTTACCAATGGTTTATAAAAACCATTCGTAAATCTTGGTTTCGTGAAGGATTTCCCAACAGTTTGAAGAAACTGTTGGGAAATCAAAAATGTTTACAGCCTTTACCAATAGTTTGTATAAAACCATTGGTAAAGTCCATTTTTTTCAACGGTTTATACAAACCATTGGGAAATGTATCCTCAAATACTCCCAATTTCTAGAAGCCCCTGTAGCACAGCACAGAACTCGTTTCCCTCAATTCCTAGAAGCCCCGACACGCGGATGAACCCTAACCCGAGTTCTTTCATTTGATCGTCTGAAACTCCCCCATATAGGTTAGACTCTTTAAACCTCTTCCCAAATACGAAAATATAATCCCTCTTCCTCCAATTTCTATATTTATTTCAATATCTAGAAATATCACATCATTTTTTCCGATTTTAGGGATTTTGGAAAATTTTATGATTCACACTATTTGATATTGAATCAATGACTAATACATGATTAGTAAATGTCTGTGAGTATATAGAATATGGTTTATAAACCATCCCTTAAAAGTATCACTATTTTTTGTTCTTTATGATGTGTATATTATCATTGACATACTTTATTATTAATCTCAAATTTAAAAATAAATGTTTCTATCTATACATTATGAGATTAAACCTCTTTATGATCCATGAACAACCTATTAATGTAGAAGCCTAAAAATTATCCACCAATGGGGTGCGCTTGACTTGATGTTTTCCCCCAAATACCCAGCACCCCAACTCTCAGTAGTTTCGATTGCAGACCAAATCCTGACCTCCTCCCGACGTATTCTCAGCCTCAAAATACCTTCCAGCTGAAAAACCTTCTTCAATCAAACAAATTTTTTTTTCTACACTTCAAATTAGTATGTGTTATCTCAGTTTTAGTGTTATTACTCTTTTTATTTTATGTTTGATGTTTTGATTTAGGTTAAATTAGAGTTATTATTTTTGGAGTACCAAACTATTTGTTTATTTTATGTTTTTTTGTTCAACACTTCATACATCGTACATGGTATTTTTTTAGTGGGGTTTGTTTAGTGCAGGGGGTAAAGGGTTTGTTTTATGTTTTTGGTTTAGTTGGTGGTGGGTTGTCTAGGTGCGGGTTTGGGTGTCCATGGGGGGTGGGGGTGGCCTGTCCTGGACACCTCGTACCCCCTGGACAGCTCCCCCCCACACTTACGTAAATCCCCCCCCCACCCCCTGGACCCCCCGACCCCCTGGACAGCCCCACCACCCCCGTAGACAGCCCACCCATCCCCCTGGACACCCTGTACCCCCCTGGACAGACCCACCACCCCCGTGGACAACCCACCCACCCCATACCACCCTAGACAGCCCCACCCACCCCCTGGAAACCCCCTCCCCCTGTGGACTACCCCCCACCCCTAGGGACATCCCACCCACCCCCCTGG
The DNA here is from genome assembly GCA_963277665.1 of Viscum album. Lineage (NCBI taxonomy): Eukaryota > Viridiplantae > Streptophyta > Magnoliopsida > Santalales > Viscaceae > Viscum > Viscum album. Next base: position 1,209,121,833 of record OY728165.1, on the reverse strand, counting down.
ACACCTTGTACCCCCATGGAAACCACCACCACCCCCGCTACCCCCCTAGACACCCCGCCTACCCCCTAGACACCTCATACCCCCTGGAAAACCTCCCACCCCCTAGAAATCACCCCACCCCTGGACACCCCCGACCCCCCTAGATAGCCCTGCCACCCCCGTGGACAGCCCGCCCACCCCCATAGACAGCCCATGCCCCCCATGGACACCCCCCCCCCCCCCCACCCTTATTGACAACCCACCCACCCCACCACTGGACACTCTCCCACCACCTCCCAGACACCCCCCATCCCCCCAGATGCCCTCACACACCCTGGAAAGCCCCCCCCCCCACCCCCTTGACACCCTCAACCCCACTGAACAGCGCCGCCACCCCCATGGACAGCCCGACCACCCCTCATGGATAGCCCGACCACCCCCCGTGGACAGCCTTCCCACCCCCTGGACTGCCCGCCCACCCCCCTGGACACCCCAGACCCCATGAACATCCCCACCACCCCCATAGGTAGCACGCCCACCCCCCTGGGCACCCCGTACCCCCCAGGCAGCCCCACCCACCCCCTGGACACCCCGCTCACCTCCTTGGATAGCCATCCCACCCCCCCTAGACTCTCCCTACCCCCCATGGATAGCCTGACCACCCCCACGGACAGCCCGCCCACCTGGACACCCCGACCCCCCTAGATAGCCCCCCACCCCCTTGACACCTCTGACCCCCCGGATGGCCCCACAACCCCCCTGGACACCCCGCACCCCCTAGACACCCCGCTCCCCCCTTGGATAGCCCCTCCACTCCCCTAATCCTCTTCATACTCCTCATCCCGATCTCCCTAAAGAAGTTGAAATATAAAACTCATTTACTCCCAACAAGACTCTTAAGAATTATGTATTCCTTGATCCACTTTGAATATCTTACTGGGCAATCCTTGAATATTGGCATTAGAAATTCTGTATCTTATTTTCTTATATACACTGTATTTTGTTGTATTTCTTAATATGATTCTCATATAGAGTAATGTATCAGTTATGCTTTTATTTAAAGTAAAAAAATTGTCATTTAACTATATTTTTTTTTGATTGAACTTCAATATTATTGAATTGCTTTGAAATGACTTATTGCAATTTTTTTACAGAATGGATAGAATTTGGATGTATGAAACTGATCGAATTTCAACTAATTTTCAAAATAATTTTAACAACTTTCTAGATTTTTCATTTGACAAGGCTTCAAATAGTGGTCGCATACACTTCCCATGTTTTAATTGTGTTGAAAGACCTTGATTGAGTTGTGAAGTAGTTAGGTATCATGTAACGCCCCGACCCCGGCTACCCAGAGTCGGTGCATTACTTCGTAACATTGGCATGATCACAAAAGATCAGGTCTCGATAGACCGATTAGTTTAGTAGCCTTGGAAACACTAGATACATTCATAAGTGTTACATTACAACATAAAGTGAAAAACTAATAACAAAGTCTTCATAGTTCACACTCATATCCTCTTCTGACTATCCCTGCAGGTCATTCATAAAATACTTCTTCACATCCTGGAAAATATTAAAACATTGAAAGGGGTGAGCTCAGATGCTCAGTAAGGATAAAAATATTGCGGAAGCTTTCATAAATAAACATTAACATTTAAGGCAATGTATAACTAAATAAAAAGCCTTTTAAACTTTAACATCAACATAATATGGCAAAGTTAAAATGAGAATAATGCCATTTACTTCATTACATGGATATTCTACTGGTCGAATAATCACATGAAATATCAATACCACTTTCATAATGATGGAATGCATAATTCCAGACTATCATAACCACGTAGCCAAGGCCTCGTGCCAAGACCACAAATAAGATTTTGTCAAGGCCTCATGCCAAGACACTAGTTTGTCTCATGAGACCTGTCGATGCATCGAGGAGCTATAGCGGGCTCCACCCGTCACTTATTAAGTCCAATGCATTCCTCATATGAATAGGTTTAAAAATATCATAAACAATAACATAATCGTATCACATAAAACATGCATAAAGGAAACATAACATTTCCACATTTCAATCACAAGATATCAATACAACACATTGATATAATAAAAATGCCTTCAAAACCATTTTCAATACCAAAATAAAAGAAAGTTAAAACTTTGTATTTATTTTTCATTAAAAAAATGATGGCTTGTAGAGGAAGCCGAAACTCAAATAATGGTCACGGCGGCGGAGAAGTCGTTGTCGCCGCATAAGTACGGAAAGAAAAACATTCCCTTTTGTCGTTTAGCAAATCGCTTCGTATAAAAAAGATTCCTTTTGAATAAACGTAAAAGTCAAAGGGGTTTATACACCGTATAAAAGAAAGTTGTGTATAAAACCAAATATGCCTCAATGAAAGGGGATTGAGATGAAGTCCTTAAATAGATCATTTTTAAAATAAGATAGATCCATTATGTGTATTCACTATAGGTACACATAAAGAAAGTAAAAATAAAAAATAGGACATAATAATATCATGACATAATTTGAAAGTAGGAGATTAACCCAGGGTTTGGAAATTGGGTTAAGAAATTCCCTTACAAAGATCATTTTTTAAATAAAATAGATCTATTATGTGTATTCATTATATCTACACATAAATAAAGTACAAATAAAAGATATTACATAATAATATCATGACATAATTTGAAAGTAGGAGATTAACCCAATGAATGGAAGTTGGGTTAAGAAGTTCCCTTACCTCGTGTCTGACTTGACTCAACCGTTCTTTAACCTCCTGAATAATAAACTAGAGTTAATATATACCTTATTAAGAACTATTTTCAATTTCATTATCCTTATTATATCACTTATTACAATGATATGAACATTATGTAATTATTTAAGTTAATAACGGTCGTTTTGTCGATCTTTGGTACTTGAGTCAACAATAAGCTTCTTATAATTAAAAGTTGTTTATGTGGTGAAATATCCATTATATCCAGAATTATATTCATGATTTAGATGTCATATATATCTTATATATCCAGTATATACATTCATTTATAATATTACATAACATTTAGAGGTAATAAATGAAATGCACCGTTCATGGAGACGGTAAGCTGTACGTACGCATGAACGCTACTTTCATTTGAATTTAATATTTAATGGAACTAAATCATAATGATATAAATGTATAATATAATTCCAGTATAATATAGTGTATAATACCATTTACTCCATCCTTTATACATCCCACATATGGCATTAACGATTCAAATCACTTTGAGGGGGCGGTAGTCCGCACTTCCTAAAATGAAATTATCGCATTTTACCCATAATGGAAATCATAAAGTATGCCATAAATGAGAAATACAGAAGCATAAGTAAAACATAAACATATTATATATCATATATAAAAATAGTGACATCTTAATGGCCACCTTTGAAGGTGTTATATGAGTGTTGAACAATCATCGTTTCGTGAGGCAGAAATTCGCCATCCACAGAAACCGTATGTTCTTTAACCATTAGATGTAGGTGTGTGTAAGTGTAGCTCGAATCCTTCTTATAACAACATCATAGTATATTGAGGATACTGGTGTTGTTATAAAAGAAATTAATAAAAAGAGTTAGGGGGTTGGAGAAGAAAAATAAAACAAAACAACATTAGAAAAGACATTACCTCAAAATCGGGTAACTCTTTTTGATTTGAGCCAAAGGCTTCCTTGGGAAGATTTCTGCCTAAAGTGAGGCTTCTAGGAGTAATAGAGGGATGTTGGGAGAGTATTTGGGCAGAGGTTGGCCGAGCCAAATGGCTTGAAAGTGTAAATGAGGTGGGAGAGGTGGGGGCCTTTTATAAGTGGAGAGGAGGGGCACTTTTGGAAAGATTGAAATGTTACATTATTACACAATGCTTTTCGGATTCTAAAGGTCCCACACTTATATAATTCGAGGCTAAGGTGATAAGGTTTCGAAATATCTTCATCCAATAGGCTTTGGACAAGTGTAAGCCTTGGAATTTGCATTATCTTCTCATTTTATTTAAATCGTTAAATAATGAGGTCATTGCTGCATCATAATGATGTCATAAATAATTTAATTTATTTAATGTCTAAAAAATATAAAAAACTACTATGATTTAGGAACTCTTTTTAGCTTTCTAATGAATATTTATAATCAAAATTTGGACTTATTTAACCCCACTTAAAAATTGTTTTAGTAAAACATTTTATGTTTGTGTCATTTTTTACTTTAACATTAAATAAAAGGTGTTTATGTCATTTTCTAACTAAAGTGGCACCATGGGATCCCCAATTTGACCCATGGGTTGTCTTGGTCGGCCATGACTCATCCAATAGGATTAGGACAAGTTTCAAGCTCATCTCATATTATTAAAACATTATTTTTACCTTAAACTACACTAATTACCTCTAATCGCGATTAAGAACTTAAAAGTTACTATTCACCAAAAAATTATTTTAATCTCATTGAACCACATTTTACTTCTTAATGAAAACCATGTATGTCGGATTTTTGAAAATCAAATCACAGAAGTGGTAATATTTCATTTAAACGAAAAATCAGTTATTTAACTACCACTTAGTGGTTTCACTATTCATCAAAAATTGAAGTTTTTCAGAATAAGGCCAAAATTTCACCCTAAGATATAATTGATATTCCAAATTCAAAAATGATGTCTATTTTACAAAATTCCAAACATATAAGTTGTATTAATTAATTTTATAATTAATTCCCGCTGTTACAACAAATAGCGTGTTTTTAAGAAACAATTTATATCAAAAGATTGGCAATTGTTTATGTCCAATTTCAATGTCAAATTAATTCTAATGACCACCATTGGATAAAATGATAAAAATATATTCCAATTATACTTTAAAACCACTAAATAGTATAATTTATCACTATTAATTATTTTTATTAAAAAAGTTGTTTTAATTATTTTTCACTATTCATAAAAATTTGGAAGTTCTCGGAAAATTACAAAAAATTCAACATAGGCTAATTTCAATATTAGGAATACAAAAATGAAGTCCATTTTGAAATATAAAATTTCTATAAATTTAAAAGGTGGTTATTACTATTCATAATGGCTACTTTGATTAGTTGCGGTGTGTTAGAACTCGAACTTGCGTACAATGCAAGCTATTGCGTTATTGAATGAGAAGCGTATCGTGGAAGATCGGGGTGTTACATTCTCCCCTCCTTCAATAAATTGCGTCCTCGCAATTTGAAATTTTTCTTTGAAAATAAAAGGTTGAAAAGAGAAAATACCTTTGAGGAAAACCCACATCGGAAATAAGGTTAATAAATATATAACATTAACAGAAAGCAAGATAAGTACAAAGGTCACCCGATATAGCCAATTCTAGGATTCTATGAAAATATGGATATGGAGGAGAAACAAACCATCAAGGTCTGATGGAGAGTTATAGAAAACAAGATTAGGAGAAAGTTTAACCATAAGAAAATCACAAACTTGGGATTGGTTAAACGGTCATTGAATCCCCAGTTGGAAAAGTTAACCGACAACATTTTTGTTTTAAGTTACCTTTTATAATGTTGAGGAATTTATTTAGGAGATTTACTAAGAACGTAAGGGAATATACATATTCGTTAATAAATTTTTACCACAAACCCAACTTTTACTCCAAATGGTAACGGAACTCAAAAATATTCTATTTATCCTAATTGTATAAGGTTCCAAATGTCAACACATACCATTTAGATTAGTAAAACGATTTTGTAATAACCAGGGACTTCCTGTAGGCTAGTGGTAGTAAATAAAGGCTTGTCGCACTATGGTTGTGGGTTCGATTCCTGCAGCTTTGTCCGACGCGACGGGTTATTCCCCACCCTGCAGGTTGTCCTTTTCCTAAAAATATAGTACTATACTATTCCAAAAATAATCTTCATAAATGTTTTAACCTTAAACAATATTATCCAAAGTTCAACTTAATCCACTCCAACCTTTATAGTTATCCAAAATACCTTCATCCAGACTTTCTCTAAAAGGTCTCTAAATTCCAAAATCAATTGTAACATCAGATTCCCCAAACAAAGAAAAGTTTCTATTATTATCACATACTAAAAATATGATTACCTTAATCATATTAAAACCTTACTGAAATCAACAAGTACGGCAGTACAATCCTTATATATATATCACATTATTCTAATAACCAGAATATAATCCATGAGTCCAAAAGCACCAATACATTAGTTATTCTGCTTCAACTGTAGTAACAGCATAAGATTGTCCTTGATCCCTTGGCCTTTTCTGAGGTAAGTTTCCCTGACGCTTAGGACATTCATTTGCATAATGACCCATTTCTCTACAATTGTAGCATTCAACTTTGATAGCCTCTTTCTTTCCCTTGCAATCACGAGCCTGGTGACCCTTTTCTCCACATTTATAACAAACTCCCATTCCTTTTAGGCAAGTACCAGGGTGATTCTTCTCACAATTATCACATAATGGAAAATCCTTCTTTCCCTTTTTCCCTTTATCTGTCTCTTGTTCCACCGTTCTCTTCTTCTCTTGCTTTACTTTGTTGTCATAAGACTTAGAGAATTCCTTTTCTGTCTTGATAGCACACGAGACAATATCTTCGTATGATGATAAGGATTGTGATACCAAAGCTCGACGGAGAAATGGTTTTAACCTATCAAAGAAACGATCAATCTTACTCCTTGGGTTACGTATATAATCGGCAGCATGCCTCGCTAACCTTGTAAAGTTAGCCTCATACTTTGCGACATTCTCATCCTCCTTCTGCCTCAAACTCAGAAATTGCCTTTCCATATCTGCTCGATGGTCACGAGGAAAATATTTTTCTAAGAAAATCTCTTTGAACTCCATCCATTCCATATTCGATACGTCATCATCTTCCTTTGTGTTTTGAATCAGCGACCACCACTGATCGGCATCTCCAGTGAGACGGTAAACTGCCATGACAACCTTCTCCCTTTCGCTACTCCCCAAGGCATGGAATATTTTCTCTAAGGAATTTATCCATTGCTCAGATACAGTAGGATTTGTACTCCCATTGAAGGTTGGTGGTTGTTGCCTCATGAAACGGTCTAGCATTGATCCTCCATGTTGCGGATCAGGGTGCTCCATACGAGTAAGGTTATTATTCATAACCTGCGTGAGTTGTCCCAGTACGGTGAGAAGCTGATCAGCACCAGTTGTATCTCCAGATCCACAATAATTATCTTGAGCAGGAGGGAAATCCCTACACGGAGTTCGTGCATTGATACGGTTTCCATTCCTTCCACTAGGCGCCATTTCTAAACAATGGCATAAACTAGATTAGTTTATGAATCAAAATACATAATTCCATACTTGTTAAACACTTTACATAAATTGAACTATTTATGGATATAATCCATAATCATAAAAAGAAATGTTTTCTTTGAGGAAGTATGTACTCATAACCCTTCATAGTGGTTTGTAAATAAAATGAGAATTATCCTAAGCATATCCCCCGGGAGTGTCGTAACCAAGAGTGCAGCAAGGCCCGTTTTCGTGCACTAGTTCCTGTTCGAGTCTAGCTCAAAGCAGTGTTTTCGGGTTTTACCCCTAGGTACATCTGTGCCAGAGCCGCCTCTACCTGCTCGTATCCAGACAGGGATGTATTGCTTGGAAAACTCATAACATCTCTATAATACCAAAATTCTAGGAAGTTCTTCTATACTAATCCTCAAAGTCTATCTTTGGGCTATGTGCTCTAATCAGAGTTTATCTAAATCTAGCTTCCAAGGTTTGTACTAAACTGCCTCTGATACCAACTGTAACGCCCCGACCCCGGCTACCCAGAGTCGGTGCATTACTTCGTAACATTGGCATGATCACAAAAGATCAAGTCTCGAAAGACCGATTAGTTTAGTAGCCTTGGAAACACTATATACATTCATAAGTGTTACATTACAACATAAAGTGAAAAACTAATAACAAAGTCTTCATAGTTCACACTCATATCCTCTTCTGACTATCCCTGCAGGTCATTCATAAAATACTTCTTCACATCCTGGAAAATATTAAAACATTGAAAGGGGTGAGCTCAGATGCTCAGTAAGGATAACAATATTGCGGAAGCTTTCATAAATAAACATTAACATTTAAGGAAATGTATAACTAAAAAAAATCCTTTTAAACTTTAACATCAACATAATATGGCAAAGGTAAAATGAGAATAATGCCATTTACTTCATTACATGGATATTCTACTGGTCGAATAATCACATGCAATATCAATACCACTTTCATAATGATGGAATGCATAATGCCAGACTATCATAACCACGTAGCCAAGGCCTCGTGCCAAGACCACAAATAAGATTTTGTCAAGGCCTCGTGCCAAGACACTAGTTTGTCTCATGAGACCTGCCGATGCATCGAGGAGCTATAGCGGGCTCCACCCGTCACTTATTAAGTCCAATGCATTCCTCATATGAATAGGTTTAAAAATATCATAAACAATAACATAATCGTATCACATAAAACATGCATAAAGGAAACATAACATTTCCACATTTCAATCACAAGATATCAATACAACACATTGATATAATAAAAATGCCTTCAAAACAATTTTCAATACCAAAATAAAAGAAAGTTAAAACTTTGTATTTATTTTTCATTAAAAAAATGATGGCTTGTAGAGGAAGCCGAAACTCAAATAATGGTCACGGCGGCGGAGAAGTCGTTGTCGCCGCATAAGTACGGAAAGAAAAACATTCCCTTTTGTCGTTTAGCAAATCGCTTCGTATAAAAAAGATTCCTTTTGAATAAACGTAAAAGTCAAAGGGGTTTATACACCGTATAAAAGAAAGTTGTGTATAAAACCAAATATGCCTCAATGAAAGGGGATTGAGACGAAGTCCTTAAATAGATCATTTTTAAAATAAGATAGATCCATTATGTGTATTCACTATAGGTACACATAAAGAAAGTAAAAATAAAAAATAGGACATAATAATATCATGACATAATTTGAAAGTAGGAGATTAACCCAGAGTTTGGAAATTGGGTTAAGAAATTCCCTTACAAAGATAATTTTTTAAATAAAATAGATCTATTATGTGTATTCATTATATCTACACATAAATAAAGTACAAATAAATGATATGACATAATAATATCATGACATAATTTGAAAGTAGGAGATTAACCCAATGAATGGAAGTTGGGTTAAGAAGTTCCCTTACCTCGTGTCTGACTTGACTCAACCGTTCTTTAACCTCCTGAATAATAAACTAGAGTTAATATATACCTTATTAAGAACTATTTTCAATTTCATTATCCTTATTGTATCACTTATTACAATGATATGAACATTATGTAATTATTTAAGTTAATAACGGTCGTTTTGTCGATCTTTGGTACTTGAGTCAACAATAAGCTTCTTATAATTACAAGTTGTTTATGTGGTGAAATATCCATTATATCCAGAATTATATTCATGATTTAGATGTCATATATATCTTATATATCCAGTATATACATTCATTTATAATATTACGTAACATTTAGAGGTAATAAATGAAATGCACCGTTCATGGAGACGGTAAGCCGTACGTACGCATGAACGCTACTTTCATTTCAATTTCATATTTAATGGAACTAAATCATAATGATATAAATGTATAATATAATTCCAGTATAATATAGTGTATAATACCATTTACTCCATCCTTTATACATCCCACATATGGCATTAACGATTCAAATCACTTTGAGGGGGCGGTAGTCCGCACTTCCTAAAATGAAATTATCGCGTTTTACCCATAATGGAAATCATAAAGTATGCCATAAATGAGAAATACAGAAGCATAAGTAAAACATAAACATATTATATATCATATATAAAAATAGTGACATCTTAATGGCCACCTTTGAAGGTGTTATATGAGTGTTGAACAATCATCGTTTCGTGAGGCAGAAATTCGCCATCCACAGAAACCGTATGTTCTTTAACCATTAGATGTAGGTGTGTGTAAGTGTAGCTCGAATCCTTATTATAACAACATCCTAGTATATTGAGGATACTGGTTTTGTTATAAAAGAAATTAATAAAAAGAGTTAGGGGGTTGGAGAAGAAAAATAAAACAAAACAACATTAGAAAAGACATTACCTCAAAATCGGGTAACTCTTTTTGATTTGAGCCAAAGGATTCCTTGGGAAGATTTCTGCCTAAAGTGAGGCTTCTAGGAGTAAGAGAGGGATGTTGGGAGAGTATTTGGGCAGAGGTTGGCCGAGCCAAATGGCTTGAAAGTGTAAATTATGTGGGAGAGGTGGGGGCCTTTTATAAGTGGAGAGGAGGGGCACTTTTGGAAAGATTGAAATGTTACATTATTACACAATGCTTTTCGGATTCTAAAGGTCCCACACTTATATAATTCTAGGATAAGGTGATAAGGTTTCGAAATATCTTCATCCAATAGGCTTTGGACAAGTGTAAGCCTTGGATTTTTCATTATCTTCTCATTTTATTTAAATCGTTAAATAATGAGGTCATTGCTGCATCATAATGATGTCATAAATAATTTAATTTATTTAATGTATAAAAAATATAAAAAAAATACTATGATTTAGGAAATCTTTTTATATTTCTAATTAATATTTATAATCAAAATTTGGACTTATTTAACCCCACTTAAAAATTGTTTTAGTAAAACATTTTATGTTTGTGTCATTTTTTACTTTAACATTAAATAAAAGGTGTTTATGTCATTTTCTAACTAAAGTGGCACCATGGGGTCCCCAAGTTGACCCATGGGTTGTCTTGGTCGGACATGACTCATCCAATAGGAGTAGGACAAGTGTCAAGCTCATCTCATATTAGTAAAACATTATTTTTACCTTAAACTACACTAATTACCTCTAATCGCGATTAAGAACTTAAAAGTTACTATTCACCAAAAAATTATTTTAATCTCATTGAACCACATTTTACTTCTTAATGACAACCATGTATGTCGGATTTTTGAAAATCAAATCACAGAAGTGGTAATATTTCATTTAAACGAAAAATCAGTTATTTAACTACCACTTAGTGGTTTCACTATTCATCAAAAATTGAAGTTTTTCAGAATAAGGCCAAAATTTCACCCTAAGATATAATTGATATTCCGAATTCAAAAATGATGTCTATTTTAAAAAATTCCAAACATATAAGTTGTATTAATTAATTTTATAATTAATTCCCGTTGTTACAACAAATAGCGTGTTTTTAAGAAACAATTTATATCAAAAGATTGGCAATTGTTTATGTCCAATTTCAATGTCAAATTAATTCTAATGACCACCATTGGATAAAATGATAAAAATATATTCCAATTATACTTTAAAACCACTAAATAGTATAATTTATCACTATTAATTATTTTTATTAAAAAAGTTGTTTTAAGTATTTTTCACTATTCATAAAAATTTGGATGTTCTCGGAAAATTACAAAAAATTCAACATAGGCTAATTTCAATATTAGGAATACAAAAATGAAGTCCATTTTGAAATATAAAATTTCTATAAATTTAAAAGGTGGTTATTACTATTCATAACGGCTACTTTGATTAGTTGCGGTGTGTTAGAAGTCGAACTTGCGTACAATGCAAGCTATTGCGTTATTGAATGAGAAGCGTATCGTGGAAGCTCAGGGTGTTACATTCTCCCCTCCTTCAATAAATTGCGTCCTCGCAATTTGAAATTTTTCTTTAAAAATAAAAGGTTGAAAAGAGAAAATACCTTTGAGGAAAACCCACATCGGAAATAAGGTTAATAAATGTATAACATTAACAGAAATCAAGATAAGTACAAAGGTCACCCGATATAGCCAATTCTAGGATTCTATGAAAATATGGATATGGAGGAGAAACAAACCATCAAGGTCTGATGGAGAGTTATAGAAAACAAGATTAGGAGAAAGTTTAACCATAATAAAATCACAAACTTGGGATTGGTTAAACGGTCATTGAATCCCCAGTTGGAAAAGTTAACCGACAACATTTTTGTTTTAAGTTACCTTTTATAATGTTGAGGAATTTATTTAGGAGATTTACTAAGAACGTAAGGGAATATACATATTCGTTAATAAATTTTTACCACAAACCCAACTTTTACTCCAAATGGTAACGGAACTCAAAAATATTCTATTTATCCTAATTGTATAAGGTTCCAAATGTCAACACATACCATTTAGATTAGTAAAACGATTTTGTAATAACCAGGGACTTCCTGTAGGCTAGTGGTATTAAATAAAGGCTTGTCGCACTATGGTTGTGGGTTCGATTCCTGCAGCTTTGTCCGACGCGACGGGTTATTCCCCACCCTGCAGGTTGTCCTTTTCCTAAAAATATAGTACTATACTATTCCAAAAATAATCTTCATAAATGTTTTAACCTTAAACAATATTATCCAAAGTTCAACTTAATCCACTCCAACCTTTATAGTTATCCAAAATACCTTCATCCAGACTTTCTCTAAAAGGTCTCTAAATTCCAAAATCAATTGTAACATCAGATTCCCCAAACAAAGAAAAGTTTCTATTATTATCACATACTAAAAATATGATTACCTTAATCATATTAAAACCTTACTGAAATCAACAAGTACGGCAGTACAATCCTTATATATATATCACATTATTCTAATAACCAGAATATAATCCATGAGTCCAAAAGCACCAATACATTAGTTATTCTGCTTCAACTGTAGTAACAGCATAAGATTGTCCTTGATCCCTTGGCCTTTTCTGAGGTAAGTTTCCCTGACGCTTAGGACATTCATTTGCATAATGACCCATTTCTCTACAATTGTAGCATTCAACTTTGATAGCCTCTTTCTTTCCCTTGCAATCATGAGCCTGGTGACCCTTTTCTCCACATTTATAACAAACTCCCATTCCTTTTAGGCAAGTACCAGGGTGATTCTTCTCACAATTATCACATAATGGAAAATCCTTCTTTCCCTTTTTCCCTTTATCTGTCTCTTGTTCCACCGTTCTCTTCTTCTCTTGCTTTACTTTGTTGTCATAAGACTTAGAGAATTCCTTTTCTGTCTTGATAGCACACGAGACAATATCTTCGTATGATGATAAGGATTGTGATACCAAAGCTCGACGGAGAAATGGTTTTAACCTATCAAAGAAACGATCAATCTTACTCCTTGGGTTACGTATATAATCGGCAGCATGCCTCGCTAACCTTGTAAAGTTAGCCTCATACTTTGCGACATTCTCATCCTCCTTCTGCCTCAAACTCAGAAATTGCCTTTCCATATCTGCTCGATGGTCACGAGGAAAATATTTTTCTAAGAAAATCTCTTTGAACTCCCTCCATTCCATATTCGATACGTCATCATCTTCCTTTGTGTTTTGAATCAGCAACCACCACTGATCGGCATCTCCAGTGAGACGGTAAACTGCCATGACAACCTTCTCCCTTTCGCTACTCCCCAAGGCATGGAATATTTTCTCTAAGGAATTTATCCATTGCTCAGATACAGTAGGATTTGTACTCCCATTGAAGGTTGGTGGTTGTTGCCTCATGAAACGGTCTAGCATTGATCCTCCACGTTGCGGATCAGGGTGCTCCATACGAGTAAGGTTATTATTCATAACCTGCGTGAGTTGTCCCAGTACGGTGAGAAGCTGATCAGCACCAGTTGTATCTCCAGATCCACAATAATTATCTTGAGCAGGAGGGCAATCCCTACACGGAGTTCGTGCATTGATACGGTTTCCATTCCTTCCACTAGGTGCCATTTCTAAACAATGGCATAAACTAGATTAGTTTATGAATAAAAATACATAATTCCATACTTGTTAAACACTTTACATAAATTGAACTATTTATGGATATAATCCATAATCATAAAAAGAAATGTTTTCTTTGAGGAAGTATGTACTCATAACCCTTCATAGTGGTTTGTAAATAAAATGAGAATTATCCTAAGCATATCCCCCGAGAGTGTCGTAACCAAGAGTGCAGCAAGGCCCGTTGTCGTGCACCAGTTCCTGTTCGAGTCTAGCTCAAAGCGGTGTTTTCGGGTTTTACCCCTAGGTACATCTGTGCCAGAGCCGCCTCTACCTGCTCGTATCCAGACAGGGATGTATTGCTTGGAAAACTCATAACATCTCTATAATACCAAAATTCTAGGAAGTTCTTCTATACTAATCCTCAAAGTCTATCTTTGGGCTATGTGCTCTAATCAGAGTTTATCTAAATCTAGCTTCCAAGATTTGTACTAAACTGCCTCTGATACCAACTGTAACGCCCCGACCCCGGCTACCCAGAGTCGGTGCATTACTTCGTAACATTGGCATGATCACAAAAGATCAAGTCTCGAAAGACCGATTAGTTTAGTAGCCTTGGAAACACTAGATACATTCATAAGTGTTACATTACAACATAAAGTGAAAAACTAATAACAAAGTCTTCATAGTTCACACTCATATCCTCTTCTGACTATCCCTGTAGGTCATTCATAAAATACTTCTTCACATCCTGAAAAATATTAAAACATTGAAAGGGGTGAGCTCAGATGCTCAGTAAGGATAACAATATTGCGGAAGCTTTCATAAATAAACATTAACATTTAAGGCAATGTATAACTAAAAAAAATCCTTTTAAACTTTAACATCAACATAATATGGCAAAGGTAAAATGAGAATAATTCCATTTACTTCATTACATGGATATTCTACTAGTCGAATAATCACATGCAATATCAATACCACTTTCATAATGATGGAATGCATAATGCCAGACTATCATAACCACGTAGCCAAGGCCTCGTGCCAAGACCACAAATAAGATTTTGTCAAGGCCTCGTGCCAAGACACTAGTTTGTCTCATGAGACCTGCCGATGCATCGAGGAGCTATAGCGGGCTCCACCCGTCACTTATTAAGTCCAATGCATTCCTCATATGAATAGGTTTAAAAATATCATAAACAATAACATAATCGTATCACATAAAACATGCATAAAGGAAACATAACATTTCCACATTTCAATCACAAGATATCAATACAACACATTGATATAATAAAAATGCCTTCAAAACAATTTTCAATACCAAAATAAAAGAAAGTTAAAACTTTGTATTTATTTTTCATTAAAAAAATGATGGCTTGTAGAGGAAGCCGAAACTCAAATAATGGTCACGGCGGCGGAGAAGTCGTTGTCTCCGCATAAGTATGGAAAGAAAAACATTCCCTTTTGTCGTTTAGCAAATCGCTTCGTATAAAAAAGATTCCTTTTGAATAAACGTAAAAGTCAAAGGGGTTTATACACCGTATAAAAGAAAGTTGTGTATAAAACCAAATATGCCTCAATGAAAGGGGATTGAGACGAAGTCCTTAAATAGATCATTTTTAAAATAAGATAGATCCATTATGTGTATTCACTATAGGTACACATAAATAAAGTAAAAATAAAAAATAGGACATAATAATATCATGACATAATTTGAAAGTAGGAGATTAACCCAGAGTTTGGAAATTGGGTTAAGAAATTCCCTTACAAAGATAATTTTTTAAATAAAATAGATCTATTATGTGTATTCATTATATCTACACATAAATAAAGTACAAATAAATGATATGACATAATAATATCATGACATAATTTGAAAGTAGGAGATTAACCCAATGAATGGAAGTTGGGTTAAGAAGTTCCCTTACCTCGTGTCTGACTTGACTCAACCGTTCTTTAAACTCCTGAATAATAAACTAGAGTTAATATATACCTTATTAAGAACTATTTTCAATTTCATTATCCTTATTATATCACTTATTACAATGATATGAACATTATGTAATTATTTAAGTTAATAACGGTCGTTTTGTCGATCTTTGGTACTTGAGTCAACAATAAGCTTCTTATAATTACAAGTTGTTTATGTGGTGAAATATCCATTATATCCAGAATTATATTCATGATTTAGATGTCATATATATCTTATATATCCAGTATATACATTCATTTATAATATTACGTAACATTTAGAGGTAATAAATGAAATGCACCGTTCATGGAGACGGTAAGCCGTACGTACGCATGAACGCTACTTTCATTTCAATTTCATATTTAATGGAACTAAATCATAATGATATAAATGTATAATATAATTCCAGTATAATATAGTGTATAATACCATTTACTCCATCCTTTATACATCCCACATATGGCATTAACGATTCAAATCACTTTGAGGGGGCGGTAGTCCGCACTTCCTAAAATGAAATTATCGCGTTTTACCCATAATGGAAATCATAAAGTATGCCATAAATGAGAAATACAGAAGCATAAGTAAAACATAAACATATTATATATCATATATAAAAATAGTGACATCTTAATGGCCACCTTTGAAGGTGTTATATGAGTGTTGAACAATCATCGTTTCGTGAGGCAGAAATTCGCCATCCACAGAAACCGTATGTTCTTTAACCATTAGATGTAGGTGTGTGTAAGTGTAGCTCGAATCCTTATTATAAAAACATACTAGTATATTGAGGATTACTGGTTTTGTTATAAAATAAATTAATAAAAAGAGTTAGGGGGTTGGAGAAGAAAAATAAAACAAAACAACATTAGAAAAGACATTACCTCAAAATCGGGTAACTCTTTTTGATTTGAGCCAAAGGCTTCCTTGGGAAGATTTCTGCCTAAAGTGAGGCTTCTAGGAGTAAGAGAGGGATGTTGGGAGAGTATTTGGGCAGAGGTTGGCCGAGCCAAATGGCTTGAAAGTGTAAATTAGGTGGGAGAGGTGGGGGCCTTTTATAAGTGGAGAGGAGGGGCACTTTTGGAAAGATTGAAATGTTACATTATTACACAATGCTTTTCGGATTCTAAAGGTCCCACACTTATATAATTCGAGGATAAGGTGATAAGGTTTCGAAATATCTTCATCCAATAGGCTTTGGACAGGTTTAAGCCTTGGATTTTTCATTATCTTCTCATTTTATTTAAATCGTTAAATAATGAGGTCATCGCTGCATCATAATGATGTCATAAATAATTTAATTTATTTAATGTCTAAAAAATATAAAAAAAATACTATGATTTAGGAAATATTTTTATATTTCTAATGAATATTTATAATCAAAATTTGGACTTATTTAACCCCACTTAAAAATTGTTTTAGTAAAACATTTTATGTTTGTGTCATTTTTTACTTTAACATTAAATAAAAGGTGTTTATGTCATTTTCTAACTAAAGTGGCACCATGGGGTCCCCAAGTTTACCCATGGGTTGTCTTGGTCGGCCATGACTCATCCAATAGGAGTAGGACAAGTGTCAAGCTCATCTCATATTATTAAAACATTATTTTTACCTTAAACTACACTAATTACCTCTAATCGCGATTAAGAACTTAAAAGTTACTATTCACCAAAAAATTATTTTAATCTCATTGAACCACATTTTACTTCTTAATGACAACCATGTCTGTCGGATTTTTGAAAATCAAATCACAGAAGTGGTAATATTTCATTTAAACGAAAAATCAGTTATTTAACTACCACTTAGTGGTTTCACTATTCATCAAAAATTGAAGTTTTTCAGAATAAGGCCAAAATTTCACCCTAAGATATAATTGATATTACGAATTCAAAAATGATGTCTATTTTACAAAATTCCAAACATATAAGTTTTATTAATTAATTTTATAATTAATTCCCGCTGTTACAACAAATAGCGTGTTTTTAAGAAACAATTTATATCAAAAGATTGGCAATTGTTTATGTCCAATTTCAATGTCAAATTAATTCTAATGACCACCATTGGATAAAATGATAAAAATATATTCCAATTATACTTTAAAACCACTAAATAGTATAATTTATCACTATTAATTATTTTTATTAAAAAAGTTGTTTTAAGTATTTTTCACTATTCATAAAAATTTGGAAGTTCTCGGAAAATTACAAAAAATTCAACATAGGCTAATTTCAATATTAGGAATACAAAAATGAATTCCATTTTGAAATATAAAATTTCTATAAATTTAAAAGGTGGTTATTACTATTCATAACGGCTACTTTGATTAGTTGCGGTGTGTTAGAACTCGAACTTGCGTACAATGCAAGCTATTGCATTATTGAATGAGAAGCGTATCGTGGAAGCTCGGGGTGTTACATATCATATAACCAAATATGGTTTCCAAACAAACTATTATTTGTGGTATCACAATGGAGAGAAAATGGAATCTCAAAATGCTGATGATCCAAATGATAGGACTGAATTGGAGAGTTTCATATATGATCGGTTTCCATTTATTCGGCATCAAGAGAAGGAAATGATGTCAAACCAACAAGATTTTTATACAAGCACACATGATTCCAATGAAAATGATGATGTTGATAGGGTGAAAAAATTGAATAATGTTGCAATGACTCCAATATATCGGTAGTGTGGTAAAATGAAAAAGTGTTAATTTTTAATCTGATTGTTTCATGGGAAAACTATGTATGGGATTTCAAATACTGAAATTGATTACATTCTTACCTTATTGAAGGAATTACTTCCAGATGGTGCAGTTATTCACTCAAACCACTACATGGCATGGAAGATAGTTGATGAACTTGGATTCTCAAAAAAATCATTCTTTCCTGAATGATTGCAACTTATTTTGGGAGGAAACTACTGAAATAAATGATTGTATGAAATGTGGAACCTCCTGATGGAAGTCAAAAGATGACGGAACACCATCTCGTGTGCCAAGAAAAGTAATGTGGAACTTTACATTGATCCCCAGATTACAGAACCTTTTCATATCTGATGAAATATCAGTAAAATTGTGATGTCATGACACTGAGAGAAAAAAGAATAATTAAGAGTTGGTTCACCCTGCAGATGGATTTTCATGGCAGATATTTGATGCTCGATATCATGAATTTTCAGCCTATGTGCGTAATGTGATACTGGGTCTTTCATGTTATGGTTTTAAATTATTTGGGTAGATACTTACTTCGCACATCACATGGTCGATTTTCAGACACATTTATAACCTTCCCCATGGTTGTGTATGATAAAGCCTTACACTTTCTTGAGTATACTGATATCTAGCCCTTCTGATCTCGGCAATGATATAGATGTATACATGAAACCTTTAATAAAAGAGTTGAAACTTCTTTGGGATGTGAGTGTTCCCACATATGATGCATGTTTGAAAGACATATTTCATATGCGTGTTGCGCTTATGTGGACGATCAATGATTTTTTGGCTTATGCAATGATGTCAGAATGGAGCACAAAAGGAAAATTGTCATTACCTTTTTGTATGAAGAATACTCGATCGAGAAGACTAAAATATCATCATAGTTTTAGTTTTATGGGACATCAATGATTCTTGTCAATGAACCATCCATATAGAAGCAATCGTCGAAGATTTGACAATACCATAGAGACTTACGATCCACCTCAGCGTTTGTCTGGAACTGATGTGCTTAATGAATTTAAAGATTTCAGTTATTCATTTGGGAAGGGTGTAATGAAATCTAGAAAGAGGGAAAATGTTTCCAATGATACATGTTACAATTGGAAGAAGAAAAGTATATTATTTGTATTGTTGTATTGGTCAACCAACTTTTTACGTCATTTCTTAGATGTAATTCACATTGAAAATAATATATGTGAAATGTTGATTTAGATTCTTCTAAATGTTAAGGGGAAGACAAAAGATGATTTATGATCTCGGCATGACTTAGTAGATTGGGGGATTAGACCAGAATTGTATCATGTCTGTATCAGTGAAAATAAATGGAAAGTTCCACGTGCTTATTATGTGATGACACATGCTGAAAAAAATTAATTTCTGGAAGTGCTAGAGACTATTAAAGTTCCTGATGGATATTCAAGCAATATATCAAAACGGGTCAACAGAAAATAGTTGAAGCTGAAATCTTTGAAGACTCATGATTGTTGTGTCCTTTAGTATGAGTTGATTCCAATAGCAATCCGTCATCTCTTGTAAAATAATGCAAGAGTCTTAGTTATTCATTTGTGATATTTGTTTAGAGATCATTGTGCTAAGAGGTTTTCGAAATCCTTTTTGCAAAAAATTTTGGCAGAGACAGCATTAATTTGTGTGAGTTAGAGAAAATATTCCCTCCAAAATTTTTTACAAGCATGTTGAATCTGACTGTCCATCTTCCAACCGAAATACTTCATGGAGGACCTGTTGCTTTCCTTTGGATGTATCCAACTGAAATAAACATGTGCACATTGAAATCATATGTTCGGAATAGGAATTATCCCGAAGGTTCTGTTGTGAACAGTTACTTGGATCAAGAATGTATGGATTTCTACTAAATGTATTTGTCTGATCTTACTACGACAATAAAGAGAACAATGATAATCGAAGAAGAACAGTATGGGAAAATTGAACCCAATTTTCCATAGCTTCCTCAAACAGGGGGAATTCCAGGATCATATATATTGACGACATTAAGCCTTGAAGAGTGAGAGATGGCACATTACATAGTGTTGTTCAATTGTGATTTGTTCGATGAGTATATCAAGTAAGTAAATTGTACATGTATCTCTTATCTTATCTCTTGCAATTTTAAATATTTTTTAAACTATTATTATTTTTATCTACAGGGAATGATAAATAATTGATATATAGAAATAATCGTTCTTTATCTTTGAGAAGGAAAGAGACTTTTCAAAGCAAAGGGTTTTCTGCTTGGTTGAGATTGAAGGTAAAAATATTTCTGTAATAACTAAATAAAAATAATATTTAATTAAGTTTACTATTTGTTTATATTTCATGTATGGATTTTTTCTGAAGACTCTATTTCTGAGGAAATATTAGCCTTGTATTTGGGTCCTAATACCATGGTTCGTTCTTGTAAGTCACTTTTGATCAATGGATAAAAATTTATTTTCATTGAATGAGCAAGAAACATGAGAACACAACATGACGGTGTTATGATAACTGCCACAATAGACTGTTATGAATGTTCATCGGATAATAGACCTCATTCTGAAAATGTAGCATATTATGGAGCCGTGGAGAAAATAATAATTTTGTATTATTACTTGCATGGTCGAGTCGCGATGATGAAATTTCAATGGTTTGATTCAATGACAAGGCAAGGAACCTTTATTGATGATTGTGGATTTTGAGTTATTGACATGACATTCACTCTTGCCACCGATGAACCATATGTATTTGCATCAATCGTGAAACAAGTTTTTAACTTCAAAGATCATCATCATCCTAAATTATGTGTAATTATTGAAGTAAATCCTAGACATGTTTTTGATAATGGTGATGATGAAGTTGACACTACCCCTACTGCTATTGGAAGAAATTTGTTTATTACTTATGATGACTCCAATAGATGAATTGTCAGAGTTTATTGTGAACCCAAAGTTGTGGTGGGAAATATATAGAATCATACAGTCGTGTTCTCACCTACATGTTTCACCTACATCATTCAGAGTGTGTATCCTAGTACTTACCTTCACACCACCATAAATCATTTGTTTCTTTATGTTTTTTATCAGAATGGTTTTTCTTTATTTTGTTTATTGGGTTACACATTAGTTATATGTTTCTAATTACTTCTATATTTGTTTTCATTGCAGGAAATGACACCCATTGAAGAGAGGCGGTGGAAAATGATGACATAAAATAATGGTCGCATGACAGAGATGGACGTTCCTCCACTCATCCATATTGTGAGTATTTTATTTAAAATATATATATTTCATTAACTTATAATATCATGTGTTTACTTTTGTGTTAAATTTTTTTTTTCAGGATCCGCATCCTAGACATGAGATATCTGATTAGGAGCCTGATATTGCTCCCAGTACAGAGGCTGGTGGTGGGAGGGGGGGTGGTGTCAGAGTTAGACTATCATCTGGTGGTCCCGATACTGAGGCCGGTGGTATGAGGGATCATGGTGCGAGAGTTAGATGATCCACTTATCATACCGGATTGGACAATTCCCCTACCATAGACATATCTTATACATACCATTTTGATCCAGGTGTGTCTTTAGGTACACATAGTATATTTAGGCTTCTAATGTTTACACTACTAGTTGGCCAGATGTCTGTGCCATCATCTTTTTCTTCTGGTTCATCATCTTTGAGCTATTATATTCCACCCACTTCGACTACTGATTCGACACAGTATGTGGCTGAGGAGCGTACAATGAGGGACACTCCACCTATACAGGATATTCCTTCAGCTTCTGCACATCCAGTGATGCCCATTGATCCGACTACCACATGTATATTTATATAACTCTAACAAATTTTTATACCAAAATTTATTTTTATTATAACTTGTACTGATATTTGTCTTCTTTAATAACATATTCGTCTACTGATAGGAGGTGAGGGAGGGGGAATACTAGCTTGCGTATGGTATGGAACCACCAGACACAGTTGATGGTTGAATACAATGATTATGGACAGATGATTGATAAATCTGGGCAGGAATGTCGGGGTTTTTTGGTGACGCTAGCCAAATACTCCAACATCATTTCGGTCATCCCTCTCTCTTGGAGACATCTACCACACGAAGTCAAGGATAATGCATGGGCACAAATATGGGTAAAAAATATATTGGATTTAATGTAGTATTGATTGTATTTATATGAATTAATCTATTGGGTGTCAGCTTAGGTATAATTTCCCTGATGGAGAAGGTGCACGAGCAGTGCGTTTAAAGGAGATTGGAGAGATTTGGAGAGCTTATAAGCATGAGCCATATGTTGGCTGGTGTGATAGAGTGGGGATGGAGTTGGAGAACATACTTATCTTGGAAGAATTCCCGATAGAGCAATATCACCAAATGATTACCCATTGGGCGACTACTAAATTTAAGGTATTAATCCCATTTGAGGTATTTAAATGACAGTTTTCATATTTTTAATTAATATTATCTAATTTATTATTAAACTTTATTTAATAATCTTCTAAAAAATTGATTCAAAGCAATACCTCCCCACTTTGGGGTGCACTACTATGTTAGATCATGAGAGGCAGCTGGTACGATATAGTTGTTTATATTTTTTCTTTAGGACTTGCCCTTTTTATTATTTCCTACTTAAATAATGTGATTTATTGAATATTGAATATATGATTATACTTTAACTTTATATTTGTTTCAATTTCATTATAGAATCACAAATTGAATATTGAATGACATATCCCTCGATCAAAATTGTTTTGCTCGAGTAGAAGGAAAAATATGGAATTGTGGTTAATGAACCGACACAAGAAAAGATTGTAAGTTTTAATTTGTTTATTTCATATTTAAATATCTATTTTGAAATTTAATAATATATTAATATTTTTAACAAGATTCTTTATAGGCCCTTGATTCCCAGGATCCTGAAAATTTTGGGCCACATGATCAATAATATATCAGGTTTTGGGAGATGAGCACTATGGTCGAGTATGCTGTCGACCTGGTAAGAATATAGTCCCGATGAGGTATTGGTCCTCTCCAAGTATCCATTCTAGTACCACCGAGTTGGAATATTTCAAGAAGTATGCAATAAAGTCTTATAAAAGGGTCACAGAGTTGGAAGTACAATTTCAAATAAGGGACAAAGAACTTATGAAACTAATGAAAGATTTATCTTCTTCACTTCCACCAGAGGCTATCATGGCTTGTCAGACATATACATCATCGATGGGTGCATTATCCAATGTACCAGGTGGTAGTTCTAGTGGCGGTCGAGACGATGACATTCCTGGTGATGACGAGGATGCTAAAGAGGATGAGGGTGAGGACGAGGATGAGGACGAGGGAGAGGATGGGGTCGAGGGTAAGGATGGGTCCGAGGGCGAGGATGGGGCCGAGGATGAGCATGGGGAAGATGATGAGGACGACGATGTGGATAGAGATGGCGGTGAGTATGAGGCCGATGATGACAGTGGTGATGGTGATGGTGATCAATGGAAGATTGATCCATTACATTTTTGAATTCAGTATAACTCTTTATTTTTGACCAAATATGGAAGCCTCTTTAATTTAAGAATGCTTTAAATTGAATTTAGCTTCTTTATTAATTCTGCTTAATTATATTTAATCACATATCTTGAATAATTTTTCTTTAATATAATTGTTTCATTTGATAAATAAAGTCATGTTTTTATAAAAAAAACCCTCTAATGGAGATGCGCTATCTGCGAAAACTCACAGTGATAGTTTAGGGTGTGATAATTTGACTCTCAATTAGTAGTTTCAACTACCTAGTACTACTTTTAAAAACAAAAAATATAAAATATATATATTAATCATACCATAATCCTGAATCAAGAGTCTGTTTTCTATAACCTAAGATTAGTTTCTATAATGTGAAGGACAACTACATAGGATTTATTCGGAATCCTTGCCCAAAGATGCTGCCCCACTAATATTACTGGACCGAGCCAACACTCCGCATTCACGCCGTGGTCACACCGTGGTCACGTCATGGTCACGCCGTGGTCACGCTGCGGTCATATCGCGATCACGCCGCAGTAATGCCGCGGTAATGCCGTGATTTGTCCATGCTCTAGGATGACACCCCGTGGTGGTTCACAGTCCTGTCGGAATTCGATGTGTGATACCTAGATAGAGTTTTAGATACATTACCCACCATCCTTCCCGGACAGCCCCCCCCCCCCAGACATCCCCCCACCCGCCTCAATCCGAGGCATGGTGTGACCGGTACCACTCAAAGTGTCTTTCTTTTGTTTAAAATGGATACTCTCTTAAGTAGAAACAACTGGCATATGGAAAACAAAACAAACACATTCATATTGTGTTGATAATTTAGTAAAACGATCCATGGGTCATTTGTGATGTGTACGAGTCAGCCCCGCATCAATCCGAGGCGTGGCGTTTCCGGCACCACTCAAAGTGTCTCACTTTTATTTGAAATGGACAACATTTTAAGTGAAATCAACAACTGGCATACAAAAAACCAACCAAACGCATTCGTATTGTGTTGATACTTCAACACAATTATCTATGGGTGAATTGTGAAATGGTCGGCCAAACGACATGTTAATCGGAGGTGTCGTGTGACCGCGCTGGCTGAAAATGCTCTGTGTGTGTCGTAAATGGTCAAAACATTTGTTTAACGGTAAAATGCTTGTGGGATGACATCAGAGTGACTTTAAATTACACGAAAACACCCTAATTATTATTTGTGAGGTGTACGGGGAGACGACACATCATTAGGACGTGCGGTTTACATGGCACGATTGAATATGTGTTTTTTAGTTGTTTGGAACGATTGAAAAGCATGCATGGGGTGATCGAAACTAGACGAACGACCTCGGAATGCCATGAAATCGGACGAAAACAAAGGGTGGGTGAATTATGAAATGTTCAGCTAGACGGCATGTCGATCAGAGGTGTTGTGTGACCGCGCTGGCCGAAAATGCACTCCGCATCATGTAAATGCAAAAAACATGCCTTTAACGGTCAAATGTATGCCGAAAAACATCAGAATGACTTGAAATCACATGAAACACCCTAATTATTATTCGTGAGGTGTACGAGGAGATTCCATGTCATTTGTATGCACGGTTTGCATAGCGCGACTGAATATGTGTTTTTTAGGTGTTTGGCACGCTTGAAAACCATGCGTGGGGTGGTCGAAACCAGCCAAACAACCTATAAATGCCATGAAATCAGATGAAAACAATGGGTGGGTGAATTTTGAAATGGTTGTCCAGACGGCATGTCAATCTAAGGTGTCGTGTGACCGTGCTGGCCGAAAACGCACTCCGCGTGTCGTAAATGGCCAAAACATGTGTTTAACGGTCAAATGCATGCCGAATGACATCAGAATGACTTGAAATCACACTAAAACATCCTAATTATTATTCAAAAGTTGTACAAGGAGACGGATCCCCATTCAGAAGCGAAGTTTGTGCGG
Organism: Viscum album; assembly: GCA_963277665.1. Taxonomy (NCBI): domain Eukaryota; kingdom Viridiplantae; phylum Streptophyta; class Magnoliopsida; order Santalales; family Viscaceae; genus Viscum; species Viscum album. The sequence continues at coordinate 1,209,095,929 of OY728165.1, read as the reverse complement.
CAAGGCTGAATATGTGTTTTTTAGGTGTTCGGCGCACTTGAAATGCGTGCGTGGGGTGGTCGAAACTGGCCGAACGACCTTAGATTTCCATGAAATTGGACGACAACAAAGGTTGGGTGAATTCTGAAATGGTCGGCTAGATGGAACATCAATCGGAGGAGTCATGTGACTGTGTTCTCCGAAAATGCTCGTTGTGTGTCGTAAATGGCCGAAACATGCGTTTAATGGTCAAATGCATGCTGAACGAAATTGGAATGACTTTAAATCACAAGAAAACACCCTAATTATTATCCTTGAGGTGTACAAAGAGATGTAATGTCATTTGGACGCACGGTTTGTGCGGCACGGCAAAATATATGTTTTTAGGTGTTTGGCAGGCTTGAAAAGCGTGTATGGGGTGGTTGAAACCAGCCGAACGATCTCAGAATGCCATGAAATCAGACAACAACAAATAGTTGGTGAATTGTAAAATGGTCAGCTAGACGTCACATCAATCAGAGGTGTCGGTGACCGTGCTGGCCGAAAATGCACTCCACGTGTCGTAAATGGCCAAAACATGCGTTTAACTATCAAATGCGCATCGAACGACTTCAGAATGACTTTAAATCACATAAAAGCACCTTAATTATTATTCATGATGTGTAAGAGGAGACGCTACATCATTTGGACGCGTGGTTTTCATGGCACAACTGAATATGTGTTTTTTAGGTGTTTGGCACACTTGAAAAGCATGCGTGGGATGGTCGAAACTGGTCGAACGACCTCGGAATTCCATGAAATCAGATGACAAAAAAGGGTGGGTGAACTGTAAAATGTTTGGCCAACGGAATTTCAATCGGAGGTGTCATGTGACCGTGCTAGCCGAAAACGCACTCTACGTGTCGTAAATGGAGAAAACTTGCGATTAACGGTTAAATGCATTCCGAACGACATTAGAATAACTTGAAATCACTCAAAAACAACCTAATTTTTATTTTTGAGGTGTAATAGGAGACAGAACGTCATTCAGACGCGTGGTTTGCACGGCATGGCTGAATATGTGTTTTTTAGGTGTTTGGCAAGCTTGAAAAGCATATGTGGGGTGGTCGAAATCGGCCGAACGACCTCAGAATGCCATGAAATAGGACGACAAAAAAGGGTGGCTGAATTGTGAAATGTTTGGTTAGATGTCACGTCAATCGGAGGTGTCATGTGACCGCGCTGGCCCAAAACGCTTTCAGCATATCGTAAATGGCCAAAACATGCGTTTAACGGTCAAATGCATGCCGAACGACATCGAAATGACATGAAATCACACAAAAACACCCTAATTATTTTTAGTGAGGTTTAAGAGGAGACTCCACATCATTTGGATGTGCGGTTTGTGTGGCACGGTTGAATATGCATTTTTTAGGTGTTTGGCGTGCTTGAAAAGCGTGCATGGGGTGGTTGAAACCAGCCGAACGACCTCGGAATGCCATGAAATCAGGCGATAGCAAAGGGTGGGTGAATTGTAAAATGGTCGATGAGATGGAACGTCAATCAGAGGTGTCGTGTGACCGCACTAGCCGAAAATGCACTTAACGGTCAAATTCATGTTGAACGACATTAGAATGACTTGAAATCACATGAAAACACCCTAATTATTATTCGTGAGGTTTAAGAGGATACAGAACATCATTTGGACGTGCGGTTTGCACGGAACGACTGAAAATGTGTTTTTTAGGTGTTTGGAGCGCTTGAAAAGCGTGCGTGGGGTGGTCGAAACCGGCCGAATGACCTCAGAATGCTATGAAATCAGACGAAAACAAAGGTTGGGTGAATTTTGAAATTTTCGTCCAGACGACACGTCAATTAGAGGTGTCATGTGACTCCACTGGCTGAAAATTCACTTCATGTGTCATAAGTGGCCAAAACATGCGTTTAACGGGAAAATGAATGTCGAACGACATCAGAATGATTTGAAATCACACAAAAACACCATAATTATTATTCGTGAAGTGTACGAGGATACGCCATGTCATTCGGATATGCGGTTTGCACGACACGGCTGAATATGTGTTTTTTATGTGTTTGGCGTGCTTGAAAAGCATGCGTGCACTACTGGAAAATGTACCTATCCCCACGGTTTTCACCAAAACCGTGGGGATAGACCCCCCCTATACCCACGGTTTTGGAAAACCGTGGGTATAGGTGGATTTTGATGACCTATACCCACGGTTTGCCAAAACCGTGGGTATAGGGGGCTCTATACCCACGGTTTTGGCAAACCGTGGGTATAGGTCATCAAAATTCACCTATACCCACGGTTTTCCAAAACCGTGGGTATAGGGGGGGTCTATCCCCACGGTTTTGGTGAAAACCGTGGGGATAGGTCTGGGATAAAATACCTATACCCACGGTTTTGAAAAACCGTGGGTATAGGTCATTTTTGTGTCCGCGGGAAATTTTTTTTTTCCGCGGGAAGGAATTTTTTTTGGCGGGAACCCTATACCCACGGTTCTTCCCTCTATACCCACGGTTTTTATAACTATATTTAACTAAATAGATATATATATACATATACGTGAAGTTAGGGTAGTGGTTAGACGCGGTGTTTACAGTGAAGAGGTTGCGGGATCGAAACTCGGCGCCTGCATTATTTTAGGACCTATACCCACGGTTTTGAAACCGTGGGTAAAAGCCATTGAAACCGTGGAAATTCTCTATGTTTCGGTGACACGGTGGCAGGACACCTATACCCACGGTTTTCCAAAACCGTGGGTATAGGCTGGGGACCTATACCGACGGCGTTCCAGCCCGCGGTTCCCAAAACCGTGGGTATAGGCTATACCCACGGTTTTGGAGGCTATACCCACGGTTTTGAACCGTGGGTATAGGCCGTTTTTCCAGTAGTGGTGGTGTGGTCGAAACTAGCCGAATGGCCTCAGAATCCCATGAAATCGGACGACAGCAAAGGGTGGGTGTGTTTTGAAATGGTCGGCTAGACGGAATGTCATTCGGAAGTGTCGTGTGACTGCGCTGTCCGAAAACGCACTCTGCAAGTCATTAATCGCCAAAACAAGCGTTTATCTGTCAAATGAATGTCAAATGACATCAGAATGACTTGAAATCACTCAAAAACACCCTAATTATTATTTTTGAGGTGTATGAGGAAACGACACGTCATTTGGACACGCGGTTTGCACCGCATAGCTGAATATTTTTTTTAGGTGTTTGGCGCGCTTGAAAAGCATGCGTGGGGTGGTTGAAACCGGCCGAACGACCTCGGAATGCCATGAAATTGGACGACAACAAAGTTTGGGGAAATTGTGAAATGGTCGGCCAGATGACACGTCAATCGGAGGTGTTGTGTGACCATGCTGGATAAAAATGCTCTCTGCGTGTCGTAAATGGCCAAAACATGTGTTTAATGGTCAAATGCAAGACGAATGAAATTTGAATGACTTGAAATCATATGAAAACACCCTAATTATTATTCGTGAGGTGTAAGAGGAGAAGGAACGTCATTTGGATGTGCGGTTTGTGTAGCACGGCTGAATATGTGTTTTTTAGGTGTTTGGGATGCTCGAAAAGTGTGCGTGGGGTGGTCGAAACTGGCCGAACGACCTCAGAATTCCATGAAATCGGACGACAAAAAAGGGTTGGTGAATTGTGAAATGGTCAGCCAGACGGCACGTAAATCAGAGGTGTCGTGTGATCGTACTGGCTAAAAATGCACTTCTTGTGTTGTAAATGGCCAAAACATGCGTTTAACGTTTAAATGCATTTTGAACGATATCAGAATGACTTGAAATCACATGAAAACACCCTAATTGTTATTCTTGAGGTGTACGAAGAGACTCCACGTCATTCAGAGGTTCAGTTTGTGTGGCACGGTGGAATATGTGTTTTTTAGGTGTTTGGCGCGCTTGAAAAGCGTGCGTGGGGTGGTCGAAACTGACCAGACATCCTCATAATTCCATGAAATCGGACGACAACAAATGGTGGGTAAATTGTAAAATAGTCGGTCAAACGACGCGTCAATCAGAGGTGTCGTGTGATCGCACTGGCCCAAAAAAGCACTCTGCGTGTTGTAAATGGAAAAAACATGTGTTTAGCAGTCAAATGAATTCCAAACGACAATCAGAATGACTTGAAATCACACGAACACACCCTAATTATTATTCTTGAGGTGTAAGAGGAGACGATACGTCATTCAGACACGCGGTTTGCGCGGCGCAGCTAATTATGTGTTTTTTAGGTGTTTGGCGCGCTTGAAAAGCATGCGTTGGGTGGTCGAAACCGGTCTAACGTCCTCGGAATGCCATGAAATCGGACGACAACAAAGGGTGGGTGAATTGTGAAATTGTCGGCTAGAAGGCACATCAATCGGAGGTGTCGTGTGACTGCGATGGCCGAAAAGGCTCTCTGCGTGTCGTAAATGGAAAAAACATGCGTTTAATGGTCAAATGCATGCCGAACGACATCAGAATGACTTGAAATCACACAAAAAACATTCTAACTTTTATTCTTGAGGTGTATGAGGAGACGCCACATCATTCGAACGCACGGTTTTCACGGTATGGCGGAATATTTGTTTTTTAGGTGTTAGGAGCGCTTGAAAAGCGTTCGTGGGGTGGTCGAAACTAGCCGACCGACCTCGGAATGCCATGAAATCAGACGACAACAAAGGGTGGGTGAATTGTGAAATGGTCGGTCAGACGGCACATCAATCAGAGGTGTCGTGTGACCACGCTGGCCGAAAACGCACTCTGCGTGTCATAAATGGCCAAAACATGCGTTTAACGGTCAAATGCATGATGAACGACATCGGAATTACTTCAAATCACACGAAAACACCCTAATTAATATTCATGAGGTGTACGAGGAGATGACATGTCATTCGGACGCACATTTTTCACCGCTAGGATGAATATTTTTTTTAGATGTTTGGCACGCTTGAAAAGCGTGCATGGGGTGGTCGAAACCGGATTAACGACCTCGGAATTCCATGAAATTGGAAAAAAACAAAGGGTGGGTAAATTATAAAATGGTTGGCTAGACGGCACATCACTCGGAGGTGTCATGTGACCGTGCTAGCCGAAAATGCATTCCGCATGTCGTAAATGGCCAAAACCTGCATTTAATGGTCAAATGAAAGATGAATGAAATCGGAATGACTTGATATCACATGAAAACACCCTAATTATTATTCATGAGGTGTACGAGGAGACTTCACATCATTCGGACACGCGGTTTGCACGGCACTACTAAATATTTCTTTTTTAGGTGTTTGTCGTGCGTGAAAAACGTGTGTGGGGTGGTCAAAACCGGCTGAACAACCTCAGAATGCCATGAAATTGGACGAAAACAAAGGGTGTGTGAATTTTGAAATGTTCGGCCAGATGGCATGTCAATTGGAGGTGTTGTGTTACCGCACTGGCCGAAAACGCACTCTGCGTGTCGTAAATGGCCAAAACATGCATCTAACGGTCAAATACAGGTCGTACGACATCGTAAAGACTTGAAATCACACGAAAAAACCCTAATTATTATTCTTGAGTTTTATGTGGAGATGGCATGTCATTCGGACGCATAGTTTTCACGGAACAGCTGAATATGTGTTTTTTAGGTGTTTAGCGCGCTTCAAAAGCATGCGTGGGGTGGTCAAAACTGGCCAAACGACCTTGGAATTCCATGAAATCAGACGACAACAAAGGGTGGGTGAATTTTGAAATGTTTGGCTAGAATCCACGTCAATCGGAGGTGTCGTGTGACCACGCTAGCCAAAAATGATCTCTGCATGTTGTAAATGGCCAAAACATGCGTTTAACTGTCAAATGCATGCCGAACGAAATCGGAATGACTTGAAATCACACGAAAACACCCTAATTATTATTTGTGACGTGTACGAGGAGACGAAACATCATTCGGATGGGTGGTTTGCATGGAATGGCTGAATATGTGTTTTTTAGGTGTTTGGCGTGATTGAAAAGCGTGTGTGGGGTGGTCAAAACCGGACGAACGACATTAGAATGTCATGAAATCGAACGAAAACAAAGGCTGGGTGAATTTTGAAATGGACGGCTAGACGACACATCAATCATAGGTGTCGTGTGACCGCGCTGGCCGAAAAGCACTCCGCGTGTCGTAAATGGACAAAACATGCGTTTAACAGTCAAATGAATGCCGAACGACATCGGAATAACTTTAAATCACACGAAAACACCTTAATTATTATTATTGAGGTGTATGATGAGACTCCATGTAATTCGAACGCACAGTTTGCGTGGCACGGCTGAATATGTGTTTTTTAGGTGTTTGGCGTGCTTGAAAAGCATGCGTGGGGTGGTCGAGACCGGCCGAACGACCTCAGAATGATATGAAATCAAATGAAAACAAAGGATGGGTGAATTGTGAAGTGGTCAGCTAGACGGAACGTCAATCGGAGGTGTCGTGTGACCGCGCTGGCCGAAAACGCACTCCGCGTGTCGTAAATGGCCAAAACATGCGTTTAACGGTCAAATGCATGCGGAACGACATCATAATGACTTGAAGTCACACTAAAGCACCCTAATTTTTTTTGAGATGTATTAAGTGACTACACGTCATTCGGATGCGCTGTTTGCACAGCATGGATTAATATGTGTTTTTTAGGTGTTTTGCGTGCTTGAAAAGCATGCGTGGGGTGGTCGAAACTGGTCGAACGATCTCAGAATGTCATGAAATTGTTCGACAACAAATGGTGGGTGAGTTGTGAAATGTTCATCCAGACGTCACATCAATCGGAGGTGTTGTGTGACCGCGCTGGCCGAAAATGCTCTTTGCGTGTCATAAATGGCCAAAACATGCGTCTAACAGTCAAATGCATGCCGAACGACATCGGAATGACTTGAAATCACATGATAACACCCTAATTATTATTCATGAGGTTTAGGAGGAGAAGATATGTCATTCAAATGTGCAATTTTTGTGGCATGTCTGAATATGTGTTTTTAGGTGTTTGGCACGCTTGAAAAGCATGCATGGGGTGGTCGAAACCGGCCGAACAACCTCGAATTTCCATGAAATCAGACGAAAACAAAGGGTGGTTGAATTGTAAAATGGTCAACCAGGAATCACGTCAATCGGAGGTGTCGTGTGACTACGCTGGCCAAAAACTCACTCTACGTGTCGTAAATGGCCAAAACATTCGTTTAACGGTCAAATTAATGCCGAATGACATCGAAATGACTTGAAATCACATGAAAACACCCTAATTATTATTCGTGAGGTGTACAAGGAGACATCGCTTCATTCGGACGCGTGGTTTGCGTGGTATGACTGAATATGTGTTTTTAGGTGTTTGACGCACTTGAAAAGCATGTGTGGGGTGGTTGAAACCAGCCAAACGACCTCAGAATGGAATGAAATGGTACGACAACAAAGTTTGGGTAAATTTTGAAATGGTCGGCCAGACGGTAGATCAATCGGAGTTGTCGTGTGACCACGCTTGCTGAAAACGCTCTCTGCATGTCGTAAATGGACAAAACATGCGCTTAATGGTCAAATACATGCCGAACGACATTGTAATGACTTGAAATCACACAAAAACACCCTAATTATTATTCGTGAGTTGTACGAGGATACGACATATCATTCAAATGCATGGTTTGCACGGCATGGCTGAATATGTGTTTTTTAGGTGTTTGGCGTGCTTGAAAAGCGTGCGTGGGGCGGTCTAAACCATCCGAACAACCTTGGAATGCCATGAAATCGGATGAAAACAAAGGTTGGGTGAATTTTAAAATGGTCGCCCAGATGGCATGTCAATCGGAGGTGTCATGTGACCGCACTGGCCGAAAAGGCTCTTTGTGTGTCGTAAATGGCCAAACATGCATTTACCGGTCAAATGAATGCCGAACGACATCGGAATGACTTGAAATCACAAGAAAACACCCTAATTATTATTCCTGAGGCATACATGGAGACGTGACATCATTCAGACGCATGGTTTGTGTGGCACGGCTGAATATGTGTTTTTTAGGTGTTTGGCGCGCTTGAAAAGCATGCGTGGGGTGGTCGAATCTGATCGAATGCATTTGGATTGTGTTGATACTTTATAAAAATAATCAATGAGTCATTTATGACATGTACGAGTCAAAACCTCCTCAATCTGAGGCGCGGTGTGGCCGACACCACTCAAAGTGTCTCTCTTTTGTTTCAAAAGGACATCATTTTAAGTGAATACAACAACTGACATATGAAAAACTGATCAAATAAATTCGAATTCTGTTAAAACTTTAAGAAAATGATCCATGGGTCATATGTGACATTTACGAGTCATCCCCACCTCAATCTAAGGGCTGGTGTGGCTGGCACCACTCAAAGTGTTTCTCTTTGGTTTTAAATGGACAAGATTTTAAGTGAAAACAACAACTGGCATACTTAAAACTGACCAAACGCATTCGGATTGTGTTGATATTTTAGGAAAATGATCCATGGGTCATTTTTGAAATGTATGAGTCTAACACGCCTCAATACGAGGCGCAATGTGGCCGACACCACTCAAAATGTTTCTCTTTGGTTTTAAATGGACATCATTTTATGTGAAAACAACAACTGACATACAGAAAATCAACCAAATGCATTCAGATTCTATTGAACCTTTAGGAAAATAATACATGGATCATCTTTTACGTGTACACATTAACCCCGTCTCAATCTGAGGAATGGTGTGACTAGAAACACTCAAAGTGTCTCACGTTTCTTTGAAATGGAAAACATTTTTAAGTGAAAACAACAACTAACAAACAGAAAACGGACCAAATGCATTTTGATTTTGTTGATACTTTAGGAAAAAGATTCATGGGTCATTTGTGATGTGTATGAGTCAACCCCTCCTCAATCTGAGTCCCAGTGTGGCTGGTACCACTCAAAGTGTCTTTCTTTTGTTTAAAATGGATACGCTTTTAAGTAAAAACAACCGGCATATAGAAAACTGAACAAAAACATTCAGATTGTGTTGATACTTTAGAAAAAAGATCCATGGGTAATTTTTGACATGTATGAGTCAACACCACCTCAATCCAAGGTGCGGTGTGGCCAGCACCACTCAAAGTGTCTCTCCTTTGTTTAAAAAGGGCATCATTTTAAGTGAATACAACAACTGAAATTCACACTCATCAACGATAGTCGAAAACCCTTTTTCATGAGTAGGGTAGTTTAACTCATGGGTTTATAAGTGACTAGACTCCTAAGAAAATACCTTTTCACCATATATTATAAAAAATACAACTTCAATGCAAAATGCATCAAAAATCATTACATAACCAAATCTAGGATCAGAAAAAAAAATGGGATTTGAGCCAATTTCAAAATCTTATTCAACTCTAATAAGTATTTCTCTGACTATTCTTTCGATTAGAATTTGATGGGGGGGTGGGGGTTTTGTTGGTTGGGGGGTTGTGTAGGGTTGAGGTGAATTACTACTAGAAGAGTGGTTGTCATATAATGATTGAAATGGGTGTAAATAATGTTTGTGTTATTGAAACTGTTATTAACTCTACTGGATGATTGTTTTCATATGAAGATTGAAATAAGGAATTGTAGTACATGACATGGTTGGAAGAGTTTTATGGTTTTTTGTGTTTTTTGTGCTATTTTAGGTGTTTTTCATGCTGTTTTAATTCTGTATGTGGGTTTTGTGATATTTTTTATGCCAGTGTATACTGGAGGGGCTACTGGAGGGCTGTTGTGCAACAGTTCTAAAAAAACACAATACCAACGGTTTTAAACCGTTTGTATAATAGTTCTGTAAAAACACAATACTAATGGTTTTAAACCATTGGTATAGAAAAACACAATACCAACGGTTTTAAACCGTTGGTTTACTTTGAGAGAAATTTATATATACCAACTGTTTCTGGAAGCCATTGGTTGAAATGTTATACAAACATATACCAACGGTTAGCCTACAATTGTTGGTATATCAATAAATACAGTGGGCTATACCAACATTTTAGATCAAACCATTGGTATAGGGCTTTCCTCATAGCTTACTACCCTACGGTTTGGAAAACAGTTGGTATAGCCTATACCAACAGTTTTCCAGCCTATACCAATGGTTTTGAAACCATTGGTATAGCCTTCTTTTCTAGTAGTGAATGATTAATTTGATTCTGGATCATTTCATTGTTTCATATCTTCCCAGTTTACTAAGAAAATTAGATATTTCCAATTTGATTTAACAAGAGATTTGTCATTCAAAACTCATAAGGGAAGTATCATTGCAACAATGTTTTGGGAATCAGTTCCCACTAAGGAATATAAATGTTATTTATCTGATGATTTCATCACCAAACCCATGATTTAATTTGATATAATCTTCAGTATGGATTGGCTTTTGGACCATGATGAGAAAATTTATTATAATAATAAGGAGGTTAAAATTTTTGAAGATGATAAGGAGTACCTTATCTTTAGAGAAGAAATGTCACCACCTAATTCTTATCTAGATCCACCCCCAGTACATCAACTAAATTAAATTATTGGGGAGGAAGAGAATTAAATAACTATGGGTGAGAAAAAGAATGTTAAAATAGAGGATGTACATATTATGCAATAATATGTTGATGTGTTTCCAGAGGATTTACCTGGACATCCTCCTGAATGAAAAATTGAGTTTTCCATTGACTTAATTCTTGGTTCAAGGCCCATATCAAAGACCTCTTATAGAATATCCACTTTGGAATTAGTGGAACTAATGAACAACTAGAGGAATTGAGTAATAAGGGATTGATTCTCCCAAGTGTTTCTTTGTGGGAAGCCCCCGTTCTTTTTGTTAAGAAGAAAGATGGATCTATGAGGTTATGCATTGACTACAGGGAGATCAATGCTATAACAATAAAGAATAAGTATCCCCTACCTCGTATTGATGATTTATTCAACCAAATTCATGGGGCTCATTAATTTTCAAAGATTTACCTTTGATCTGGATATCATCAGTTGTGTGTGAAAAAAGAATACATTTCGAAAATAGCATTTTGAACTAGGTACGGGCATTACAAGTTTACAGTAATGCCTTTTGGATTGACTAATTCACCCTCTGTCTTCATGGATCTAATGTATCGAGTTTTCAATGAATATCTTGATGACTTTATGGTGGTATTTATTGATGATGTCTTGGTATACTCCAAAAGCTTCAAAGATCATGAAAATCACTTTCGCATTATTCTAAAGACTCTTAGAAGACATGAATTGTATGGGATGTTTAGCAAGTGTGAATTGTTGCTTCAGGGTATTTCTTTTATTGGCCATATTGTCTCTAAGGATGGAGTCTTTGTTGATTCTTCTAAGACCAAGGCAATCCAAGAATGGCCAACACCAATGAGTCTAACTGAGGCACATATTTTTATTGGTTTAGCAGGTTATTATCAACATTTCGTCCAGAATTTTCCTTAGTTGGCTAACCCATTAAGAAATATCACATGAAAAAAGGTTAAATTTTTTTGGAAAAAAGTGTGTGAATAATTTTTTGAATAATTGAATAGAAGATTATTCAATGCTTCTATCTTGACTCTACCATCGGGGAATGATGGGTTTGTTATTTATAGTCATGCTTCAATGAATGGACTTGGTTGTTTCATTATGAAGAATGATAGGGTTATTCCCTATGCATCACGACAGCTAAAAATTCCGGAGCAAAACTATCCTACTCATGATCTTGAGTTATCATCTGTATTCTTTTCTTTAAAGATTTGGATACACTATCTCTATGGTGAAAAATGTGAGATATATACCGATCACAAGAGATTGAAGTATATTTTATCACAGAATGAACTCAACATGAGGCAAAGGAGATGGCTTGAACTACTCAAGGATTATGATTTCACTATACACTAGCACCTGGGGAAGGTAAATAAGGTGGAAGATGCTTTGAGCAGAAAGGATCATGGATTTTTGAACAAGATGAGAGTTGAAAAGGCTCTTATATACATGGATCTAGTAAATGTGGATATGGGAATCACCATGGAAGGTGAAGCATCAATACTTTTTCAAATTTTTGACGAACCATATTTACTAGAAATGTTAAAGAGTTATTAGACTAGTGATGAAGAGTTTCAAATAAAGATTAAGGATACGAATGATGGGAGATTGAGTGACTTTGTGTATGAAGATGGAATTTTGAAATTTGGGAAGAGACTTTGTGTTCCTGATATACCTGATATAAAAAGGGAATTGTTGGATGATTCTCATAGTTAAAATTTCTATATACACCCTGGGAGCACCAAAATGTATAGAGATTTGAAGGAACATTTTTCATTGGACAACATGAAGAGAGAGATTTCGGATTTTGTGTCATGATGTATGGTATGTCAACAAGTGAAATCTAGAAGGCAATAGTTTGGACGAGTCATGCAAACTCTTCTCATACCTAAGTGGAAATGGGATAATATTATGATGGACTTTGTCATGGGACTACCAAAGACTCTTAGAAGGAACGATGCAATATCGGTCGTTGTTGATCATCTTACCAATTCAGCACATTTTCTTTCTATAAGAGAAGATTTACCACTTGAATGTATAGAAAGACTATAAATTAATGAATTTGTGAGACTAATCGAGTACCCCTATTGATTATTTCTAATAGTGATCCACATTTTACATCAAGATTTTGGAAAAGTCTTCAGAAATACCTGGATACAGAACTTCATTTGAGCACTGCCTACCACCCCCAAACTGTTGGAAAATCAGAACAGACTATTCAAACCTTATAAGACATGTTGAGATCATGCTCACATGACTTTCAAGGTATGTGGGTTCAATATTTACCTCTGGTAGAATTTTCCTACAACAATAGCTTCCATTCAAGTATTCACATGGCACCATATAAAGCGTTATATAGAAAGAGGTGTCACACACCAACCTGTTGGGATGATGTTGGTGAAAGAAAACTCATAGGCCCTAAACTTGTGGAGGAAATGATGGAAAAGGTAAAGGTAATCCAAACTCACATAAAAGCAGATCAAAGTAGCCAGAAGAGCTATGTCGATAACCAAAGAAAGTATTTGTAATTTCAGGTAGGAGATCATGTTTTATTGAAGGTATCTCCATTGAAGGGTGCTTTAAGTTTTGGTAAGAAGGTAAAATTAAGTCTCAGGTACATCGGAACTTTCAAAATTCTAGAACGAATTGGGGTTGCAGCTTACTGTTTTTCAATGTTGCCAAGTATCTCCATAGTTCACGATGTGTTCCACGTATCAATGTTGAGAAAATACATGTATGACCCAACGCATTTACTCACCTATGAAGAATTAGAACTGGAACTTGATCTGCCTTATTGCGAAGAGCTTGTAAATGTTCTTGATATAAGAGAAACAAGTGCTGAGAAACCGGATGACTCGTCTAAAAAAGGTTCTATGGATAAACCATAAGATGGAAGAGGCAACATGGGAACCTGAGGAACTTATGATGAAGAACCACCCGAGTGTATTTATAACGACCCACACTTCACATACATTTTTATTACTTCAGAATTTAAGTATACTTATTAAAACATATAACAAAACCATGGTAGGACCGTATAGGTATGGTGTCTTTAGAAACTAGGAAACATAAACAACTGGTTCATAAAGAATCTACATTGTCTCCCATTTATTTCGTCATATCTGGAGTCCCTTTTGGCATATCCTACTTAATACCCTTCTTCTTGAACTGGGGAAAAGAAAAAATACAAAAAGGTGATCTCAAATTCTCAGTAAGGGTAAACAAAAGAAATATCATTCATATCATATTCATTAGAACATAACATTTTGAAAATCTTAACCTGCAAAAGAGATCTGAATTTCATAACAATGGATAAATCATAGTAGTGAAATGTAATCCCAATAATCATAACATAAAACATGAAACTTTGTGACATACACACATAATCATAGATAATCATTTCTTAGTATTCAAGACTCATTGCCAAGACTATCTTAGCGGAAAAAGTCCATTTCTGAACCGAGTTCACTCCTTGTTTCAGTCCGGTTTCACTGAACCGGATTAACCTGTCATTCCAGCCATGTCTATCTCATGAGATATAAATCTTTACCCAATGTATTGGAGGGAGATATAGGTCCCACCCATCTCATAATGAAACCATTCTTATGTGTGCCACAAAATCATAAATCATACATCATAGCATAACCCATGAAATAAAAATAGGATTCTTAAACATCGTGTCATCATAACATAATCCATATAAGATAAAACGACTTTATAAAAATAATTCCATCATAACATAATAAAATAAATGTAAAAATAGGTATATAAATAGAACCCTTTATTATCTGAGATGGAATTTTTTTTGATAAAACGCTTGAACTCCATTCTTCAGGAAAATATCCTTTCTACTTCAAAAAAAATTTCCTTTCTTAAAATGTCATATAATTTTAAACTAAAAGAAGTTGATTAAAAATAAACTTGAAAAATTGTAAAGGAATATTCATGGAAATAATGTTCTAAAAATCCATTCATGCTGTATAAGTTAAAAAAACATTCTTCTCGTTCTTTGGCCGGAAAATTCAAAAAATTAACTCATACTAAAAATGACAAAAGATTTACATTCATATCTTTTACTAAAATCTCACCAATGGGTAAATTTGGATTTAAACAATTGTAAGATGATATTAATTATATTACATATTGAGGAAACATGGATTTGGATTATAAATATTCCCCCGTAAATTCGGAATTATAAACAATCTCGAAAAAAAATGAGATTGCGATATTTTCCCTTACCTTAGGTCCGATTTGCTTCGTAAGTGTCTAAAACTCCTGTATAATGAATAAAATAATGTAATTGACTTATTCCAGAATCATAATCATGGTTATGATATCATATATGGTCATATTCTTAGCTTCTTATTAGTAAAATTTCATTTCTACTTGTTATTCGGGTGTTTATTGCTTTTTGTTCTTATGCATGTTTTGTCGAATAAATTCTTATTCTTCTCTTTATGATATAGATACATAATTTCCAGAATGTTATTAGTGTAATATATATCATATTTATTCATTAAATTCATTTATATAATCATTATGTAATGAAGATCATGTAGAACGAGTCGCATCACATCGTGGAGACGGTAGGTCGTACGTACGCACGAGCGATGATATCGTTCCCATGATCATGGAATTGTATTTAAGTGTATGTATAATATTTCAGAATCAATATCAATTTAAAATAATCATATATAGTTATTCTCTAAACCATTATACCCATACGAGTATGGTGGTGGTGGAAAATAGATTACACCACGGTGTGGAGACGGTATTCCGTACATACGCACGCGCGGTGATTTTATTTTCCATAGGATGGATATAAGGTGAAATAGGGTTGTTTCATATTTATAATAACATATCAGTATATTAGTGATATTGATCTTATTACTTCATAATTAAACAACTAAATAAGAATAAGTAGAAGAAGAAATAAAGTTGAAAGAATCGGTAACGGACATTACCTCTTCTTTGAAGCGCCTCTTCTTAACCTCATCTTAGGGCACTAAATATGGTCTTTAGAGAATACCAAGACCTCTATGATGTTTATAGGGAAGTTTAGAAGATAAATTTGAGTGGTTTGGCCGATCTTGAAGTCTCAATGTGGTGTGAGTAGGGGAGGGAGGAGGTGCCCTTTTATAAGGGAGGAGAGGGGCACCTTAGGAAAACTTCAATTATTATTTTATTATAAAGTCATATTCGTTTTTTAATAGCTAAAAATTGATTTATTTAGAAGATAAGGTGGTTATGGGTCTAAATAATCTCAACCAATGGGTTTTAGACAAGTTTAGGTTACTATTTTAACTTTATCTTTTATATTTAACTATAAGTTAAATAATTTAACTTTTACTGTGCCTTCTTGTTTTCTTACACTATAAGGTTAATAAACTTACTATAACAATCCAAACAAATGACAAGTTGTTCATTATTAATTTATATATCCTTATCTAAGTCATTTGTCCGAACAATATATTTTTTGGAATAAAAAAAATAATATAATATTTGTTTTAAAAAGTATTTTATTTCAATTTTGACACTATTTGGTACATGATTTTTGTGAAAATCATAACAGCATGATTAGTTAGAAAAAAGTTAATTAAATAAATACTAACATGTCATATTAACCTAGAAAATTATTGGAATTCATAAAAAGTATCAAATTACATTTATTTGGGTATTTATAACATCAATTTTGTTAATATTTCATTAATAAGATAATTAGTGCATCATCATTGTGTCAAAAATAAATTAAATTATTTAATGTCTAAAAATTATAAATAAAATACCATTATGTAGGAAATATTTTTATCTTTCTAATGAATATTCATAGTCAAATTTATCTTATGAATAACCCTATATTAAAAATGTTTTAGTTATTAAACTTTAATTTTAACTATTTTAACTCTTCTTTAAATAAAATAATATTAAATGTCCTAATCTAATCCAAGTGGATCTAAATGGTCATATTTCATTCCTAAGGTTGTTTTTTGTCGAATTACACTTATCCAATAGAATTAGGACATGTTTTAGGATTATAATAATATCATTTTTACCCTTAATTACCCTATTTAATTTTAACTGTGGTAAAAAAAGTAAAAAGTTAATATTCACTAAAAATTATTTTCATCTCATTGAACCACATTTTAGTCCTTAATATTAAATTTGTCTCTCGGATTTTCGAAATTCCACTCACAGAAGCAGTAAAATTAAGTTTTATGTGAATTTGAAAATTCTCCTTGGAGGTGGGTAAAAGACGGTGAAAAGTTCAATAAAATTTTTATATGTCTAAAATTATTATAAAATGACTCCAATGAATTAATTTGAACTTATATAGGTATTATGTATCAATTTTGACCTAAAATAAATTTAAATAAAATAAATAATTATTTAAATAAAAAGTTGGTTTTTAAATAGTAACCATGTGTTTTCACTATTCATCAAAAATTGAATGTTTTCAAAAGAATACCAAAATTTCACCCTAGGCTAATTTCGATATTCCGAATCCAAAAATGAAGTCCTTGTTGAAAGATAAAATTTAAAAAAATTTAAAAAGTCGGTATTACTATTCATAACAGCTAGTTTTAATAATATTTTAATAGCATATCATTGTTTAGTGAAACTCGGTATTGCGTACAATGTAAGCAATCGACGAAGGTCGCGATTGCGTGTAAATAAAGTCAAGCTAGTGTAGTGTGTAGTGAACGATTTCTTTGATGATGTATAAAACATAAAAACAAAATATTTCTCATAAAAATCTCATCTGTTACATTCTACCCCCCTTAAAATGAATTTCGCCCTCGAAATTCGTCACTTTTTAACAAACAGATGAGGATACCTCTCCCTCATCATATCCTCAAGATCCAATGTAGCTTCTTCTAATTGGTGGTTTCTCCATAAAACATTCACCAAGAAAGTGGTCTTGTTCCGTAGGACTTTTTCGCTATGATCCAGAATCTCTATCGGCTGTTCTTCATAAGAAAGATCTTGCTCCAACGGTATAACTTCTGAGCATAGTACATGTGAAGGATCATGTATGTACTTTCTCAGGAGAGATACATGGAACACATTTTGAACTTGAGAGAGATTCTATGGAAGCAGCAATCGGTAAGCTATCGTCCCAACACGATCCAGTATTTCAAAAGGACCGATATACCTAGGGCTCATCTTTCCCTTCTTTCCAAATCTCATTACTCTATTCCAAGGAGATATTCGTAAGAACACTTTATCACCCACTTCAAACTCTAGGTCTTTCCTTTGGTTACCGGCATAACTTTTCTGTCGACTCTGAGCTGCTGTTATGTGTTGTTGAATAGATCGGACATTTTCTTCCATCACATCAACAAGATCAGGTCCTAATAGCTTTCTTTCCCCAACTTCATCCCAGAAAGTTGGAGTCCTGCATTTCTTTCCATAGAGAGCTTCATAAGGAGCCATCCGAATACTACAGTTAAAGATATTATTATAAGAAAATTCCACCAAAGTTACGTGTTGATCCCAAACACCTTTGAAATCCATAGAGCATGCTCTTAACATATCTTCTAGAGTTTGAATTGTTCTCTCAAACTGACCATTTTTCTGAGGATGATAAGAAGTGCTGAAACTCAACTCTGTATCCAGAGTATGCTGAAGACTTCACCAAAACTTTGAGGTAAACCTCGTATCCTGATCAGATATAATTGAAAGTGGTACTCCATGCCATCTTACCACTTCTTTTACATATATCCTGGCAATCTGATCTAGAGAGAAACCTTCTCTAATAGCAATGAAGTGTGATGAAATCATAAGATGATAAACTATGACCCAGATAGCATTATTTCCTTTTTATGTTTTAGGATGTCCGGTGACCAAGTCTATAGTGATGTTTTCCCATTTCTATTCAAGTATGGGTAATGGTTGTAACATCCCCTTAGACTTCTGTCTCTCAGCATTAACTTGCTGACAAACCAAGCATCGAGAGACATATTCAGTAACATCTCTTTTCATTCCATACCACCATAAGTACTCTTTTAGGTCCCTATACATCTTCGTTCTTCCAGGATGAATAGAGAATGATGAACTATGAGCCTCATCCAGTAGCTCCTTCTTTAATTTTGGGATGGGAGGAACACCAACCCGATTCCTGAACCTTATTATCCCATCACAATCACGGTTGAATTCAGAAACATTTCTCACCTACTTTTGTAAATCTACATCTTCTTTCTATGCCTCTTTAATAATCACATGTATAGATGGTTGAACATTTATTTGAAAAGATAATATTTCTCTCATTCCATTATAATTCCAAGATAAATCCATTGTAAATCCATAAATATTGGATCTTTTGGGATCCTCATCATGGATAATATAGCATGGTCTTGTCGACTTAATGCATCTGCCACCTTGATTTCTTTTCCAGGGTGATAATGAATTGAGCAATATTAATATTTAATCAGATCCAACCATCTTCTTTGGCACATATTCAGCTCCTTTTGTGTGAAAATATACTTTAAACTTTTATGATCAGTATAAATATCACACCTTTCACCATAAATATAGTGCCTCCATATTTTTAATGCAAAGATTACCGCAGCTAACTCCAAATCCTGATTTGGGTAATTTTGCTCATGGATTTTCAACTGTCATGAGGCAGAAGCTATCACCATATCAATTTGCATGAGAACACACCCCAATCCCTTCTTGTACGCATCACTATAGATCACAGACCTTTCTCCACTACAAGGCAGTGTGAGAATAGGGGCACTGGATAACCTTCTTTTTAACTCCTTGAAATTCGCTTCACACTCCTCCGTCCAAACGAACTTAACTCCTTTTTGAGTCAACCTTGTGAGGGGATTAGATAATCGTGAAAAATCTTTCACAAAACATCGATAATATCTATCCAAACCAAGAAAACTTCAGATCTGAGTTACTATTGTTGGTCTCGACTATCTTTATATAACTTATGTCTTTACTGGATCCATATATATCCCTTCATTTGAGATTATGTGACCCAAAAATGCAACTTTTTAAGCAAAAAATCACACTTGGTAAATTTGGCATAAATCTTCTCCATTCTCAGGGTCTTCAATATAATTCTCAAGTGATCTTCATGTTATTCCTTGCTCTTTGAATAGAAAAGAATATCTTCTATAAAGACTACCACAAACTGATCAAGATAGTCTCTAAAGACTCTATTCATCATATCCTTGAAGATAGTAGGGGCATTAGTAAGACCAAATGGAATCACTATAAATTCATAGTGTCCATACCTTTTACGGAAAGACGTCTTTGGTATATCCTCCATTTTGACCCTTAATTGATGATACCCTGAATGAAGATCAATCTTGGAAAAGTATTGAGCTCCTCAAATTTGGTCAAATAAGTCATCAATGCGCGGGAGAGGATATTTTTTCTTCATCGTGATCTTGTTAAGTTCTCCATAATCAATGCAGAGTCTCATTGATCCAACTTTCTTCTTAACAAATAGAATAGGTGCTCCCCAAGGTGACCCACTAGGGCGTATGAATCCTTTATCAAGATTCTCTTGGAGTTGCTTCTTCAATTCCAGCAACTCAATTGCTGCCATTCTATAAGGTGTCTTTAAAATAGGTAAATCACCCGGTACGAGTTCTATTGAAAACTCAACTTCACGATTTGGTGGAAGACCAGGCAATTCCTCTAGAAAGACATCATAAAACTCCCCTACAATGGGAATATTCTTAATTGAGAGTTTCTCTCCAACCATTTGAGTTAAATAACCTTCATTTAGTGGAATCAAGACCCATAAGATGGAACAAATTTCCACTGGAAGGTTATGTTCATCCTTGCATCGATAGACAATCATATATTGATCTATAATATGAAATGTCACTTCCCTTCTTTCGAAATTGATATGAGATGAATATAAAGAAAGCCAATCCATGCCAATAATCACATAAAATTCCATTATAGGAAGGATCACAAGATTTGCAGGAAGTAATTTCCCACAAACTTCAATCAGAGAAGAATTATAAACTTTTTATGCGACTTTTGTGCAATTAGGAGTTGTCAAAGCTAACTCAACATCTAATTATTGAGCTAATATGGCGATACCCTTAGAAAATTATTCAGAAATAAAAGAGTCGGTGGATCCAGAATCAAATTAAACATTGGATACTTTAGAGTGGATGGTAAGTGAACCTTTCACCACTTCGTTATCATACTCCACATTGCTAATAGAAATTGCATGTGACTTTCTTTTGTCTTTATCCTTAATAGTTTGTTGATGTCGATCATCATCAACAACCCTTGGATTAGGGAAATTATTAGAATAATGCCCCATTTCCTTGCACTTGTAACATTGAAGGGTAGTAGGTGCACTCTGTGTAGCCTTTTCTTTGTTCACATCACGAGACATCTTCTTCCCATCATTGAGGCATTCAAATGCCCGATGACCTTCCTTTCCACATTTTAAAAATTTACTTGCCCCTTTAAGACAACACCCTCCATGTTTATTTCCACACTTTGATCATAAAGGAAAACTCATATTCTTTTCAGTGTGCTCTTTAGATTTTCCTTTGAATTCCATTTTCCTCTTCTTATCAAACCCATATGACTGATGGGTTACTCCAATCTCCATCTCACCCTTGAGAGCACATCGAACGATTTCCCCATAGCTATTGAAGTACCTTATGGCTAACTCCCTTCGAATACTTAAGCCACTAAAGAATCGATCAATCTTACTCTCAGGTTGGATAATAATCCCAGAAGCATACCTTGCATGTCATGTAAAATTTTCATCGTAGGTACCAACAGATTAATCATCCTTTTACTTTAGTTCAAGAAACTCCTTCTCTATCTTTGTTTGAAGAATACGAGGGAAGTACTTATTGAAAAATAAGTTCTTGAACTCATCCTATTCCATGGACTCAATTTCATCTCATATCCTCGTATTCTTAATAATATTCCACCATTGATCAGCTTCACCTTCCAAACGATAAACTGCTAAGATGACTTTATCATTCTAAGAACATTGAAGAACTGAAAATATCTTTTCAGTGGTACTGATCCATTGTTCATCCACTAATGGATCAGTAGACCCACTGCATGAGGGTGGACGCTGCCTCATGAAGGATTCAACAGAATGTTTCTCCTTCCTTTTCTCATTTTAAGTATTGCATGATTCATAGCTTGATAAAGTTGTGTGAGCATGGCTACAAGATTTTGCATTCCTACTCCCATAACGTTTGGTTGCTCAGGGGGAAAATCATTGCATTGCCCATCGCATTCCGCATTAACGCGGTTCCATCGGGTTCCATCCATTGACTAAAACCAAGAAGAATAGTGTGATTGACACTGATTATAATAGGAAAACCACATAATCAAAAATAAAATTTCACACTTAAGGTCTTATCATAGGCATGGACATTTCTAAAACACTAATATTGTTCTATGCTTGGATATATCCATAGTGTTCTTGCTAAGGCTTTCACATCCTATTTTCCAAAGGTTGACTATACCCTTCCTCTGATACCAATTATAACAACCCATACTTTAAAAACATTGTTACTAATTCATAATTTAAGTATACTTATTACAACATATAACAAAACCATGGTAGGACCGTATAGGTATAGTGTCTTTAGAAACTGGGAAACATAAACAACTGGTTCATAAAGAATCTATATTGTCTCTAATTTATTTCATCATATCTAGAGTCCATTTTGGAATATCCTACTTAGTACCCTTCTTCCTAACCTAGGGAAAATAAAACATACAAAAGGGTTAGATAAAATGCTCAGTAAGGGTAAACAAAAGAAATATCATTCATATCATATTCATAAGAACATAACATTTTGAAAATCTTAACCTGCAAAAGAGATCTGAATATCATAACATGGGATAAATCATAGTAGTGAAATTTAATCCCAATAATCATAACTTAAAACATGAAACTTTGTGGAATACACACATAATCATAAAGAATCATTTCTTAGTAGTCAAGACTCATTGCCAAGACTATCTTAGCAGACAAAGTCCATTTCTGAACTGAGTTCACTCCTCATTTCAGTCCTGTTTCACTGAACTGGATTAACCTTCCATTCCAGCCATGTATATCTAATGAGATATAAATATTTACCCAATGCATTGGAGGGAGATATAGGTCTCACCCATATCATAATGAAACCATTCATATTTGTGCCCCAAAATCATAAATCATACATCATAGCATAACCCATGTAATAAAAATGGGATTCTTAAACATTGTGCCATCATAACATAATCTATATAAGATAAAAGGACTTCATAAAAATAATTCCATCATAACACCATCAAATCAATGTAAAAATAGGGATATAAACAGAACCCTATATTATCTTATATGGAAAATAATTTTGATAAAACGCTTGAACTCCACTCTTGAGGAAAATATCCTTTCTACTTCAAATTTTTTTTCCTTTTTTAAATTGTCATATAATTTTAAACTAAAAAAAGTTGATTAAAAATAAACCTTAAAACTTGTAAAGGAAGCTTCATGTAAATAATGTTCTAAAAATCCATTCATTCCATATAAGTTAAAAAACATTCTTCTCGTACTTTGGCTTGAAAAGCCAAAAAAGTACCTCGTACTAAAAACGACAAAAGATTTCTGTTCATATCATTTGATAAAAACTCACCATTGGGTAAAATTGGATTTAAAAAATTGTATTTGGATAGGAATAATATTACATATTGAGGAAACATGGATGTGGATGATAAATATTCCCCAGTAAATTCGGAAGTATAAACAATCTCGGATAAAAATGAGATTGCGATATTTTCCCTTACCTGAGGTCTGATTTGCTTCATAAGTGTCCGAACCTCCTGTATAATGATTTAAATAATTTCATTCACTTATTTAAGAATTATACTAATTTTTATTATATCATATATTTTCATATTATTAGCTTCTTATTAGTAATATTTCATTGCTACTTGTTATTCGGGTGTTTATTGCTTTTTGTTCTTATGCGTGTTTTGTCGAATAAATTATTATTCTTCTCTTTATGTTATAGATAACTCATTTCTATAATGGTATTAGTGTAATATATATCATATTTATTCATTAAATTCATTTATGTAATCATTATGTAATGAAGATCATGTAGACTGAGTCGCATCACATCGTGGAGACTGTAGGCCGTACGTACGCACGAGCGATGATATCATTCTCATGCTCATGGAATTGTATTGAACTGTATGTATACTATTTCAGAATAAATATCACTTTAAAATAATCATATATAGTTATTCTCTACACCATTATACCCATCCAAGTAAGGTGGTGGTGGAAAACAGATTACACCACGGCGTGGAGACGGTATTCCGTACGTACGCACGCGCGGTGATTTCGTTTTCCATGGGATAGATAGAAGGTGAAATAGGGTTGTTTCATATTTATAATAACATATAAGTATATTAGTGATACTGATGTTATTACTTCATAACGGAACAACTAAAGAAGAATAAGTAGAAGAAGAAATAAACTTGAAAGAATCGGTAACAGACATTACCTCTTCTTTGAAGTGCCTCTTCTTAACCTCATATTAGGGAACTAAAGATGGTATTTGAAGAAGACTAGGACCTCTAGGATGTTTATAAGGAAGTGTAGAAGAGAAATTGGCAGGGTTTGGCCGATCTTGAAGGATCAAAACTGGTGTGAGGAGGAGAGGGAGGAGGTGCCCTTTTATAAGGGAGGAGATCGGCACCTTAGGAAAACATAAAATATTATTTTATTATAAAGTCATATTAGGTTTTTAAAAGCTCCAAATTGATTTACTTCCAAGATAAGGTGGGTCTTGGTAGAAATAATCTCAACAAATGGGTTTTATACAAGTTTAGGTTACTATTTTAACCTTATCTTTTCGATTTAACTCTATGTTAAATAATTTAACTTTTACTGTGTCTTCTTGTTTTCTTACACTATAAGGTTGATAAACTTATTATAACAAGACAAAAGAACACCAAGTGGTTCATTATTAATTTATATATCCTTATCTTAGTCATTTGGATGAACAATAGATTTTTAGGAATAAAATAACAATTAATAATGTAATATTTGTTTTAAAAACTATTTTATGTCAATTTTGACACTATTTGGTACTTGATTTTTTTGAAAGTCATAACAGCATGATTAGTTCGAAAAAAATTAATTAAATCAATACTAACATGTCATATAGGCCTATAAAATTATTTTAATTCATATAAAGTCTCAAATAACATTTATTTGGGTATTTATAACATCAATTATGTTAATATTTCATTAATAGGATAATTACTACATCATCATTGTGTCTTAAATAAATTAACTTATTTAAAGTCTAAAAGTTATAAATAAAATACCATTATGTATTAAATCTTTTTATCTTTATAATAAATATTTATAGTCAAATTTATCTTATGTATAACCCTATATTAAAAATATTTTAGTTATTAAACTTTGATTTTAACTATTTTAACTCTTCTTTAAATAAAATAATATTAAATGTCCTAATCTAATCCAAGTGGATCTAAATGATCATATTTTATTCCTAAGGTTTTTTTTGGTCGAATTATACTTATCCAATAGATTTAGGACATGTTTTAGGCTAATAATAATATCATTTTTACCCTTAATTACCCTATTTACTTTTAACCGTGGTTAAAAAAAGTAAAAAATTACTATTCACAATAAATTATTTTCATCTCATTGAACCACATTTTAGTCCTTCATATTAACCGTGACTCTTGGATTTTTGAAATTCCACTCACAGAAGCGGTAAAATTAAGTTTTATGTGATTTTGCAAATTCTCCTTGGAGGTGGGTAAAAGACGGTGAAAAGTTCAATAAAAATTTTATATATCTAAAATTATTATAAAATGACTCCAATGAATTAATTTGAACTTATATAGGTATTATGAATCAATTTTGACCTAAAATAAATTTAAATAAAATAAATAATTATTTAAATAAAAAGTTTGTTTTTAAATAGTAACCGAGTGTTTTTACTATTCATCAAAAATTGAAAGTGTTCAGAAGAATACCAAAATTTCACCCTTTTCTAATTTTGATATTCCGAATCCAAAAATGAAGTCCATTTTGAAAGATAAAATTTATAAAATTTCAAAATATGGGTATTCCTATTCATAACAGCTAGTTTTAAAAATATTTTAATAACATATCATTGTTTAGTGAAACTCGGTATTGCGTACAACGCAAGCTATCAAAGATGGTCGTGATTGCTTGTAAAGCAAGTCAAGCTAGTGTTGTGTATAGTGAAAGATTCCTCAGATGATGTATATAACAAAAAAACAAATTATTTCTCATAAAAACCTCGGGTGTTACTTTCTACCCCCCATAAAATGAATTTCGCCCTCGAAATTCGTCACTTTTTAACAAACAGATGAGGATACCTCTCCATCATCATATCCTCAAGATCCCATGTAGCTTCTTATAATTTGTGGTTTCTCCATAAAACTTTTACCAAGAGAGTGGTCTTGTTCCTTAAGACTTTTTTGATACAACCCAGAATCTCTATTGGCTGTTCTTCATAAGAAAGATCTTGCTCCAGCGGTACAACTTCTAGGCTTAGCACATGTGAAGAATCAGGTATGTACTTTCTCAGGAGAGATACATGGAACACATCATGAACTTCAGAGAGATTCGGTGGAAGCGCCAATCGGTAAGCTACCTTCCCAACACGATCCAATATTTTGAAAGGACCGATATACCTAGGGCTCAGCTTTCCCTTCTTTCCAAATCTCATTACTCTCTTCCAAGGAGATATTTGCAAGAACACTTTATCACCCACTTCAAACTCTAGGTCTTTTCTTCGGTTATCGGCATAACTTTTTTGTCGACTCTGAGCTACTCTTATGTGTTGTTGAATAGATCGGACCTTTTCTACCATCTCATCAATAAGATTAGGTCCTAATAGCTTTCTTTCCCCAACTTCATCCCAGAAAGTCAGAGTCCTACATTTCTTTCCATAGAGAGCTTCATAAAGAGCCATCTGAATACTGGAGTGAAAGCTACTATTATAATAAAATTCCACCAAAGGTAATTGTTGATCCCAACAACCTCTGAAATCCATAGAGTAAGCTCTTAAAATATCATCTAGAGTTTGAATTGTTCTCTCAGACTGACCGTCTGTCTGAGGATGATAAGCAGTGCTGAAACTCAACTTTGTATCTAGAGTATGATAAAGACTTCGACAAAACATTGAGGTAAACATCGGATCTCGATCAGATATAATGGAAAGTGTTACTCCATGCAATCTTACCACTTATTTTACATATATCATGCCAAGCTGATCCAGAGAAAAATATTCTCTAATAGTAATGAAGTGTGCTGACTTCGTAAGATGATCAACTATGACCCATATAGCATTATTTCCTTTGGATGTTTTAGGAAGTCCGGTGACAAAGTCCATAGTGATGTTTTCCCATTTCCATTTAGGTATGGGTAATGGTTGTAACATCCCTTTATACTTATGTCTCTCAGCTTTAACTTGCTGACAAACCAGGAATCGAGATATATATTCTGCAACATCTCTTTTCATGCCATCCCACCAGAAGTATTCTCTCAGGTCCCTATACATCTTCATGCTTCCAGGATGAATAGAGAATGAAGAACTATGAGCCTCATCTAGTAGCTCCTTCTTTAATTATGGGATGGGAGGAACACAAACCCAATTCTTGAACCTTATTATCCCATCACAATCAAGGTTGAATTCAGGAACATTTCTCACCTTCTTTTGTAACTCTACATCTTCTTTCTATGCCTCTTTAATCTTCACATGTATAGATGGTTGAAAATTCATTTGAGAAAGATAAGATTTCTCCCCTTCCATTATAATTCCAAGATCCATCCTTTGTAAATCCATAAATATTGGATCTTTTGTGATCCTCATCATGGATAAGCTAGCATGGTCTTGTCGACTTAATGCATCTGCCACCTTGTTTTCTTTCCCAAAGTTATAATAAATTGAGCAGTTATAATCCTTAATCAGCTCCAACCATCTTCTTTGGCATATATTAAGCTCCTTTTGTGTGAAAATGTACTTTAAACTTTTATGATCAGTATAAATATCACACCTTTCACCATAAAGATAATGCATCCATATTTTTAATGCAAAGATTATCGCAGCTAACTCCTAATCATGAGTTGGGTAATTTTGCTCATGGATTTTAAACTATCGTGAGGCATAAGCTATCACTATATCGTTTTGCATGATAACACACCCCAATCCCTTCTTGGATGCATAACTGTAGATCAAAAACCTTTCTCCACTACAATCCAGTGTGAGCACAGGGGCACTAGATAACCTTCTTTTTAACTCCTTGAAATTTTTTTCAGACTCCTCCGTCCAAATGAACTTAACTCCTTTTTGAGTCAACCTAGTGAGTCGATTAGATAATCGTGAAAAATATTTCACAAAAGGTCAATAATATCCAGCCAAACCAAGAAAAATTCGGATCTATGTTACTGTTGTTGGTCATGACCATCGTTCGATAACCTCGGTCTTTTCTGGATCCACAGATATCCACAATTTTGAGATTATGTGACCCAAAAATGAAACTTTTTGAAGCCAAAATTCACACTTGGTAAATTTGGCATAAAGCTTCTCCTTTCTCAGGTTCTTCAATATAATTCTCAAGTGACCTTCATGTTCTTCCTTTCTCTTTGAAGAAACAAGAATATCGTCTATAAAGACTACCACAAACTGATCAAGATAGTCTCTAAAGACTATATTCATCAGATCTATGAAGATAGTAAGGGCATTAGTAAGACCAAATGGAATCACTATAAATTCATAGTGTCCATACCTTGTACAGAAATTCGTCTTTGGTATATCCTCCCTTTTGACCCTTAATTTATGATACCCTGAATGAAGATCAATCTTGGAAAAGTATTGAGCTCTGTATAGTTGGTCAAATAAGTCATCAATGCGCGGGAGATGATATTTGTTCTTGATCGTGATCTTGTTAAGTTCTCTATAATCAACGCAGAGTCTCATTGATCCATCTTTATTCTTAACAAATAGAATAGGTGATCCCCAAGGTGATGCACTAGGGCGTAAGAATCCTTTATCAAGATT
Organism: Viscum album; assembly: GCA_963277665.1. Lineage (NCBI taxonomy): Eukaryota > Viridiplantae > Streptophyta > Magnoliopsida > Santalales > Viscaceae > Viscum > Viscum album. The sequence goes on along the minus strand of OY728165.1, from coordinate 1,209,067,364 downwards.
CCCTTGGAGTTTCATCTTGAATTCCTGCAACTCAATTGGGGCCATTCTATAAGGTGTCTTTGAAATAGGTAAATCACCCGGTACAAGTTCTATTGAAAACTCAACTTCATGATTTGGTGGAAGACTAGGAAATTCCTCTGGAAAGACATCATCAAACTCCCGTGCAATGGGAATATTCTTAATCGAGAGTTTCTCTCCAACCATTTGAGATAAATAACCTTCATTTAGTGGAATCAAGACCCATAAGATGGATGAAATTTCCACTGGAAGGTTATGTTCATCCTTGCATCGATATACGATCATAGATTGACCGTGAATATGAAATGTGGCTTCCCTTATTTGGCAATTGATATGAACTCCATATAAATAAAGTCAATCCACGCCAAGAATCACATCAAATTCCACTATAAGAAGGATCACAAGATTTGCAGGAAGCACTTTCCCACAAACATCAATCGGAGAAGAATTATAAACTTTTGATGCGACTGTTGTGCCATTAGGAGTTGTCACTGCTAACTCAACATCTAATTGTTGAGGTAATATGGCAATACCCTTAGAAAATTCTTCAGAAATAAAAGAGTGGGTGGATCCAGAATCAAATAAAACATTTTCTACTTTAGAGTGGATGGTAAGTGTACCTTTCACCACTTCCTTATCATACTCCACATCACTGATAGAAATTGCATGTGACTTTACTTTGCCTTTAGACTTAAGAGTTTGTTGACATAGATCATCATCAACAACCCTTGGATTAGGGAATTGATTAGCATAGTGCCCCATTTCCTTGCACTTGTAACATTGAAGTGTAGGAGTTTCACTCTGTGTGGCCTTTTCTTTGTTCGCATCACTAGACATCTTCTTTCCATCATTGCAACATTCAAATGATCGATGACCTTCCTTTCCACATTTGAAACATTTACTTGTCGCTTTAAGACAACTCCCTCCCTGTCTATTTCCACACTTTGAGGATAAGGTAAAACTCATCTTCTTTTCAGTGTGCTCTTTAGATTTTCCTTTGAATTCCATTTTCCTCTTCTTATCAAACCCATATGACTGATGGGTTACTCCAATCTCCATCTCAACCTTGAGAGCACATCGAACGATTTCTTAATAACTATTTAAGTCTCTTATGGCTAAATCCCTTCGAAGACTTGGTTTTAAGACACTAAAGAATCGATCAATCTTACTCTCAGGTTGGATGATAATCCCAGAATCGTACCTTGTAAGTCTTGTAAAATTTTCTTCGTAGGCACCAATAGATTCATCATCCTTTTGCTTTAGTTCAAGAAACTCCTTATCCATCTTTGTTCGAATAATACGAGGGAAGTACTTATTGAAAAATAAGTTCTTGAACTCATCCCATTCCATGGAATCAATTTCATCACTTGGCCTCGTATTCTTGATAATATTCCACCATTGATTAGCTTCAACTTCCAAATGATTAACTGCTAAGATGAATTTAGCATGCTCAGAACATTGAAGAACTAAAAATATCTATTCAGTGGTACTGATCCATTGTTCAACCACTAATGGATCAGTAGACCCGCTGAATGAGGGTGCACGCTGCCTCATAAAGGATTCAACATAATGTTGCTCCTTCCTTTTCTAGTTTGGAAGTCTTGCATGATTCATAGCTTGAGAAAGTTGTGTGAGAATGGCTACCAAATTTTGCATTCCAGCTCCCATAACGTTTGGTTGCTCAGGGGGACAATCATTTCATTGCTCATCGCATTCCGCATTAACACGGTTCCTTCAGGTTCCAGCCATTTACTAAAACCAAGAAGAATAGTGTGAGAAACACTAATTATAATACGAAAACCACATAATCAAGAATAAAATTTCACACTTAAGGTCTTATCGTAGGTTGTTCATGGCCATTTCTAAAACACTAAGATTTTTCTATGCTTACATATATCCTTAGGGTTCTTACTAAGGCTTTCACATCCTAGTTTTCAAAGGTTGACTATACCCTTCCTCTGATACCAACTATAACGACCCATACTTTACATACATTGTTATTACTTCATAATTGAATTATACTAATTACAACATATAACAAAACCATGGTAGGACCGTATAGATATAGTTTCTTTAGAAACTGGGAAACATAAACAACTGGTTCATAAAGCATCAACATTGTCTCCCATTTATTTCATCATATCTAGAGTCCATTTTAGCATATCCTACTTAGTACCCTTCTTCTTGACCTGGGGAAAAGAAAACATACAAAAGGGTGAGCTCAAATGCTCAGTAAGGGTAAACAAAATAAATATCATTCATATCATATTCATAAGAACATAATATTTTGAAAATATTAACATGCAAAAGTGATCTGAATATCATAACACGGGATAAATCATAGTAGTGAAATGTAATCAAAATAATCATAACTTAAAAAATGAAACTTTGTGGCATACACACATAATCATAGAGAATCATTTCTTAGTAGTCAAGACTCATTTCCAAGACTATCTTAGTGGACAAAGTTCATTTTTGAACCGAGTTCACTCTTCGTTTCAGTCCTGTTTCACTGAACCAGATTAACTTGTCGTTCCAGCCATGTCTATCTCATGAGATATAAATCTTTACCCAATAAATTTGAGGGAGATATAGCTCCCACCCATCTCATAATTAAATCATTCTTATGTGTGCCACAAAATCACAAAGCATATATCATAGCATAACCCATGTAATAAAAATGGGATTCTTAAACATCGTTCCATCATAACATAATCCATATAAGATAAAAGGACTTCATAAAAATATTTCCATCATAACATAATCAAATAAATGTAAAAATAGTGAAATAAGAAGAACCCTATATTATCTTAGATGGAAAATAATTTTGATAAAACGCTTGAACTATATTCTTGAAGAAAATATCCTTTTGACTTCAAAAACATTTTCCTTTCTTAAAATGTCATATAATTTTAAACTAAAAGAAGTTGATTAAAAATAAACTTGAAAACTTGAAAAGGAAGATTCATGGAAATAATGTTCTAAAAATCCATTCAAGCTGTATAATTTAAAAAGAAAACATTCTTCTCGTACTTTGGCCGGAAAAGTCAAAAAAGTACCTCGTACTAAAAATGAAAAAACATTTCCATTCATATCTTTTACTAAAAACTCACCAATGGGTAAAATTGGATTTAAAAAATTGTAGGATGATAGGAATAGTATTACATATTGAGGAAACATGGATGTGGATAATAAATATTCCCCAGTAAATTTGGAAGTATAAACAATCTTGGATAAAAAATAGATTGTGAGATTTTCCCTTACCTTAGATCTGATTTGCTTCGTAAGTGTCCGAACCTCCTGTATAATGATTTAAATAATGTCATTGACTTATTCCAGAATCATAATAATTGTTATGATATCATATATGGTCATATTCTTAGCTTCTTATTAGTAATATTTCATTGCTACTTGTTATTCTGGTGTTTATTGCTTTTTGTTCTTATGCGTGTTTTGTCGAATAAATTCTTATTATTCTCTTTAGGTTATAGATTACTAATTTCCATAATTAAATTAGTGTTATATATATATCATATTTATTCATTCAATTCATTTATATAATCATTATGTAATGAAGATTAGGTAGAACGAGTCACATTACATCGTGGAGGGTGGGTCGTACGTACGCACGAGCGATGATATCGTTCCCATGATCGTGGAATTGTATTGAAGTGTATGTATACTATTTCAGAATAAATATCACTTTAAAATAATCATATATAGTTATTATATACACCATTATACCCATCCAAGTAAGGTGGTGGTGGAAACAATATTACACCATGACGTGGAGACGGTATTCCGTACGTACGCACGCGCGGTGATTTCATTTTCCGTAGGATGGATAGAAGGTGAAATACGGTTGTCTCATATTTATAATAACATATAAGTATATTATTGATACTGATGTTATTACTTCATAATGAAATGAATAAAGAAGAAGAATAAGTAGAAGTATAAGAAGAAATAAAGTTGAAAGAATCGGTAACGGACATTACCTTTTTTTGAAGCGCCTCTTCTTAACCTCCTCTTACAGCACTATAGATGGTCTCTGAATAAGACCAGGACCTCTAGGATGTTACTAGGGAAGTGGAGAAGAGAAATTTTCAGGGTTTGGCCGATCTTGAAGGATCAAAGTGGTGTCAGGAGGAGAGGGAGGAGGTGCCCTTTTATAAGGGAGGAGAGGGGCACCTCAGGAAAACTTAAAATATTATTTTATTATAAAGTCATATTCAGCTTTTCTAGCTCTAAATGGATTTATTTCAAAGATAATGTGGGTATGGGTCGAAATACTCTCAACCAATGGGTTTTAGACAAGTTTATGTTACTATTGTAACCTTATCTTTTAGATTTAACTCTAAGTTAAATAATTTAACTTTTATTGTGTCTTCTTGTTTTCTTACACTATAAGGTTAATAAACTTACTATAACAAGCCAAACGAACCCCAAGTGGTTAATTATTAATTTATATATCCTTATCTAAGTCATTTTTCTAACCCTTATATATTTAGGAATAAAATAACAATTAATAATATAATATTTGTTTTAAAAACTCTTTTATGTCAATTTTGACACTATTTGGTACATAATTTTTGTAAAATTCATAATTGCATGATTAGATCAAAAAAAGTTAATTAAATCAATACTAACATGTCATATTAACCTATAAAATTATTGGAATTCATAAAAAGTCTCAAATTACATTAATTTGGTAATTTATAACATCAATTATGTTAGTATTTCATTATTAAGATAATTACTACATCATCATTGTGAAATAAATAAATTAAATTATTTAATTTCTAAAAATTATTAATAAAATACCATTATGTATTAAATATTTTTATCTTTCTAATGAATATTTATAGTCGAATTTATCTTATGTATAACCATATATTAAAAATGTTTTAGTTATTAAAATTTGATTTTAACTATTTTAACTCTTCTTCAAATAAAATAATATTAATTGTCCTAATCTAATCCAAGTGGATCTAAATGGTCATATTTTATTCCTAAGGTTGTTTCTGTCGAATTAAACTTATCCAATAGAATTAATACATGTGTTAGGGTAATAATAATATCATTTTTACCCTAAATTACCCTATTTACTTTTAACCATGGTAAAAAAAAGTAAAAAGGTACTATTCACTAAAAATTATTTTCATCTCATTGAACCACATTTTAGTCCTTGATATTAACCGTGTCTCTTAGATTTTCTAAATTCCACTCACATAAGTAGTAAAATTAATTTTTATGTGAATTTGAAAATTCTCCTAGGAGGTGGGTAAAAGACGGTGAAAAGTTCAATAAAATTTTATATATATCAAATTATTATAAAATGACTCCAATGAATTACTTTGAACTTATATAGGTATTATGTATCAATTTTGACCTAAAATAAATTTAAATAAATAAATAATTATTTAAATAAAAATTCATTTTTTAAATAGTAACCTAGTGTTTTCGCTATTCATAAAAAATTGAAAGTTTTCAGAAGAATACCAAAATTTCTCCCTAGGCTAATTTTGATATTCCGAATCCAAAAATGAAGTCCATTTTGAAAGGAAAAATTTATAAAATTTCAAAAAGTGGGTATTACTATTCATAATGGCTAGTTTTAATAATAGTTTAATAGTATATTGTTGTTTAGTGAAACTCGGTATTGCGTACAACTCAAGCTATCGAGGAAGGTTGTGATTGCGTGTAATGAAAGCCAAGATAGTGTTGTGTGTAGTGAAAGATTCCTTTGATGATGTATATAACTTAAAAAAAAATTCTCATAAAAATCTCTGGTGTTAACGTATTTATTAAATAATATTATAAAAATTTTGAGGACGGAATTATTTGAAGGAGCGAAGAATGTAACTCCCCAAGATTCAACGGTACTCTTCTCTTGAAATAATACAATAGTGTGTATTGTACGCAAATTCGAGTTCTAACACACCACAACCAATAAAACTAGCCGTTAAGAATAGTAATACCCACTTTTTAAAATTTTATAAATTTTATCTTTCAAAATGGACTTTATTTTTGGATTCAGCATATTGAAATTATCTTAGGGTGAATATTTGGTATTTTTCTGAAAACTTTCAATTTTTGATGAATAGTCAAAAACACTGAGTTATAGTTTAAAACCAAATTTTTAATTTAATAATCATTTATTTTATTTAAATTTATTTTAGGTCAAAATAGATACATAATACTTATACAAGTTTAATGTAATTCATTGGAGTCAGTTTATAATAATTTTCGATATATAAAAATTTTATTTAACTTTTTACCGTCTTTTACCCACCTCTTAGGAGCATTTGCAAATTTACATAAAACTTAATTTTACCGCTTCTATAAGTTTAATTTCAAAAATCCAAGAGTCACGGTTGATATCAGTAAATAAAATGTGGTTCAATAAGTTGAAAATATTTTTTGGTGAATAGTAACTTTTTACTTTTATTTACCACAATTAAAAGTAAATAGGGTAATTAAGGGTAAAAATGATATTATTATAACTCTAACACATGTCCTAATTCTATTGTATCAGTGTTATTAGACCAAAAACAACCTTAGGAATAAAATATTATTATTTAGGTCCACTTGGATTAGATTAGGACATTTATTATTATTTAATTCAATGAAGAGTTTAAAGTGTTAAATTCAATGTTTAATAACTAAACAATTTTTAATATAGGGTTACACATAAGATAAGTTCAACTATAAATATTAATTTTAAAGCTAAAAATATTTCAAACTTAATTTTATTTTATTTATAATTTTTATACATTAAATAATTAAATTTATTTATGACACAATGATGATGCAGTAATTACCTAATTAATGAAATATTAAAATAATTGATATTATAAATATCCAAATAAATGTAATTGGAGACGTTTTATGAATTCTACTAATTTTATAGGTTAATATGACATGTTAGTGTTGGTTATCTGAATTTTGATAGAAGTAATAATTCTGCAATGAATTTAGCAAAAACAAAATACCAAATAGTATCAAAATTGACATAAAAGAGTTTTTAAAAAAATATTTTATTATTAATTGATATTCTATTACTAAAAATCTAATGTTAGGAAAAAAGAATTATATAATGATATGTGTACAATTAATGAACCACTTGGAGTTCGCTTGGATGTTTATAGAAAGTTTCTTAACCATATAATATAAAAATACAAAGAGACGGGGTAAATATCAAACTATTTAACTAGGAGTTAAATTTAAAATATAAGGTTAATATAGTGACTCAAACCTATCTAAAACATATTGGATGAGTGGTTTTAGACCCATCCCAACATTAACCTTTAAATAATTCATTTTGGATCCATTAGAAACCTAAAATTATTTTATTATAAAATAATATTTCTAGATTTTTCTAAGGTGCCCCTCACCCCTCTTATAAAAGGGTACTCCCCCTTCTCTCTGATTCACATCTTCAAAGCCATTTGTCTTGGAAAAACCCTTCCCAAATACCCTCTAAACTGTCCTCCCTTCATCCTAGAGGCCTTTTGTTAGTCAAAAAGCCAATCTACGGAGCCCTTTCGATCAAATCAAAAGGAAGAACCCGAAGAAGAGGTAAATATTTCATCACCTCTTTCAAGTTCCTTTCTTCTTCCACTTCCTCTTTCTTTGTTGTTTCCCTTCTAAAATAAAAAATACAGTATATTCTATTTTATATGATGTTATTATAAACATTTTACATCCATATTCATTATTCTATCCATCCTTTGAATGACATGTCACCATACGTGCGTACGTAAGGCTTACCGTCTCCACATCGTGGTGTAATTGTTATTCAATACATTATTATTTAGATGGGTATAATAATGATGTGTAATTGATGTAAATAATAAATATAACATGATAATGATTCTGTATATATGATATACCATCCAATTATATATTATTTTAATATCAAAATAATGATATTGTCGCTCGTGCGTACGTACGGATTACCGTCTCCACGAACGCGATAAGATTCATTCCCCATCGTATCCATTCAAGACTAATTTTCATTAGATGATTAAAAATAAAGTTTAAAGACATACTATAATTCTGAATATGAATAAGATACATCTTATCCATAACAAACATTACTTACGTAACAAATCTTACAAAGGAAAATGAATAAGTTAACACCCGAAATGACGATAATACTTAGATGTTATTAACAAAGCAATGTTAAAAGATCATATATGAAATCATATTAATGTATATGATTATTGTATAATTTAATAGCAATTATTTTACCATTATAAATAATTTTAACCTACCCTCGACCAAGGAAAAGTACAAGGTAAGAGACTATTTCACAATCTCTTCATTATCTGAGGTTGTTTATATGTAATTATCTAGTGGGACCTCTTTATCATCCACATCCATGCTTCTTAAAAATTTATTTCAAAACATTTTACTATTTTATAGACTATGGGTTAAAGTCCTTTATTCCCTTGTTTTACTTTTATAAGTTGTTTATATGGGAATATTTCCAACGTTTTCCAAACAAGGTACTTTATGACCTTTTCGACAAAAATAAGGTAAGAATGTTTTTTTAACTTATACTACAGGTGCAACTATTTTCCACCGTTATAATATCATCAAAGCTTCCCTTACATGCTTATCAAAATATTGTCAAATATAAATGTTTTCTTTTATAATTATGTAACTTTTTAATGATTTCAAAATAGAAATATATATTTCTATAAAAATATTTTGATTTCATATATGTCAACATCCTTTGATAGATTTTAAGTTTGTTTGAAGCTGATTTATTATGATACAAAACTTCCATATGGTATTGAAGGTTTTGTGATATGTTTGAATGTGGATGTGTTATTTCATACCATTCATGGTTTATGGATAATGTATTGACATTTCGTATGCCATTTTTAATAGGAATGTTATGTTATATTTAATCCTTTTCATATGAGGAATGCATTGGACTTAGTAAGTGACGGGTGGAGCCCGCTATAGCTCTTCAATGCATCAGTAGGTCTCATTAGACAAACTAGTGTCTTGGAACAAGGCCTTGACAAAATCTTATTTGTAGTCTTGGCACAAGGCCTTGACTATATAGTTATGAAAGTACAGTATTATGCATTCTATCATTATGAAAGTGGCTATTGATATTTCATGTGATTATTCGACTAGTAGAATATCCATGTGATTAAGTAAATAGCATTATTTAAATTTATATTTTCCATATTATGATGATGTTTATGTTGAAAAGGCATCTGTTTTAGTTATATACATTTCCTTAAATGTTTATGCTTATTTATGAAAGTTTCCGCTATATTTTTATCCTTACTGAGAATCTGAGCTCCCCCCTTTCTATGTTTTATTTTTCCTAGGATTCAAAGAAGTATATTATGACTGACCTGCAGGGATAGTATATGGGATCTTAGTGTTGTCTATGGAAACAATGTTGTTGTATTTTTTCCATTTTATGATGTAATGTAAACCTTATGAATGTATCTAGTACTTCCAAGGCTACTAAACTAATCGGTCTTTGGAGACTTGATCTTTTATGATCATGCCAACGTTATGTATAAATGCACCAACTCTGGGATTCTGGGGTCAGGGAATTACAAAAAAACCACCAAATTTTTTAATATCATTCAGCAATAACTATACAGATTTTTTTGAATGATTGAGTAAATATAATGACAATATGAGGTTCTATTTGCTTAGGATGAAAAGAAAAGAACTTTTATTGTTTTAAAACGACAAAATGTGTGTCTAATAGTCATATATATAGCAAGAAACCTTGGAATAATTTGAATACATAGGAAAATAATCATTGTATTATTTGTAACATATAAAAGTAGATATAATTTCATTTGGATGTGTAGTTTCTAGAAACAAATGAATAATAATATTTTTAAGGTTTAACTCCTTTTAAAAACATTTTTTATGTGGTCAAATCTAACCAAAATACCTACAAATGTAATGAAATTAGATAAAAGCAACGTTATTTTGATTTTTGAAATGGTGGAGTCTAAGAAACATCAATTCAAGGTTTTATTTTCCTAGGATGGCTGGAAACTCACTTTTATTGTTTTAAAAGAACAAAACATGTGTTTAATAGTAATATTAATAATAAATAACCTTCGAATAACGTTAAATCATATAAAAATTTTCTTTTTATTATTTTTTGATGTGTATGAGTAGATGAAGCATCAATCAGACATACAGTCTTCCTAGAATGATCGAATAAACAGTTTTTGAAGATTTGATACCTATAAAAATTCTGTGTTATGGGGTCCAAAACAACTCAATAGACTATTAATGTAGATAAATCATTAAAAAAACTACCGTATAGTGAATTATGAAATGTTTAAATAGATATAATATCAATATGAGATGTCATTTTCCCTGGATTACCAGAAATGCACTTTTATTGATGTAAAATACAAAAACCTAAACTTAATAATCAAATACATATAAAATGAACATTGAGTTATGTGAAATAATATTAAAAACAATATTTTTATTATTTATGATGTGTACGAGTAGACGACACATCAATATGATGTGCTGTGTTTCTGGAATAATCAAATAATTAGTTTTTTAAGGATTGACAGACTTTAAATATGTGTGTTATGGGATCAAAACTAAATTAATGACTTACAAAAATTATTAAGTTAGACAAAAACAACTGTAAAATTATTTTTAAATATTAGAGAAGAAGTAATTTTAACAATAGTTTCTGTTTTCCTGAGCTAATTAGAAACTCTCTTTTATTGTTCAAAAAATCAGAATGTGCATTTAATAGTTAGATTCATAGTAAATGACTTTTAAATTATTTCAAATCATAGGAAAATAATATTTATATTATATTTCATGTGTATGAGTAGTTGGAACATCAATCAGACATATGTTCTTCCTAAAATAATTAAATAAACAATTTTTTAATGTTTAACAACCTTCACAAATATGTGTCATGGGGTCAAAATCAAATAAAAATGCTCTAAATGGTATCAAATCAGATGATAAAACTGTATAGTGAATTGTGTAATGTTCAAGTAGACAGAATTCCAATCTGAGGTATTTTTTTCTTAAAATGACTTGAAACACGCGTTTATTATTTTAAAGCACCAAAACATGTGTTTAATAGTCAGATACATAAAAAAGACATCATAATGACATAAAATCATAAGAAAAACGTTGTTTTGATTATTTTTTGTCTTGTATGAGTAAATAGAATATCAATAAGATTTATGATCTTCCCAGAGCATCTGAATAAGTAGGTTTTTAAGGTTTTCCTTCCTCTAAAACCATGTATCAGGGGGTCAAACCAACTGAAAAAACATAAAATTTCATAAAATAAGATGAAAAAAACTGTATAGTGATTTTGAAAATAGTGGAGTAAATGTACTATCAATAAAAGGTTTCATTTTTCTAAGATTATCAGAAACACACTTTTATTTTTTTAAACACCAAAAAAAATGCATTTAACGGTCAAATTTATATAAAACAGCCTATAAAAAGCATGAAATCATAGCAAAACAATATTTATATTATTTATTGTGTTTACAAGTAGATGACACAGCAATCATAAATGTGGTCTTCCCAAAATGGATGAATGAGTAGTTTTTAATGGTTTGACTCCCTTTAAAAATGCGCATCGGGGGGTCAACCCCAATCTAATGGCCTTTAAATTCCATGAAATCAGAATAAAACAATCATATATTTATTTTTGAAATTTTCAAGTGGATGGAACATCAAATTTTGGTTCCATTTTCCTGGGATGACGAGAAACCTAGTTATATTGGTTTAAAACATTAAAACATGTGTTTAATAGTTAGATCCATAGAAAAAACTCAAAAGTGAGTGAAATAATTGGAAAAGGTATTTGTATTATTTTTTATATGTGTGAGTATATTGAATATAAATCAGATGTGTGGTTTTCCCAAAATGGTTAATTAAACATTTTTTAAATGTCTGAATCCCTTTTGAAAAGTGTCTGAGGGTCTCAAAACAAGCAGAACAAGAAATGAATGCCATGTAATTAGACTAAAATTCTGTACAATGATTTTGAAAATTATGGAGTATACAGAATGTCAATCCAAGGTTCTATTTTTCAGGATGATCAGAAACACACTTTTATTATTTAAAAACACCAAAACACACATTTAATGTTCAAATCCATATAAAATAACCTCAAAATGACCTGAAATCATATGAAACATGTATTTGTATTATTTATGATGTGTCTAAGTAGATGTAACATCAATCGGATGTGTGATCTAACCAAAATGACCAAATAATCATTTTATAAATGCTTGATGCCCTTCAAAAACATATATTAGGGATTCAAAACTAATCTAATGACCTCTGAATGTCATGAAATTAGAAGGAAAAAATATGTATAGATATTTTTAAAATGGAAAAGTGTAAAACACATCAATCCATGGTTTTATTTGGTCGTAATAACTATACACAAACTTTTATTATTTTAAAAAACCAAAACATGCATTTAATGGTCATATCCATAGAAAAAAACTCAAAATGATGTGAAATAATAGGAAAATAATATGTTATTTATAACTTGTATGATTGGGAGACACATCAATCAGATATATGGTCTTCCCAAAATGACCAAATAAGTATTTTTTAAAGGATTGATTCCCTTTAAAAACATGCATCAGGGGGTCAAAACCAACCAAATTACCTAAGAATATAGTTAAAGCAGACAGAAAAAAACTATACATTTATTTCTGAATTGGTGGAGTTTATATAATTTCAATACGTGGTTTTGTTTTTCTATGATTACTAGAAATGAACCTTTATTGTTTTTAAATAATAAAATGTGTGTTTAACTATTAGATTTGAACAAATGAACTTCAGAATAATGCAAAATCATAGTAAACCCACTATTGTGTTTTTTTTATTCGCATAAGTAGTTGAAACATCAACCAAACATGCAGTCTTCCCAAAATGACTGAATGTGAAGTTTTTAATGGTTTTACACCATTCGAAAATGTGTTTTAGGGGGTTAAAACCAATTTAAAAACCTTTGAATTCCATCATATTAGAAAAAAACCATTATAGTGATTCATGAAATAATGGAGTAGACAAAATATCAATCTATGGTTCTATTTTCATCGGATGATCGAAAACACATTTTTATTGTTTTAAAACACCAAATCATGTGTTTAAGAGTTTGATCCATTGAAAAATATCTCAAAATGGCATGAAATCATAGGAAACCCTTATTTTTATTATTTCTGATTTGTAAAAATAGATATTATGACAATAAGACCTATAGTCTTCCTGGAATGACTGAATAAGATGTTTTTAATGGTTTGATGCCTTTTAAAAACATGCGTTATAAGGAAAAAAACCAACATAATAACCTCAAAATGTCATGAAATTAGACAAAAACAGCAATATAATTATTTTTAAAATTATAGAGTAGATAAAACATCAATCCAAGTTTCCGTTTTCTCGACATGACTGAAAACACTCTTTTATTATTTTAAAATAACAAAACATGCATTTAATGGTTAGATCCATTGAAAATGACCTCAGAATATCTTGAAATCATATGAAAATCATCTCTATAATATTTTTAACATGTATGAGAAAATGAAATATCAATTGGACACTGGTCATCAAGGAATATAATCATTTTTTAAAGGGTTGACGCCCATTAAAAACATGTTTTGGGGGGTAAAACCCAATTGAGAAACCACCAGATGCTTTAAAATAACAAGAATAAAACCATAGATTGAATGTTGGAATGGATGAGTAGACAAAATTTCAATCTGAGGTTTTATTTTCAATGAATAATCAAAAACACACTTTAATTTTTTTAAAATAAAAAAAACACACATTCAATGGTCAGATCCGTAGAAAACGACCTCATAATGACGTGAAATCATTGGAAAACTGTCTTTTTATTATTTTTTATGTATAAAGAGTCAAAACATCAATTGGATGTGTGTTCTTCCTGAAATGACCGAATAACTAGTTTTTAAATGATTGACATCCTAAACAACGTGTGTCATGGGGTAAAAACCAATCGATTGACTATAGAATGCCATGAAATCATAGTAAAACAACTATAAAGTTTTTTTCCAAATGGGGGAGCAAATAAAACATCATTCTGAGGTTTTTTTCTCAGAATAAGTAGAAATACACTTCTATTATTTTAAGTCACCAAAACTTGTGTTTAATAGTTAGATCCCTAGAAAACAACCTCAAAATGATGTGAAATCATGGGAAAACCATCACTTGATTATTTTTTATGTGTAAAAGTTGACAAGATGGTAATAAGATGTGTGGTATGACCAGAAAGACTGAATAAATAGTTTTAAAAGTTTTTACACCCTTTAAAAGAATGTGTCCATGGGTCAAAACCAACTGAATGACCACTAAATGCCATCAAGTCAGGAAAAAACAACCATATAATGAATCTTGATATGGCTGAGTAGATGGAATTTCATTCTAAGGTGTGATTTTATTGAGATGATAGAAAGCATATTTTTATTCTTATAATACACGAATTCATTCATTTAACGGCTAGATCAATAAAAAACAATCTTGGAATGACATGAAATGATAGGAAAATATCCTTTGTATTATTTTTTATATGTATAAATAGAAGGCATGTCAATTAGATCTATGGTATACATGAATCAACTGAATAAGTAGTTTTCAATGTTCTTCTGCCCATTAAAATCATGTGTTTGGGGGTCCAAACCAACCAAATGACCTACAAATGCCATGAAATCAGATGGAAACAACTATGCAAAGATTTTTGAAATAGTGCAGTAGAAGGAACGTAAATCCAAGGTTATGCTTTCCTAGGATTACTAGAAATACAATTTTATTATTTTAAAACATGAAGACATACATTTAATAGTCTGATCTATATAAAATTTCCTTGGAATGGGATGAAATCATAATAAATCCATATTAGTGTTATTTTTAATGTTTATAAGTAGTCGAAATGTTAATTGGACATGCGGTCTACCCAAAACAACTGAATAAGCAGTTTTTCAAGGTCATCCACCCTTTAATAACATGTTTCATGGGGTTAAAACCAACTAAACAACCTCTGAATACAATAAAATCATATGAAAACAACCATAGAATAAATTATGAAATGGTCCAGCATATGGAACTTTAATTGGAGGTGTCATTTTCTAGAGACGACCAGAAACATATTTTATTATTTTAAAGCACAAAAACATATGTTTAAATATCATATCTATAGAAAAAAACTAATAATAACATGAAATCATTGTAAAACTATCTTTATATTATTTTTTATGTGTATAAGTATATAAAAAATCAATCAAACATGTGGTCTTCCCACAATAAACAAATAATTAGTTTTTAATAGTTTGACACCCTTTAAAAACATAAATCAAGGGTTCAAAACCTACCAAATGACCTCTAAATGATATAAAATTAGACAAAAATATTAATATATTGATTTGTGAAATAATTGAGAAGAAAAAATTTAAATTTGATGTTATTCTTCTCTGAGATGACTAAAAACACACTTTTATTGTTTTAAAGCAAGAAAACATTGCATTTAATAGAAAAATACATATAAAATAGCTAAAAATTACACAAAATAATAGGAAGCCATCTTTATATTATTTTTTATGTGTATGAGTGGACAGAACATCAATGAGATGTGCGGTCTAGAAAAAATGATGGAATAAGCAGTTTTTAAATGTTTGACACCCTTTAAAAACGAGTTTGGTGGTTTAAAAACAACTGAATGACTTCTGAATGCTATTAAATAATATTAAAACAACTAAACATATATTTTTGAAATTTTCAAGTAATTTGAATGTATATCTAATATTTTGTTTTCCTAATATGTCTAAAAATCACTTTTATTGTTATGAAAAAACAAAAAAATGAGTTTTTAGCAGTCATATCTATAGTAAACAACCTAATAATGATATGAAATCAGATAAAATATATATTTATATTAATTTTAATGCATATGAGTAGATTAAACATCAATCAGACATATAGTCTCTCCATAATTACTAAATTAAAAAAATTAATTGTTTAACCCCCTTTAAAAATGTGTGTTAGGGAGTCAAAACCAATTGAATAATCTCCAAATGATATAAAATAAAAATACAATAACAATATAATTATTTTTTAAATGGCAGAGTTGAAAGAATGTCAATTTGTGGTTTTTTTGTGATGACTGAAGACACAATTTTATTATTTTAGAACACATAAATGTGTGTTTAAAAGTTAGGTGTATAAAAAATACCTTATAATGATGTGAAATCATAGAAAACCCCATAATTATATTATTTGGTATATGTATGAGTATAAAACACATCAATCGTCCTTTTGGTCTTCCCGGAATGGTCGAATAACTAGTTTTTAAAGGTTTGACACCCTTTAAAAACATGCATCAGGGGGACAAAACTAACCAAACGACCTCTGAATGTTGTGACATTAGGCAACAATATCCATTCCATGATTTGTAAAATTGTGGAGGATATAGAATTTAAATTTGATGTTATTTTTTCCCTGATGACCAGAAACGCACTTTTATTATATTAAAGCACCAAAATAGGAATTTTATAGTTATATACATATCAAATGACCTCCAAATGAAGTGAAATCATGTAATAATTGT
Source organism: Viscum album (assembly GCA_963277665.1). Taxonomy (NCBI): domain Eukaryota; kingdom Viridiplantae; phylum Streptophyta; class Magnoliopsida; order Santalales; family Viscaceae; genus Viscum; species Viscum album. The sequence goes on along the minus strand of OY728165.1, from coordinate 1,209,050,713 downwards.
CTTTGTACTATTTTTAGGTGTAAAATTAAAAACAAAGATCAATCGTACATATGGTTTACTCAGAACAACTAAATAATAAGTTTTTAATTGTTCAACGCACTTCAAAAACATGTGAAATGGGGTAAAAACAACCGAACAACCTCTTAATACCGAGAAATGATAAAAAACAACCGTTTAATTTTTTTTGAAATGGTTAAGTATATGAAACATCAATACAAGTCTTTGTTTATCTAGGATGACCAAAAAAGTATTTTTATTGTTTTAAAACACCAAAAAATGTTTCAAATGCTCAAATCCATAGAAAATGACCTCATAATGATGTTAAATCATAATTATATCATATTTTTACTATTTTTGACATGTATGAGTTGATAAAATATCAATTAGACAAGCGGTCTTTTCGAAACGATAGAATAAGTAGTTTCTAAAGTTTTGATGCCTTTTTAGAATGTGTGTCAGGGGTTCAAAAAAAATGAATGACCTTAAAATTCTATGAAGTTAGATGAAAACAATTTTATATTTAGTTTTAAAATATTGGAGTGGATGGAATGTCAATATGAGGTTCTTTTTTTCTTGGATGACCAAAAATACCCTTTTAATGTTTTAAAACCAAAATGTATGTTTAATGACTGGACATATAGAAAATGAACTAGAAATGACATGAAATCATAAGATAACCATATTTATATTATTTTTTATGTATATGAGTAGAATATATGTCAATCATATGTGTGGTCTTCCCAAAACAACCGAATAAATAGTTTTTAAAGGTTTAATTACCTTTAAAAACGTGCATCATAGGGTCAAAACCAACTGAATGACCCCTGAATGTTGTAAAATAGGATGAAAAAAATAGTTTTGTGATTTATGAAATGTTCTAGGAGATAAAACATAAATCCAAGGTTTAATTTCCCTAAGATGAATGTAAAAAACTTTTCTTATTTTAAAACATAAAAACATGCATTTAATAGTCTTGTCCATAGGAAATAACCTCATAATGAAAGGTAATCATTGGAAACTATATAAATATTATTTTTCATATGTATACGTAGAAAGAAAATCAATCGGATGTGTGGACTTCCTATAACAACCAAATAAGTAGTTTTTAAAGGTTTGAAACTCTATAAAAACGTGTGTTAGGGGGTCAAAAACAACTAAATGACTACAGTGTACTGTCAAATTAGACCACAAAAACCATATAGTAATTTTTGAAATGATGTAGTATATGGAATTTAAATAAGAGGTTATGATTTCCTAGGATGACCAAAAACAAAATTTTATTGTCTCAAAATGCCAAAACATCTGTTTAACAGTCAGATCATGTGAAATCATAGAAAAATGGGTTTTTTTATTATTTTTGATGTGTACGTGCAGCTGACACATCAATCAAATGAGTAGTATTATCTCAACAACCGAATAAACAGTTATAATGGTTTGATTCCCTTCAAAATAAGAATCAAGGGATCAAAACCAATCAAACCACCTGAAAATTTCATAAAATCAGGAAAAAAATCATACAGTGATTTTTGAAATATTAGATCAGATAGAACATAAATCCAAGGATTTGTTTTCCAGGATGATCAGAAATGCACTTTTATTATTTTAAAACACCAAAACGTGCATTTGACATTTATATCCCAATGAAATTATAATGACATGGAATCATAGGTAAACCTTATTTGAATTATTTTTTATGTTTATTAATAGGAAATACATTAATAGGACTATTGGTTTGTCTAAAATGGATGAATAAGTAGTCTTTAAAGGTTTGAAACCCTTTAAAAACATTCTTTAATAGGTCAAACCCAACTAAACAGCCTATGAATGTCATGAAATCCAAGGAAAACAACCATGCAATAATTTCCTAAAAGATCGAGTAGAATAAATGTTAAACTGAGATTCCACATTCCTAGGATAACCAGAAACATGATTTTATTATTTTAAATGTGAAAATTTGTGTTTAACAGTCAGAACCATAGAAAAAAACTTGTAATGAAATGTAATCAGAGGTCAAAATATTTTTATTTTTTTATATTTATTTGTATATGGAAGATCAATCAAACATGTGGTCTTCCCATAATGAATGAATAAGCAATTTCTAATGGTTTAACACACATTAGAAACATGTGTCTGTGAGTCAAAACTAATCGAAAAAGACCTAAATTATATTCAATCAAATAAGAATTGGTTTAAAATTATTACTGAAGTGGTGGAGTAGAAAAAAATCAATACGAGGCTTTGTTTTCCCAGGATGACCATAAAAACATTTTTATTGTTTTATAAAACAACAACATTAATTTAACAGTCAGATCTATATAAATGAATTTGGAATTATTTAAATTCATATTAAAACCATATTTTTGTTATTTTTGACATGTACAGCATAACAAAACATCAATCCGACATGTGATATTCCCTATATAACTGAATAATTAGTTTTTATAGGTTTGATTCCCATTAAAAACATGTATCAAGGGATAAAAACAATAAAATGACTTCTAAATTCCATATAATCAAACGAAAAAAACTATATATTGATTTTTGAAATGCTTGAGTTGAAGGAATATCAATTCAAGGTTCTATTATCTTAGGATGACTAAAAAACCTTTTTTGTTTTAAAACACCAAAAACAATTAATGGTAAAATTCATAGAATACTACTTCAAAATAATGTGGAATCATAGGAAAACCATTTTACTATTATTTTGGAAATTTATGAGTATAATAAACATCAATAAAATGTGTCTTCTATATGAAAATACTAAATAAGTATGTTTTACAAGTTTTATGTCCTTTAAAAAAATTTGTTATGATGTTAAAAAAAGTGAAGAACCTATGAATTTCATGATATCAAACAAAACAATGTACAATGATTTTTTAAATAATATATAGGATGGGATGTAAATCGTAGTTTCAATTTTCCCAGGATGATAAAAAACACACGTTTATTGTTTTAAAACACCAAAACATGAGTTTGATGGTTATATCCATAGGAAATTACCACATAATGACATGAAATCAAAGGAAAAAAATTCTATTATTTGTGACACGTACAAGAAGACCTCATGTTAATTTGAAGTGTGGTATGCTCAGAACTATTAAATAAGTAGTTTCTAAAGGATTGACTTCATTTAAAATTATGCATCAGGGGGGTTAAAACAAAATTTATGACCCTTGAATGATGGTAAATGAAGAAAACAATCATACAATGATATGTGTAATAGTGATGTATAGGGAACATCAATTCGAGGTTCCATTTGTCCGAGATGATCATAAAAACATTTTATTGTTTTAAAACATCAAAACGTTTATTTAATGGTCCTAATAATACAAAACGACTGTGGAATTATCTGATATCATAGGAAAATATTATATTTATTATTTTTTATGTATATGAATAGAAAGAATGTCAATCAGAGGTGTGGTTATCTTGGAACAATCAAATAAGTATTTTCTAAAGGTTTTTAGCTCATTAAAAACACATGTTAGGGGGTTAAAACCAACTAAAAAATCTATAAATAATAGAAAATAAAAAAACAATAGTAAAGTGATTTTTGAAGTACTGAAGAATAAAAAATTTCAATATGAGGTTTTATTTTCCTATGATGATCAGAAACACGCTTTTATTATTTTAAAACACAAAAACATGTATTTAATGGTTAAATCCATAGTAAATGACCTCTGGATGATGTGAAATCATATTAAAAACATATTTGTATTTTTTTTGATGTGTATGAGGAGATGATATTTCAATGTGATATGTGGTATTCCCAGAATGACTGAATAATCAGTTTTTAAAGGTTATATTTTCTTTGAAAACATGCATCTACGGATCAAAACCAATCTCTCAACCTCCAAATGTGGTGCAATCAGACAAAAAACCCATATATTTATTTCAAAATTGTTTGGGGAGATAAATTTTCCAAATGAGGCTTCATTTTCCCAATAAAAATGGAAATAGACATTTTTTATTCTTAAACACCAAAATGTGTGTTTAACAATAAGGTCCCTAGAAAACAACCTCAAAATGACGTTAAATCATAAAAACCAAAATTTTTATTATTTGGGATTTGTATGAGTAGAAAAAATGTTAATCAGATATTTGGTATCCCTAAATCCACTAAATAAGCAGTTTCTAAAGGTTTGACGCCCTTTAAAAACATGCTTGAGGGGTTCAAAACCAACCAAATGACTTCTTAATGCCTTAAAATGAAAACAAAACAACTATACAGATGTTTTTGAAATTGTGGAGTTAACAGAATGTTAATTTGAGGTTATCTTTTCCCATTACGGCTGAAAATGTACTTTTATTACTTGAAAATAGCAAAACAAGTGTAAAATGATAAGATTCACATTAAATGACCTCAGAATGATATAAAATCATAGGAAAACCATTTTCTATTGTTTTTTATAGGTATGAGTAGTCAAGAAGTCAATCAGATGTGTGGTTTTCCAAGAATGACTGAATAAGTAGTTTTTAAAGGTTTGAATCCCTTTAAAAACACATGTTACGGGGTCAAAACTGACTAAACAACCTCTGAATAACATAAAATTACATGAAAATAATAATACAATGATTTTTAAAATAGTATAGTAGACATAATTACAATATGAGGTTCCGTTTTTTATGGATGACCAAAAAATCAAATTTATTTTTTCAAAATAACTAAATTTGTGTTTAATAGTCATATCCATATAAAATAAACTCATAATGAACTAAAATCATAGAGAAATCATATTTTTACTTTTTTGATGTGTAAGAGTAGTTGGAATGTCAATTGAACTTGCGGTCTGACCAAAACAATGGAATAAGTTGTTTTTAATGGTTTGAACCCTTTAAAAACATGTTTCATGGGGTCCAAACCATCTAAAAAACCTATGAATGTTGTGAAATCAGACGATAATAACCATATAGTGATTTATGATATGGCCTAGTATGATGAACATCAATTTAAGGTTTCATCTTCTTGAGATGACTAGAAACAAACTTTTATTTTTTTAAATAAAAAACATGCATTTAACGGTCAGATCCATAGAAAACAACCAATAAATCATGTTAAATCCTATAAAAACATATTTTTATTATTTTTCACATGTATGAGTAGATAAAAAGTCAATCAAACATGCAGTATACCTTAAACAACCAGAAAAATGTTTTTAAAGGTTTAAAACCCTTTAAAAACGTCTATTATGGGATTAAAACCATCACAACGATCTATGAATATTGTATAATCATACGAAAATCACTATACATTGATTTTTGAAAAGGCGGAGTAGAAAGAATAGAAATACGAGGTTATGTTTTCCCAGAATGACTAGAGGTACACTTTTATAGTTTTAAAATACCAAAACAAGTATTTATTGGTATGATACATAGAAACTAACCTTATAATGGTAAGAAATAAAAGTAAATCTAAATTTATATTATTTTCAACATGTATAAGAAGATAGAATATCAATCAGACATGTAGTCTCCCCATAATAACCTAATAGTAAATTTATAAGGTTTAAGACCCTTAAAAAACATGCTTCGGGGGGTTAAAACCAATTTAAAAACCACAACATGCCATAAAATCATGTTAAAATAATCATGTAGTGAATTATGTAATTTTTGACAAGACAGAACATTAATTTGTGGTCTCATTTGTTAGGTATGACTAGAAATTCACTCTTAATGTTTTAAAATAAAAAACACATGTTTAACGATTATATCCATAGACTACAACCTGGAAATGATGTGAAATCCTAGGAAAACACTGTTTTTAATATTTTTATGTGTATGGGTAGATAGTATGTCAATAAAAATCTAGTTTATCCAAAATTAATAAATATGCAGTTTTTAAATATTTGGGGCACTTCAAAAACATGTGGCAGGGGATCAAAACCTATCAAATGACCTCTAAATTCAATCAAATAAGACAAAAAAATTGTACAATGATTTTGGTAATGATCAAGAATATAGAATATCAATCATAGGTACAATTTTCTAGTAATTATTGAAAAGGTACTTTATTGTTTTAAAACACCAAAACATGCAATTAATGATCATATTAATTGAAAATGACCTCATAATGATGATAAATCATATGAAAACTATATTTTAATATTTATGATGTGTATGAAGAGAATTTAGATCAATTTGACATGTGGTCTACTCAGAACGACCAAATTAGAAGATTTTAAAGGTTGATGCCATTTAGAAATGTACTTCAGGGGGTCAAAACCAATCGAATGACCTCTGAATGTTGTGATATAAAAAATTATAGGGTGATTTGTTAAATGTTTGAGTAGAAAAAATTTCAATATGTGGTTCTTTTTTCCTGGTATGACTATAAATTCACTTTTATTATTTTAAAACACCAAAAAATCATTTAACAATCATATCCATAACAAACTACCTCAGAATTATGTGAAATCATAGAATAAATATCTTTGTATTATTTTTGACATGTATAATAAGATTACATGTCAATCAGACATGAGTGTTCCCATAATGACTGAATAATTAGTTTTAATAGTTTTGACTCCCTTTAAAAACGTGCTCTAAGGGGTCACAACCAATTGAAAAATCTCGGAATGCCATGAAATCATATGAATATAAAATAATAGTGATTTTTGAAATAGTGGAGTAGATATAACATTAATGAGAGTTTATATTGGCCCAGGATGACTGGAAACACACTTTTATGATTTTAATTCACCAAAATGTGCACTTATTGATCAGATCCATAGTAAAAGAACATAGAATGATGTGAAATTATAGAAAGTCGGTATTTTATTGTTTTTGATTTTTATGTGTAGATAACACATCAATTGAACAAGTGGTCTTCCTGGTATGACCGAACAAGTAGTTTTTGATAGTCTGATTCCCTTTAAAAACATGTGTTGGGGGGAACCAATCGAATGATCCCGGAATATTATTATATCATAAAACAATAACCACACAATGATTTTTGAAGTGTTGTAGTATACGGAATATCAATACATGATTATTTTTTCTCAATATCATCGAAAATGTACTTTAATTGATTTAAATCACCATAATGTTCATTTAAAAGTAAGATCCATAGAAAATGACATCATAATATCATGAAATCATAGTAAAATCATATTTTTATTATTTTTGACATGTATGATCATGTGGAACATCAATCATATGTTCATACTGCTCAAAATGACTAAATAAGAAGATTTTAAATGTTTTACACCCTTCAAAAACATGTGTTGGGGGTCAAAACCAACTAAAATACCTATTAATTTTGTGAAATCAGATAAAGAAACCATATAATGATTTTTGAAATGTTGGAGTAGATAGAACATCAATATGAGGTTCTGTTATACTAAGATGATTATAAATGTATTTTTTTTGTTTTAAAACTCTAAAATGTATTTATAATGGCCATATTCATATAAAATTACCTCTAAATGACGTGAAATCATAGAAACACTATATTTTTATTATTTTTGATGTGTATGAGTAGAAATCACATCAAACGAACATACATTATTCTCAGAACAACTGAATAAGCAGTTTTAAAACGTTGAAGCCCTTTAAAATGTGTGCTAGTGGGTTAAAACACACTGAATGACCCCCAAATCCAGTTAAATAAACAATGTATAAAATTAATTATAATGTTTTCAATTATACATAACCTCAATATGACCATTTTTCTCCTTGATTTCCAAAAATTAACTTTTATTATTTTAAAACATGAAAAGATGCATTTAACATAAAGATCCATATAAAATGACCTATGGATGATGTAAAACTATAAGACAGTCATATTTTTATTATTTTTTATGTGTTTCAGTACATATAAAATCAATAAGACATTTTATTTTCCCAGAATGATTTAATGAGAAAGTTTTCAAGGTTTGAAACCCTTAAAAAACTTGCATTGTGAGATAAAATCCAACCGAGAAACATCTAAATCCTAGGAAATCAGACAAAAAATAATATAGTTATCTTTGAAATTTTTGAGTGGATATAACATCAATCTATGTTTTTTTCCTTGGGATGACTGAAAACTCACTTTTATTTTTTAAATAGTAAAATACACTTTTAAGGATCAGATCCATACCAAATAAAATCATAATGATGTGAAATCTTTGAAAACTGTATATGTATCATTTTTTGACATGTCAAAATACATAACATGTTAATAGGATGTGTGGTATTCCTGGAACAACCGCATAATTAATTTTTAAAACTTTTATTCCCTTTAAAAATGTGCGTCAGGGGGTCAAACCCATCTTAAATAACTCTAAATTCCTTAAAATCATATAATAAAAATTGTATATTGAATTTTGAAATGGTGATATAAAAAACAAACTAGGATTTCATCTTGACCAAAACCTAACTCAACATGCCATACAGCCTGAAGGGTGTTCCCGATCCCCATGAGATAAAAACCTATTCCTAGGTATCACAGGAATCCCTTTGGTTACAATTTCACCCAAATTAGAGATAAATATTATTGAATAAATAAATACAAAAACCTGACTAAATAAACATGTCAAATAGTTCCTAACCAACCATAATGATCCAACCCATTTATACATAAAAAAATCCAATTAATAAGGAAAATAAAAAGGTATAAAATAATGACACTAACTTAAAAAGAAAATAATTACCAACCAAAATGAGTCAAGGCCAAACCAACTCTATGTAACCTCTGGTTGCTCACCACAATCCAACTTACCCCATGTCGGCCAAGACAACCAAATTATGGGTCCAAATGGAAGCCTATAACCTGAAATATATATTAGTGAGATAAAAATACTAGAAGTTCATAAAAACCCTCTAAAACTAGGGAGCATGTTTCATAAGAAAATTCATCAATACTAGTTTTAAAATATTTATAGAATGTATGTTTCTCATATATGTAATGTATGGAAATCAAACAATTTCATAATCATCATTCAAAACATTTTTCTTTATTTTCTAAAACCAACTCACAAATTTTGAAAAAAAATTCCATAAGAATAATCCATATTTAAACCACACACTCACTATTATCATTTTTTAAAAACAACCCTCCTCTTTTTATTTAAATAAAAATGGTTACTTTAAAAAATTTCTCCAACCAAATCCACCTTTAAATTAAAACATCCATTTTAAAATCCAATTTAAAGAACCTACACAAGAGACTGTAAATTCAATTTTTTCCATATATATTAGAAAACTAATTTTTCTAAAGGAAATAATCTATCGTAAAAAGAATAAGGTAACAATTCATGTAGAAATATTAGAAATAAAAGGTTCTATAACAATAAAAGTGGGGGAAATGATAAAAATGAACACTAGATCAAAATCCACTCAATCAATAACTAACTAAGAAATTGAATGTGTTATGAGATATACCCTGGGATTCCAAATGTGTGAATCATATAATCGTGTAAGAGTATACCAACCCACAAACTAGCTATTCGCATGCACTGAAGTCCAAACCATAAGTCATATGATTATCCCACACAAGCCTCATTGTGATGAAAATACACAACTTATCCCTTTGTGCCTAGAATGACTAGTGTTCCAATAGTTTCATGTGAACCAACTATTATAACAAATTAGATATTACACTTAGTACCCAGTTTCCCATGATCAATAAAGCATTTGAGGTGTAGAAACAATAAAGATAAGTCCAACACAAAAGGAATAACCCAAGCTACCCTCACCCATAACACCCAAAAATTAATTTACCCATATATATATTCACTAGAGTATAAATGAGAATATTTCGAAACAAGGGAAGAAAATAGAATCACATAGTGATAAAGAACCCACACATAGGGAAAACAAGCAAGGGAAAATCAAATGGTACCTCAAAAAACCACCATTTAAAACTAAAGTGTCAGCCATGAATTTAACAAAAATAAAAACATGGGATGAAAATTCCTTTAACATTTAATAAAAAATCATTCAAAAACCATTTGAAAATTTATGGAAAGTACTAGAACCTTCAAATCCTTTCAAATATTACTTAAAAATAAGGGCATTCCCCTTTAAAAATCAAAATAATGCCAAAGGACATCAATTTCAACCAAATAATTTTAAATAATCATGTATAGAATTCTCATAAGGGTTAAATCACACACCCATTTTAAAAAATCATTTTAAACCCAATAAAGAATCCCTTTCTTAGATCACTTTGCGGGAAACACCACACTTTAAAACTGAATTCCCTTTTTAACATTGTTTTCACTCTTTGAAAACCAAAACCAAATAAAAACCCAATTAAAAAAATTAAAATAATTTCAAAAATCCACATTGGTAATTAAAAAAATCCTATCATCTTTAAACAATCCATTTCAAGCATAAAAACAGGTAATTCACATGTAGATCCCTTTATACCAAGCTCAAAACACCATGGAATGGTTTCAAATCACTTTAATGGTATCACATTTTTTCATAATATCAATAAAAAGTAATTTATAATTCACAATCATACCATGAATTCCAAGATGAAACAATTTTATAGTAACATCTACTTTAAGTGAAGAAAACAAAGTCGAAACACTTCATAACGCATCACCTTCAACAGTGACCACACCCATGGGAATAAAAATAATGTCTATAAACCCTATACCCCAAAAACCCCAACATTAGATCCACTTATAACCCTAAAATCATCCATAGTAGATCTATGTTTCATGGGGTAATCCAAAATTGTGAGAAAATAGAGGGATAAGGGAAGCAGAGGTAAAAAGATAAATAATTACCTCAAAACCACTTGGAAATCATCAAAAGAAAAGGCAATTATCAAGAGGAGGAAGAATATTGAGTTCCTCCTTGGATCCCAAGGGTTGGTTGATGTGTGAGTGGGAGAAGAGGGGTGAAAACCCCTTAAATTCAAAGTGGTTATTTTTAGAAATACCTAAAATTTCAAAACCTATAAATTCCATAATATTTTCCAATCATTGCGTCAACCGTGCACTATCCTCTACCAATGGCCAATAGGCCTTACAATTACTCCTGGGATGTCTCACAATCTGAAAAACCATAACCCCATAGTTTGATTTAACACTTTCAAAAACTAGATCCAAACAACATGCTTTCCAAAATGTTTACTAAATTATTCACAAGCCATGCACCACACCTCAGACCCACCCAAATCCCCCTAAGGCTTATGGGGAACTTGGAATGGTTTAAAAAACCATATGGAATCCATGAAAAATGATCTATCAAAATAATAGGCCCGCCCATAGGGACACAGAATAGTTACTCCTTACCATGTGGGATAACCATGTTCCTCCCTCTAAAAACACGAATTTTCGACCAGTAACCCACCAAAACTTGAAACTACTCAAGAAAAGATAAAATAATAAAAAAACAACATTGTGACACATGGGGTGTCAAAAAAACCCCACTATACCAATTTATTACCTCAAAATGTCTGATTGAATCCAAAGGTAAGAGAAAACAAAAGACCCATAGAGGACCTAACTCAATATAACCTCTCAAGACCAACGAACCTCAAGGACAACAAGCCAAATACTCAAAAAATGATCATATTGATGAATATTAAGGTTCCAAACATCTCCAAGAACAACCACCATCGAATATCTATAAATAATTTCAATGAATCATAGGATACCGAACATGGTCTTCCCACCATTTATAATTCCTCTAACATAGTTCCACTAAAGAGAAACTACAGGGAACACATCCTCAAACAAGTGAGGAACCTTGAGAGAAAAGTGTTCTAAACCCAAAGCACTTTTAAACCTAAAAGAAAGAATAATAACCACAAGTACCCTCAAATAAATTACATGAGCACTCACCTTGGTTCATAACACATGAACATAACCTAGGGTCGAAAACTAGACCACCCTCTCACAATGCATCCAAAAATCCACAACCAAACACTCATTAGTATACCAAACTCAACTTGTAACTCACACACCTTATTTAACCCATCGTGAACCCAAGGAATATCTCAAATCCAATAAATGAGTATCTAAAAGCCTTAACAAAATAAATGGAACATCCAAAACCCTCTATAACACTTCACCCAGACAAATGAGTCTCACAAATGGAACTTAATGCTAACCATAAAAGAAACACCCAAAGGGTGTAAGAGTGTTAAAAAATTCCCCAATCAAAACAATGCATGCTAGAATATGAAATCCATATGAAAAATTCCTAAAGTGAAAAATTCACAAGATTCTGTTAACCAAAATTGAATGTCCAAACTAAGATTACAACCATCAATGAAACAGTCCCAAAACAATGCCTCCACAAGGATTAAACCTGAGACCTCTTCTGAAATACCAACTTACAAAATTTTTGATGGTGACCCAAAATGGACACAATGGAGAAAAACTCAATGAGAATTTATATAGGAGGTATTATCATGACCTATATCCCCACACTAGAAGCACACATGATATATTTTCTTCTCATGAGAAAGACTTTTTTCCTAAGATTTGGCTCATCTAGATTCGGATCCTTACTCATCAGGTTATCCTTACACTCACCATGATTACACTACACATCATATGGAACCAAGGAATCACCCTCAATAGGTAACCTGAACTAGTAAACTTATATTTACATTACCTAATTATAAGTCTTCTTAAAAGATGTTTGTCCAGACACAAGTATAGATAAACCAAAAAAATTTAAAATTTTTCCTTCTAAGAAACTAGATTTATCCAGATCGCTAGCCACCAACCTTGGAGAAAATATGAACAAACAAAAAAAGTGATTGATATAATCCATCACTGACTAGTCTAACTAAAAAATTCTCCCCATCTCAATCTCTTTCTCCACATTCAAAACCTCAAGAAAGAACAAGTAAACAAATTCAATCCTGAAGAGTGCCTAAAATATACCTTCATACAGATGATATTGTATCATTGACTCCTGTAAAAATGACTAAAATAATCAAAAAAAACTCTCAAAAACTATCAACCAATAAAATTTAGTTGTCTCAATAGAATTTAGTATCACTTAAATCTATTATAACCACCTCATTGCATCTATTGTCCCTTGATCACCATCTAATAAAGGTTGATTTTGTTTCAAGAATTCCAAAATGGTGACCGATCTCGAGAAAGGTTCCATGTTCACCACTACACTCAAAGTATGAGAAGGCACCAAAACCGATGAGACACTTTTGACCATTATAGGAGGAATAATATGTAACCCCCCAAAAAAATTTAATTATTTTTTCAAATTAATTTAATCTTTTAATATTTTTCATTTCACGTGACACTGAATATAGATTTTGTTATACAAAGAAACTAATTATGGCCTGTGTTTTATGCAAACAAATGTCAATATTTCACTACATGAAACAATTATATTATATTTTGGCATACGTAACACCATGTTTGGCTTATAATACACACAATATGCAGTCCCTTTGATATATTGTGTAACACGTAAGGTCAAGTTTTAACATACAACAAGATACTATTAATATTATTATAGATACCACCTAGCCGTTAGAATGGATTTTATGAATAATATTAGTTAAAATTTTAGAATATTATTTAAACATTTATATAAGATTAATCCTTTGGTTATCAATTAGTATAATTTAATTTAAGAACTATTTTAAAATAAATAAATTTTTTTATCAGAAAACAATTTTCTATGTGGAAACACAATTATATCTCAATAAATTAAACAAAACACTTTTTATTAATGTTTTAAATAAATTTTATATATTATATATTTAATAAATTTTTTTAATACTCATCCAATAGATTATATAGGTATAATATAATAATAAATCTAATTTTTTGAATAAAAAGATGTGTTTTTATAAAAGGTAATTTTTGATCATTTAATAGAGAACCCATATTAAATATAAATTTGGGAATGTTAATTAATTTAATATGAAAAAAACTTCTTTTTTTAAAGTGAAACATAAAAATTTGGTTACGGTGAATTTTTTGTATTTTTATAAGCAGTTTCATTTTTAATGAATAGTGAAAAATACTAAATTTTAATTACAAACTAATTTTTCATATAATTTATTTATAAGGATAAATTATGTTTTTGATTAGTTTTATAGTTCATTTAGATAAATTATACATAAATTAATCCAATTTAGGTCATTGGAATCAATTTCACTTTGAAATTGGATATAAAAACTTACCAAACTTTTGAATATTTTTACTTTAAAAACATGTTTTATCATCCCTTCTACAGGATTAAATTTAAATTAATTTCTTCAACTTATGTGAATTTAATTTGGAAAAATGGATTCTATATTTGGAATTAAAATAATTTATATATTTTAATATGATCAACTTATTTTTTTACCAAAAATATTAGTAAAAGTGATTAAAATTAATTAAGTGATTAAGAGTAAAATTAGCTTAATAAAGGACTAAACCTTATAGTTAATGGACAAAATGACCTAGAAACTTTTAAATAATCCATTGGATTCCCATATTTTTTACCTATCATACATTTTCTCTAATTTGGACAATTATTGGACCACAATTCATAGGAAAACATGGGTGGAATTCCCTTTTGAAAATTTAACAAGAATGTCACTCCTCCTACACTATAAAAAGGCACTCACCCATATAATTTATTCACACATCTAAATCCCTTTGTACCACCCCATATCTGATCAAATAATCTCCCAAAATCCATTAATTCATCCAATAATACTCTCTTTGTGCATAAATCTAAGCAATGAATCCCTTTAGTGTAAACCAATAGGAGTTACCCAAAGAAGAGGTGACATCCTTCCTCAGGCTCCTTCATTTTATTTTCATTATCCACCCCTAAACTCATATTATTAAATGACACTATAATAATCTAAATACCATAAATATACTTAAATTTTTTTATTCTATGTTTTCTACCTAAAATTACACACACTTCCATATAATGGGTAATGGACTTATCATTCTTGTGAAAGGAAAACTACCACCTCACAAAACGATGTTATTCCTTTTTTCATTACCAATTTTCATGGCTGATAATTATGATAGAAAATATTTTTTTATATTATATAAATTATATTTATGATTTACTTTTTATTCTTTGATTTTTATAAAAAACATAACTTCATACTTTCCATTTTTTGTGAATATGATAACTTTGTTTGTGGACGTGTGGACTACTGCCTCATTAAAGTGATGTGATTCATTCACACTTTACAAAGAATGTATTAAGGAAAGGTTTATTGAAATTATATGATTAATAAGAAATAATAATTCTACAAGAATTATATTATATATATATCATTTACTCTATTTTTTTCAGTATGATAATAAAATGGAAACAGCATTCATGCGTACGTATGGCCTACCATTTCCATGAACGGTGTAATCTATTTCATATTTATATATTTTATATATTATTTTAAATAAATCTATACTAAATATATATGATATTTATATCATTATTTACATTATTTAAATAAGTAAATCACAATCTATGTAAGAGGATCAAGAATAACAAGTCAAAACATATAAAAAACAAAGCAATATTACCTAAAATGTAACATTAACTTGGAGTAGTTAATAAAATGGTAATTTAAAGTCATAAAAACGAATATATGGTATTATATATAATAATATGTATATTTTTTAGATATATAATAAACATATATTTTTTATACATGAGTTTTCAATGTGTTAGAAGAAACTCAAGACTTAAGGTAAGGGGATTTCATCTCAATTTCTATTTCTCTAAGATGCATGCCATATTCACCACACATTTATTTTTTGTGTTGTATATACTACAAATGAATGTATTAAATGATTAATATAATTAAACTTTTGGATATTTACAAATCCATTTTATGATCTTTTTTTATGGGGTTTATGGTTCAAAAGTTACCAAATCGGTAAAGTAATTTTTGTCTCAATTTTCCTTCCATGAGATAAATGTCATGTTATGAACCTATATTTTTATATGTGGTTTATATACTTCCCATTGACATGTTATATCAGGAATATATTTATTTTTATAATATTTTATTATTCATGTAGAATTATTCTTTCATGGGGATTATGATTTAAAGTTACCAAAGTGGTAACATTTTATTGTTACAATCTCATCATTTATCAGGATTGTTTATGATTATGCTTCTATTTATGAAATCATATGATCCATATCTCAAGATCACTCATAAATTTTATCATCCTATTTTTATCCATGATTTATTCATTTATTAGGTCTATTTTTTCTATCCTTTTTACTTAATATAATATAGAAAAAAATTATAAAAATTGGACAGTATTTTTCCTTTTGGTTGGAAATCTGTGTTCTTTCAAAACAATGTTTTCTAAAAAAAATTTCTAAAATTTTTTAATATTATAAAATGATTTTTAAATTTAATTTTTACCTATGTTTTAACTTATTAGTGAAATTTTTTAAAAGTAATCTTCTTGTCATTTTTCGATCAAGGCACTATTCTAAACTTTTAAGGTGTAAAAGGAACATTCGCTATATACAGACTTACCCGTTTTTATGACTATTATTTCCATCAAGAATCCTTGGTAATTTTAAAATGATATTTTCTAAAGAAATATTTTACCTAATAATCTGAAAAAAAATGAATTTAATTTTTTTTCAAATAAAATTCTTTTTAAAAATGTTTTTATTTTTAAGAAGTGTTTTAAATGACATACAAAAATTCCTTTATATGATTTCAAAAACTTATTTACAATGAAAAGGATTTCAATGATTTTAACTTTATTTATAATTTTTTAAATAAATTTTCTATAAAAGTGTTTTCAAAATTATTTCAATCCATATTTTTAGGTTGTCAAATAATTTTCAAAGAAAAATGTTTTCAACATATTTTCAAGATTTCTTCATAGGTTTTCAAAGCTATTTTAAAAGAAAAATGTTTTCAAAATTATGTGTGTTTTAAAAATAATTTTTCATATAGGAAAATATAATTTCCTCAAAAAAATTTTGAATTAAATTATAAATATTTATTTATATGAATATAATTTTGAAATGGTTTCATAAAGAGAATTTTCAAAGAAATGATATTTTCCTTAAGAAATATTTCATGTGATATTTAAAAATCCTTTTTCATCTAATATGACACAATTCATTATAGTTTATGCTTTAATGAAGATATTATCTAATAATACCATTTATATTAACTATTTTATGGTTTATGTTTTTATGAAAAAATGTTTATGACACTCATTTCTCTTTCACTGGTTATATTCTTATGAAATATGCTTATTTTCATGGGTTATGCGTTCATAAAATGATTTTGAGACCTTTATTTTAACATAGGTTAAGATATTATTACATGTTTATAACACCCATTTCATTTTATGGGTTATTATATGACTATTTACAATCTTTTGTAACATTTATATATGATTTCATTATGATATGATCAGGACCTATATCTCCCTCCAATGCATTGGGTAAAGATTTATATATCATGAGATAATTATGTGAAATAGGTCAACAGCCTTGATCCAAAATGGGAAATATGTTCATCCTGATCCAAAATGGGAAATATGTGTGTCTTGATCCACTATAAGAAGATGTGGAAACCCAATCCACTATGGGAATATGGGGAAACCCAATTCCTTATAATGGAAGTACTACAACTGGGGATAGTGGTGTGTCCCACCGTGTAGCTATAGTCCCCATGACGTTCCCTGATAAGTTTCTTGAAATTAGCCTTGACTTACAGGGAAATATATTGCTTGTTTATATGATATCAACAAATTATATGTCTTGTGCCTATGATATGCTCACATGGTTCATTTTCTTGATTATCTTATTATTCATATCTCATGAATTGCTAATCAATATTCTGTGTCACATGTTTCAAATATTTGATATATAGGGTATGATATTCAAATTTTATGTGCATGTTCTTGTATCCTTATGTTCATGATATTCTTATACATTTAATTTAATTACCCTTACTGAGCATTCGAGCTCACCCATTTCTCATGTTTCCTTTCCCTAAGTTATGAATAAAGGTTTTAAGTGAGAAAAATATAGGGGAAGATCCTTAAGGGAGATGTTGAAGATATTTCCCAAAAATAGAATAATGTGTTCCAAGTTTGAAAATACATTATACTATTATGGTCCTCATGCAGGTGCTTTTGTAATGTGTATAATATTCATCTAAATTGATTTAATATCCATATATGTTAATCTTAGGTCTCTATAGTTAGTATCAAAGGAAATTTTTAGTAAAAATTTGGAAACTATTATGAGAAAACGTTAGTGGTATACCTATGTATATTTCTAAAGATATGTCTAGGGATGTATCTAAGGATTAGTATAAGTATGGGGTAACGTTTAGGAAAATGACCTGGAATTTTGGTAAGGGATAGAGTGAGTGGTTTCCTAAAAATACATCCCTATCTAGATATTATATGTCTATATGGATCTCATAGAGATGTAATTAGGGTTTACTCAAAAAATTGTATTGAGCTAGACTTGATCGGGAAATGGTGCACAATAATGAGACTTACTTCACACCAGGTTTGACACTTATGAGGGATATGATTTGGAAATTCACAAACTCATTATGAATCATCATGAAAGATTTAAATAGAAGACGACTATGAATATCCTAGAATAAAACTAAGATTTCATAGATTAAAGAAGTAGGTTTCAATATTTAGACATTATATAAGTATTTTTTTCTTGAGTATGTGGTTTTCTACAATGATAAGGGATTCTCACACTATGCTCTATGGTGTTAGTCAATATCAGGAACAAAAATGAACTGGATTAACATTGAATGTTTCATATGTGTAAAATATGGTCATTATACATTTCTATTCCCAAAATGGAGATCCCATTAATAGAATCAAGAAGGTGGTACGGGTATTGGTTATACATCTGAAGATAAAGAGACCTCAAATGACATGTGAAGGGTATGGTTTGTTATAATTGTATTGTTTACATTAAATGTAAGAAGAATGATTATATTGAGTTTAAGTGACCTTAAGAAATTATTCATATTTCATATTCTAGAATAGGGTATATTAAGGAATGAGATTATAAATCCCATGTAATGGTTTAAGAATAAATTTGGGTAATTGAAGTGTATGTGTTTTTAAATTTAAAGATTATGTTATATGAATCATGAAATATATAAGTAATTTAGTTTATGTTTTTTATTAAGAATTGAAAAGGATATATTTAATGGTTATGAAGACTTAGAAAATTGATTTAATGGAAAGGTGATATTTTGAATTAAGGGAAGGTAACCCTTAATGTTTTCAAGATGTTGAGACAATTGTGTTTTGCTTGGATAAAGACAGTGTCGATTTGCATAAATAAATTGGATAGTATTTATGGCCTCAAAAATGATAAAAGGTTTGTTGAAAAAATGGCCTTGGTTATCATGGATGAAGTTTACAACTTCTTGGATTTTTTGAATATATCTGGTAATCATTGGAATAAGGAAGCATGAATGTTTTAGAAAAGGATTTATGGTAGTTCGGGTTATTACCATGTTTCAAGAGAATATATGATGAGGGTATTCACTTGTTGGGAATTTAAAAACCAAGTGATACTTTATGATATATGGGTGATCAATGTTAAGTTGGTTTAGTAACCTTATTTCTAATGTTTTGTATTTTCATTTTTTTAATTGTTATAAGGTTAACCATTTAAGGAAATTTTAAGTTAAAATTCAAATGAAGTTTGTGAGGTTAATGTATTTTCTCACCGTAAGAGGATTTATTAATATTGAACAACCTATGTTATCCATTTTTTTTATGATTATAACTAAAGATAGATGGAATTACATATCAATCTACCTCATGATCTGTTAGTACTTCAAGAATGAAAAATTCATCTTCATTTCATAGAGTAACAGATAAATTATAAATCAAGAAATTTGCAACTAAAGGGTGAGATTGTGCATATGAAAAGGAATAAAATCAAGTAAGTATATTTTCTTAAGTTCTTAGATAGTAAAATAATTCTTAAAATCTTGTAAAAGGATTTTGAAAAATATTTACCCTCAAACCTTTGTTTCTGTTGAACCGATGGTCTTATAAATTATCATATATTTGTGGTTATGAGTACCTTAACTTTCCATTTACCTTTTAATTGATGGTGATCAATGATCATTTTCAATCTATATAATTATTTATGCTTTTCTTCCTTGTCTAATATTCCCTTACCACCTATTTTCTCCTATGTGGAAACATTTTTATGAGTTACTTTGGGGAACCATCATGTTTCCAATATTATCTTTTTAAAGGAAGTTTTGGTATTCATTTTTATGATGTGAATTTATGTGAAATAAAACTTTAACAAATCGAATTTTTCATGTGTAATACCATGTGATTCCTACTATGTGAAGCATCTAACTGTATAAGAGTATTCTTGCCTTTGAACTAACTACCATTATGCATTGAAATTGAATCCACAATTCATCCAATTAACCCGCCCAAGACTCATTACAATGAAAAACCCCACCAAACCCTTTATGTCTATCATGACTTGTGGACCACTAGAAACATGTAAACCAAATAGCATAAAAAATTAGATATTCCACTTAGTAACTAGATTCCCATGACTAATAAAGGAAGTGTGGCATAAGAAAAAATAATCCAAGTTTAACACACAAGACACAACTAAAGCTACCCTCGCCCCTAACACCCAAAAAAATATAATAATATATATATATATATATATATATATATATATTCACCTTAGTATAAACAAGAACATTACCATACAAGGGGAGAAAACAAGAATCACATAATGATAAAGAACCCACACATGGGGTAAATAATCAAGGGGAAATCAAGGGGTGGATCAACCAAAACCCATTTCATCCAAAGTGTCAACCAGGACATTAACAAAAAACACAACTCATGATACAAATACCTTTCATATTTTACAAAAAATCATTCCAAATACCATTTGGAAAAATGTGGAAAGCAACTACAACTTCAAAAAATTTCAAATCCACCCTTAAAATAAGGTCCTCCCTCTTTAAAAACTAAATCAAGGACAAAGTCCATCCATTTCAACTAAATAATTTTAAATAATCCATTATAGAATTTTCACAAGGGGTAAATCACATGCCCATTTCAAATCATCTTTTGAAACCCAATAGAGAACTAATTTTTTAAATCACTAGGCGGAAACACCTAACATTAAAACCAAATTCCATTTTTAACATTTTTTTTACTCTTTGAAAACCAAAACCAGGTCAAAACCCAATACATAACATGAAAAGAATTTCAAAAATCCATACAGAAATTTCAAAAAATCTTATATCTTTTAAAAAATAAATTTCAAACATATAAATAGGGAATTCACATGTAAACCCCTTTATTATATGCTCAAAATACCATGAAACCGTTTCAAATCACTTCAAATCTATCACATGTATTAATACTTTCAATAAAAATTAATTTAGATAGCATAAGAACACCTTGAATTCCAGAATGAAACAATTTCAAAGTAACAACTACCTCAAGAGAAGAAAACCCAACTGAAATGATTCTGAATACATCACCATTAATAGTGATGATACCCATGGGAATAAAAATGGTGTATACAAATCCTTGACACCAAAACCCCAAAAAATAATTACAATAAAAACCCTAAAATTTTCCATAAGATATCTAGGGTTCATGGGGGAATAAAAACCATGATAAAAGATAAGGTGAAGGGAAAAGAGGGAAAAAGAAGAATAATTGCATCAAACCCACTTGGAAGTCACCAAAGGAAAGGTACGGAACACGAAGAGGGAAAAGATAGAGCTCCTCCTTGGCTCCCAAGGGTTGGAAAAAATGTGAGGAGAATAAGATAAGTGAATACACCTTAAATTCAAGGGGACATATTTTGGGAAATACCCAAAATTTAAACACCAATACTGGCCAAAAAATTTTACAAATTGTGTGAAAATAATATTTCATATTCTACCTAAGCCAAAGAGGTCACACAGTTACTCTTGGGGTGTATCATGGTCTGACAAACCATTCCCCCAATGTTACATTCAACACTATCAAAAACTAGATTCAAACTTTATTCTTTTTGTAAAGTTTACCAAATTGTGTGCAAGTCATGCACCTCACCTCAAACACACCCAAAGCCCAACATGGATTTTATGGTGATCCACATGGTTTAAAAACCCATACAAAAGCTATGAAAAATGGATCTATCAAAATGATAGGCCCACCGGAATGGGAATAGCCCAGTTACTCCTAACCATATAGGTTAACTATAATCCTCCCAAAAAGCCTCCAAAAACATTAATTTTCTTCCCATAACCAACCAAAACTCAAAAATGATCCGGAAAAAATAAAATAATATAAAAACAAAAATACTATAAAATGTGGGATGTCACAGGTCAAGTGGACAGAATTCTAGTCTATGGTTCTTTTTTCTCAGGATGACCAAAAATGCCCTTTTATTGTTTTAAAACACCAAAACATGAATTTAATGGTCATATACAAAATAGCTCACCTAAAAATTAAAAAAATCCATGAAAAAAATCCTTTTTATTTTTTATGATGTGTAAATTTAGAAGGCACGTCAATCTAATTTATGATCTACTCAAAACATCCTAAAAAGCAGTTTTTAAAGGTTTGACACCCTTTAAAAATGGTGGGGGAGGGGTCAAAACAAACCCAACAAACTCCAAATGCTATGAAATTATAAAACAACACCTCTATAATGATTTTTGAAATAGTGGAGTAAAAGGAACCCCAATATGAGATTCTTTTTTCTAGGGACGACCAAAAATAAAATATTATTGTTTTAAAACACAGAAACATATGTTTAATTTTCATATCTATAAAAAACTTTTTAATTACTTTAAATCGTAAGGAAACCATCTTTGTATTATTTTTGATCTGTACGAATAGACAATATGTCAACCGAACATGCGATATTCCCAGAACAATAAAATAACCATTTTGAAAGGTTTGATGCCCTTTAGAACATGTGTGTTGTGGGATAAAAATGAACTGAATGACCTAGGAATTTTTTTAAATCTCATGACAACAACCATACAATTATTTGTGAAATGGTCAAGTAGATGTAACTCCAATCTGGGGTTCCTTTATTCTAAGATGACTGGAAATATACATTTATTATTGAAAAACAAAAAAAAATATACATTTAATAGTTTTATCTATATAAAATGACCTTTGGATATAAATAAATCTTAAGGTAGTGTCTTTTAATTATTTTTTACATGTATGAGAAGACTGATTGTGAATCAGACATGTAGTCTGCCCGAAAGGACTAAATTAGAATTTTTAAAAGTTTGACGCCCTTTAAAAACATGTGTCATAGGGTGAAAACCATATGAATAAGATCTAAATGATGTGTAATAATAACAATACAATCGTACAATGGTTTTTGAAATTATGGACTAAAAAGAACATCAATCCGAGGTTTTGTTTGTCGGGATGACTCAAAACACACATTTATTATTTTAAAGCACAATAATGGGAGTTTAATGGTTGTATCCCTCGAAACTTACCTTCGAATGATGTGAAATAATAGGAAAAATGACTTTGTATAATTTATGATGTGTAAAAGTGGACAAAAAATCAATCATACATGTGGTCTACCTAGAACGACTGAATAATAAATTTTTAAAGATTTGAAACCCATCAAAAATGTGTGGCATGGGGTCAAAACTAATCGAACGGACTCTAAATTCCATGAAATCAGGAAAAAACAGGACATATATTTTATAAATGGTTGAGTATACATAATATCATTATTAGGTTTCATTTGGTCAGGATAACAAAAAATGTGCTATTATTGTTTTAAAATACTCAAACATGTGTTTAATGGTTAGGTTCATAGAAAACAGCCTCATAATGCCATGAAATCATAATAAATACATATTTTTATTATTTTTTACATTTAATAGTATGAGGAACAACATCTGTACATACAGTCTACCCAAAACAACATAATAAGTAGTTTTTAAGGTTTAACGCCCTTTAAAAAATAGTGGTGTGGGGTCAAAACAAACCGAATAACTTCTAAATGCTTCCAAATCAAGAGAAGATAATCATATAGTGATTTTTAAAATGATGGAGGATAAGAAATGTTAATCTAAATTTATGTTTTTTGGTATGAACAAAAATGCATATTTACTATTTTGAAACACCAAAACATTTTTTTAGTAATAAAATATAAAGAAATTGACCTCAGAATGATGTGAAATAAACTTTTATTATTTTAAAACACTGAAACATCTTTTTAGCAGTCAAATCCATATAAAATGACCTCTTAATGATGTGAAATAGTAGGATAACCATCTTTGTATAATTTTTTATATATAAAAGTGGATGCGTCATAAATTATATGTGGATTATTTTCTAAATGATCAAATAAGATCTTTTTAAAGGTTTGAATCCCATTACAAACAAGAATCATGGGGTCTGACTAACTAATAAACCTCCCAATTTTGTGAAATTAGATGATAAAAACCCTACAGTGATTTTCCCTAGATGATCGTAAACATAATTTTATTATTTTAAATCTGGAATAGTGTGTTTAATAGTTATATCCATATTGAATGATCTCAGAATGATGTGAAATAATAGGACAATTGTCTTTGTATTATTTTTGAAATGTATGAGGAGAAAGAATGTCAATTTGATGTGGGGTTTACCTGAAACAACTGAATAATCTATTTTTAAAGGTTTGATGCCCTTTAAATACATGAATTATGGGGTTTAAACCTACCAAACGACATCATAATACCATAAAATCATATGAAAACAAATTTTCCATGATTTTTGAAATGGTGGAGTTGATGAAATGTCAATATGAGGTTATTTTTTCTCGAGATGATAAGAAATGAACTTTTATTGTTTTAAAACACCAAATCATGTGTTTAACAGTCATATTCATAGTAAAAGACCTCATGATTTTGTGAAATCATGTGAAAATAATATTTATATTAATTTTATGTGTAACAGTAAATAGAATGTTAATCGGACACACAGTCTTCCCAAAATGACAGAATAAGTTGTTTCTTAAGGTTTGAGGCCCTTTATAAACATGTGTACGGGGGTCAAAACCAATTGATCGACCTCCAAATATTGTAATATAAAAAAATTATAGTGCATTTTGAAATGGTTTAGTAGACATATTGTTAATTTAAGGTGTCATTTTCCTAGGAAGATCAGAAACATGGTTTTAGTATTTTAAAATAACAGAAAGTGAATTTAATGATCAGATTCCTAGAAAACAACCACATGAAATGAAATCATATAAAAATAATTTTTTTATTTTTTTTATGTCTATGAGAATATGTAATTTCAATCAGATGTTCATTCTTCTCAAAATGACAAAATACGTAGTTTTTAAATGTTTTATGCCCTTTAAAAACATGTTTCAGGTGGTCAAGACCAACTGAACGGCCTCTGAATGATGTGAAATTAGACAAATAAAATCATACAATGGTTTATAAAATAATAGATTAGATATAATTTCAATTTTAGGTTTTGGTTTCTCGAGATGGCAGAAATACATGTTAACTGTTTTAAAACACAAAATCAAGCGTTTAATGGCCATATCGATAGAAAATGACCTTGTAATGACATGAAATCATAGTAAAACTATATTTGTATTATTTTTCTATGTGTGAGTATATAACACATCAATCAAACATATGATCTACCCATAAAAACTAAATATGTTGTTTTTTAAGGTTTTTACACCCTTTAAAAATGTGTGTTAGGGGGTCAAAATCTACTAAACGACCTTCAAATATCATGAAATCAAACAAAAAAACCATATTGTGAATTTTGAAGTGTTTGAGAAGATATAAATTCAATACATGGTTTCATTTTCTTAGGAACACTAGAATCAAACTTTTATTATTTTAAAACACCAAAATGTGTGTTTAATGGTCATATCCATATAAAAAATTAGAATGATATCAAATAATTAGAAATAAATATTTATATTATTTTTTATGTGTATAAGAAGATGACACATCAATAAGATATGAAGTATTCCTGAAATTATTGAATAAGTGCTTTTTAAAGGTTTAATGCCCTTTAAAAACATTCTCTAGGGCATCAATACCAACCGAATGACCTCCAAATGTTGTGAAATAAAGTAAAAATAGCTGTATATTTTTTTTTTGAAATGGTGGAGTAGATAGAACATAAATATGAGGTTTTATTTCCCTAGGATGACTGGAAACATTCTTTTATCATTTTAAAGAACTAAAACATTAATTTAATGTTCAAAACCATATAAAAGATATCAGAATGCCTTGAAATAATAAGAAACTATCTTTATGTTATTTTTTTGTGTATGAGTAAACGATGCCTCAATCAAAAAAATTTCCTAGTTTCAATAACCAAATAATCATTTTCCAAATTTTTGGATCCCTTTAAAATGGGTTTTTAGGGGTTCAAAACCAACCAAACAACCTTCAAATTTTGTTAAATTATAAAAAAAAATGTACAGTTATTTTTTGAATGGTTGAGTAGTTTGAAAATAAATATGGGATTTCATGTGCCTAAAATGATCAAGAATGAACTTCTATTATTTTAAAATATGAAAAATTTTCATTTAACGACCATATACATAGAAAACAACCCCAAAATAATTTGAAATCACATGAAAATCATCTTTGTACTATTTTTAATCTGTATGATTAAACGAAACATCAATCAGACATGTGGTCTTACCGGAACGGAAAAATTAGAATTTTTTAAAGGTTTGGCACCTTTTAAAATTGTGTGCTAGAGTGTCAAATCCAACTGAATGACCTTTGAATTCCATAAAATTGAATCAAAACAACCATATGGTAATTTTTTAAATATTGGAGTAGACATAATGTCAAAATGAGGTCTTGTTTTCACAAGATGACTGAAAACACACTTTTATTGTTTTCAAACACTAAAATGTGCATTTAAGGGACAGATAAATAAAAAACATGACCTTATAATGAAGTGAGATCATAGGGTAAATGTATTTTTATTATTTATAAAATGTATGAGTAGACAGAACATCAATTAGGCATGTAGTCTACCTAGAATGACCGAATGAGTAGTTTTTAAAGGTTTAGAACCCTTTAAAAACATATTTCACAAGGCCAAAAGTAAATAAAAAACCTCTGAATGTAAATATATCAAAAAAAAACAATTGTAAAGTGATATTAAATTGATGGAGTAGATTAAACTTCAATCTAAGTTTCCCTTTTCTATGGATTACCGTAAACACATTTTTGTTGTTTTAAAACACCAAAACGAGCATTTAACAGACATATCCATTGAAAATATCAATAAAATGATTTTAAATAAAACAAAACTTATCTTTTATAATTATTATTGATGTGTAAAAGTATATGTAACATCTATTAGATGTATAGTCTACTCTAAATGACTGAATAAACTATTTTAAAGGTTTTTCATCCTTTAAAAAGGTTCTTCAAGGGATTAAAACCAATAAAACATCCTCTAAATGCTGTGAAATCATATGAAAGTTTCTATATAGTTATTTTTAAATTGGTGGAGTAGATGGAATATTATTTTTGGGTTATGTTTGTCTCAGATGACAAAAAAAGAATTTTTATTATTTTAAAACACCAAAACATGCATTTAATGGTCAAATTCATAGAAAAAGACATCGGAATAGAGTGAATTCAAATGAAAATAATATTTTTATTATTTATGATGTGTATCGATAGATTGAATTTATATCAGACTAGCATTATACCTAGAATGATTTAATAAGTAGCTTTTAAAGTTTTCACACCCTTTAAAAACAAGCTCTATGGGGTCAAAACCAATAAAAAACCTTTGAATGCTGTTAAATCAGATGAAAATAAATATATAGTGATTTTTGATATAGTGGACTAGAAAGTACATCAATTAGAAGATAGGTTTTCCTAGAATGACTGTAAATTATCTTTTATTGTTATAAAACACCAAAATGTGCCATTAACTGTCAGGTCCATAGAAATTTAACTTGAAATGATGTGAAATCATAGGAATCATATATTTATTTTATTTTTATTATGTATGAGTAGACAACACATCAATCAGATGTGTGTTATACCCAATAAAACAAAAAAAATAGTTTTTTATGGTTTGAAATCCTTTAAAAACATGTGTCGAGGGGTCAAAACCACTCGATTGGCCTCCAAATGGAATGAAATCCAACGTTAAAAACACTATAGAGATTTATGAAATGTAAAAGATGACGAAATATAAATATGATGTTTCATTTTTTGGGATGATAAAAACATACTTTTACTATTTTAAAACATCAAAACATGTATTTAATAGTTAAATTCATACCAAACTACCGTAGAATGACATCAGACCATAGAAAATCACTTATTATATTATTTATGATATGTATGAGTAGACATAATGTTATTCAAACATGTGGTCATTTAGTAATGAATGAATAAGTAGTTTTCAATAGTTTGACACCATTTTAAAACATGTTTGTAAGGGTCAAAACCAACCGAAGGACCTCTGAATGTTGTCGAATCAGACGAAAAGAACCATATTGTAGCTTTTAAAATAAGAGAGTATATGGAACACCAATCTGATGTTTTTTTCTTAGGGTAATGAAAAACACATTTTTATTATGTTAGAACACCAAAATGTGCGTTTAATGGTCAAATTGATAGAAAAAACCTTTAAATGATTTGAGTTTATGGTAAACCCATATCTGTATTATTTTTCACATGTACGAGTGGGTTTCAAATAAATCAAACGTGTAGTATACTTGGAATAACCAAAAAAAAATTTTAATAGTTTAAAACCCTTTAGAAATTAGTTTCAAGGTGTCAAAACCAACCAAATGACATAAAAATTTCATGAAATCATACAAAAATAGTTGTATAGTGATTTTTCAAATGGTGGAGTTGAAAGAATTTCAGTCTAAGATTATCTTTTCCTATGATGACTAGAAACATATTTTTATTGTTTTAAAATACAAAAACATTTTTTTAAGTTCTAGATCTATTTTAAATGACCTAAGAATAACATGAAATCATAGTAAAACTATCCTTTTATTATTTTTGATATGTATAAGTAGACAAAATGTCAATTGGACTTTTGTTCTTTCTGTAACGAAAGAATTATAAATTTGTAAAGGATTTATGATCTTTAAAAACATGTTTTAAGTAGTCAAAACCAACTAAATGATGACCGAATACCCTAAAATTAGAAAAACAATATAGTAATATTTAAATGATTGAGTACAAAGAATGTAAAAATATGGTTCTATTTTTCTAAGATGTCCAGAAATACCCTTATGTAGTTTTAAAACATGAAAACTCGCATTTAACACTCAGTTCCATAGAAAACAACCGCGAAATGACCCGAAATAACAAAGAAATGTTTTTTTATTATTTGTAACATGTATTAGAAGAAAAAATTTCAATCAGATGTGTGTTCTTCCTTGAACAACTGAATAATAATTTTTTTTAAAGTTTGACTCACTTTTAAAACATGCATCAGTGGGTCAAGATCAATAAATGAGACATGAATGTTGTGTAATTAGTTAAGAAAAATTTTACATTTATTTTTTGAAACAGTGGAGTATAAAAAATATTAATATAAAGTTCCTTTTGTCAAGAATGATTAATAATTCACTTTTATTGTTTTAGAACACCAAAACGTATGTTTAATGGTAATTTCTATAGAAAAATATCTCTTAATATTTTGAAATCGTAGAATAAATATATTTGTATTATTTTTCACAAGTATGAGTAGAAAAAAGATTAATTGGATGTGTGCTATGACTAGAAAGATCGAATAAAAAGTTTTGAAATACTTTACACCCTATTAAATGTGCATCGGGGGGGTCCAAAACCAATCAAATTTTTTTTGAATACTATCAAATCATTCGAAAAAAACATACAGTGAATTATGGAATTCTTGAGGATACGGGATGTGAACCCAAATTTCTGTTTTCTTGGGATAAATAGAAATATAATTTTATTGTTTTAAAATATAAAAACATGTGTTTTATAGATCGATCCATATAAAATGGAATCAAAATAATGTTAAATCATATGGAAACCATATTTTTATTATTTTTCATGTGTATGAGTATAAGACATATCAATCAGATGCTTTTTTTACCTAGAATTACTGAATAATAAATTTTTAATGCTTTGACACCCTCTAAAAATGTGTATTGGGGGGTCAAAACCAACCGAACAACCTCTGAATTCTATAAAATCATACAGAAACTATTGTACATTGAAAACACCAAAATGTGTGTTTAATTGTTAGCTCCATAGAAAACATCATGAAAATGATTTGAAATAATAGGATAACCATATTTTTATCATTATTGACATCTATGAGTAGATGAATCATTAAGTATATGTGTGGATTCAAGGAATGAATAAATAAATAATTTTTAAAAGTTTAACATCCTTTAAAATCATCTTTTAAGGGGTCAAACCCAACCAAACAACCTATGAATTTCATGATATTATAAAAAACCTATAAGGCCTCGGCCTTAAACCTTACTTAATATTGAATTAAATGAATAATTCACATAGAGGATCTTTTCAGGTTTAGAGTTTTAGAGAATTAGGACATAACTATTACATCTCAAAAGATTACAAAGTAGTCACTTCTACTAAATTTCCATAAAATAAAAACTCTTAAATTGAAACATGTCTAGTTCGATGTATTAGATAGCATGACTTTCCCTTGATCCCATCCTTGACCCAATTCCACAATAAGTCCTATGAAAAACATTTCAAAAAAACTTTGGGTGAGAATAAAAAGCTCAGAAAGGGATACATAAAGAATGAAAACTGTTAGTTTTTCAAAACAACAAGTAAACCATGTATACTTTATCAAAGTAATACCTTTCACCTCTAGGAAGTAGTAAAAACTCTTCACTGAATAAAATATCATTACTTACCCTTTTGTAACCAAAAGATTACCATAAAACCCATATAAAGAACACATAAAATATAAAGGTTACTTGGGACATAAACATACTTAAATGGAATAACCATACGGTCGACTTCCACACATACTTAATGGAATAGCCATACGGCCGATTTCCATACCCAATGCATTGGAGGTTATAATGTAACCACCCATCCTGGTATTCACGGCACCACCCGTCATATGTTTTATCACGTAACCACCCGTAAAATGTCCAAGTACCATCATTACACATAAAATATTGAAAATATAAACATTTCAATAACAACATTTCATTTTCAATCACAATAAGTAATTCCAAGATATTGAATTAAGCAATCCATTTTCAAAAACCATTTAAAAGAGATTTTTGAATCAAAGTGCCCCATACCACTTTGAAGATTTTAATGGAATTATAATTTTAAAACATTAATGTCCATATAAATAAATACTAAAAACCATATTGAAAACATTTACATTAAAGATAAAGATTTAGAATAATGAATCTTTAAAACATTTAAAATGATATTTCTGTTAAAGTGTTTTTAACAAAATGACAGAATCTTGAATACAAATAATTGCGGAATTACATGTAATCTGAGCTTTATAATATCATGAGAATAAAGGGATTCATGATATAATATGTCAAGGGACAATATACACACCATATAAGAGTTAATTGGTGCATAACAACAATGAAGTCTCAATGGAAATGTAAATTGAGATGAAATCTATTATAAAGATGGTATCCTTAAATTAAGGATAAATCTATCACATAATTATGTGTGAGAAATATTAATACGCCAAATATAAGTGGATATTAGGTGTGAAACAATCATAGTTCATTCACACATATTCATAGGATGACATTTTCAAGAAGTACAAGTTGAACCCAAAGAAATCGAAATTGGGTTAAGACGTTCCCTTGTAAAAATTCGACAGCCTAACGGCATTACTTCAAAATTCAGGAAATTAGTCGATGAGAGAGTGAATGGTATCTCATCACTTGGACATAAAAATTACATCAATTATTATATATAAGAACATATCCCAACATAATAAGATGTAAATTAAAAGTCATAACAAAAGAAGTCTTTTAAAAAGAGGAGGGTGAAAGGTTCCCTTACCGACTTGGGTAACTTTCGAAACGTACACCCCATTGAAGAAGGGTCATACAATGAATATGTAAATACCCATAAATGAAATTATATTACACAAGGAGTGTAATAATGGGAATTACATACACCACTCAAAGTAAATAGTGGCAAACGTAGCATAAATGTCACGGGAATAAAAGTGAGATGAAAAATCCCTTACGAAAACTCAGCAGCCTAACGACGTCACTTAAAACTTCCAAAAATGTATTTATGATATCAAATAGGGTCTCTCATAATATGAACATAAAATTACATTATGAGGAATATAAAATAACATCCTCAGACATAATAAATATTATCTTAAAAGAAATGACATAAAAGAGAGTACTTAAAAAGAAAGAAAGAGGTTGGATCCCTTACGAAAATTCAGCAGCCTAACGGCGCCACTCAAAACATCCAAAATGGATTGATGAGAGAAAAGAGGGTCTCTCATCATATGAACATAAGACTTACAGTAGGATTAATATAAAATAACATCCCAATCATAAGAAATATGAGCTTAAAAGTAATGACATAAAAGAGTGTACTTAAAAAGAAAGAGAGGAGTAGGATCTGTTACCCCGGGTCCGACTTGACTCGATCGTTCTTTAACGTCCTGAATAATAAACTTGAGTTAATATCTACTTTCTTAAGAAAAATTTTCAAGTTCATTATTCCTTTTATATCACTTATTTCCATGTTATAAACATTATGTAATCATTTAAGTTAATAATGTTTGTTTTGTCGATATTTGGTTCTTAAGTCGAAAGTGGGCTTCTTACAATTACATGTTGTTCGTGTGGTCAAAGGGTCATTATATCCAGAATGATATTCATGATTTGGATATCATATATATCATATATATCCAGAATATACATGTATTTATAATATTATACAATCATTTAGAGGTAAGAAATGAAATGCACCGTTCATGGAGACGGTAAGCCGTACGTACGCATGAACGCTACTTTCATTTCTATATCATATTAATGGAATTAAAACTAAATGAGAGATATGTATATTTTAATTCCAGAATTATATTAATAATTTATATGTAACATACATCATATATACCCATTATATATATGTACTTATAATAGTACATTACATTTTGTGATAAGAAATGAAATGCACCTTCCATAGAGACGGTAAGCCGTACGTACGCATGAACGCTACTTTCATTTCTATCTCATACTTTAATGGAAAGAAGAAAATAATTATATAGAGGTATATTATAATTTCATTATAACATCATATATAATAACTTTAAATCGATACTTTATACGTCCCACATATGGCATTAACGAATCAAATCACTTTGAGGGGGCGGTAGTCCGCACTTCCTAAAATGAAATTATCGTGTTTACCCACAATGAAAACCATAATGTTATACCACAAATGAAAAATAAAGAAGAATAAGGAAAACATAAACATAATATATATCATATATAAATAGAGTTACATCTTAATGGCCACCATTAAAGGTGTTTAAAAGAAGATTGAACAATCATCGTTTCGTGAGGCAGAAATTCGCCAACCACAGAAACAGTATGTTCTTTAACCATTAGATGTAGATGTGTGTAAGTGTAGCTCGAATTATTATTATAACAAAATCCTAGTATATTTAAGATACTGGTTTTTTTACAAAAGAAATGAATAAAATTATTTTAGGGCGTTGGAGAAGCAAAATAAAAGAAAAGAACACAAGTGAACACATTACCTTAAAATCGGGTAACTCTCTTAGATTTGAGCTCAAAGGCCTCCTTGGGAAGACTTCTGCCCAAAGTGAGGCTTCAAGGAGTTAGAGAGGGATGTGGAGAGACAAGATGTGTAGGGGTTGGCCGAGCCAAAGGCTTTGGATGTGTGGGTAAGGTGGTAGAGGTGGGGACCTTTTATAAGAGGAGAGGAGGGGAACTCTTGGAAAGTAAGGAAATGTTACTTTATTATAGAATGAGTTTCGGATTTTAATGGTCCCACATTGATTTGTTTAGAGGATAAGGTGATATGGGTTCGAAATCCACCCATAAAATAGGTCTTGGACAAGTGTAGGTCCTAGAGTTTACATTATCTTTACATTTTATTTAAATCATTAAATAATGAGGTAATCCCTGCATCATCATGGTGTCATAAATAATTTAATTTATTTAATGTCTAAAAATTATTAAAAAAATATCATGATGTATGAAATCTTTTAATATTTCCAATTTATATTTATAGTCAAAAATATTACTTGTATAACCCCATGTAAAAAAAAATTTAGTAAAATAACTCATGTTTGTGACATTTTTATTTTAACATTAAACAAAAAGATATTAATGTCATTTTCCAAATAAAGTGGCTCCATGGGGTCCCCAAGTTGACCCATGGATTTTTTTGGTCGTCCATGACACATAAAATAATGTTAGGACATATGTCAAGTTCATTTCATATTATTAAAACATTATTTTTACCTTAAACTACACTAATTACCTCTAATCGCGATTAAAAACTTAAAAGTTACTATTCACCAAAAAATTATTTTAATCCCATTGAACCTAATTTTACTTCTTAATGACAACCATTTATGTCAGATTTTTGAAATTCAAAACACAGAAGTGGTAAAATTTCTTTAAACGAAAAATCTGTTTTTATAAGTACCACTTAGTGGTTTCACTGTTCATTAAAAATTGAAGTTTTTCAGAAAAATACCAAAAATTCACCCTAAGCTATATTTGATATTCAGAATTAAAAAATGATGTCTATTTTAAAAAATTAAAAAAATATAAGTTTCATTAATTAATTTAATAATTAATTCCCGCTGTTATAAAAAATAGCGTGTTTTTATGAAATATAAGTATCAAAAGATTGGCACTAGTTTAAGTCCAATTTCAAAGTGAAATTAATTCCAATGAAAACTATTGGATTAAATGATGAAAATATATTCTAATTTTACTTTAAAAACAATTCAAAAGATAATCTAATCATATAAATAAATTAGATTAAAAAGAGGTTTGGAATTAAAATACAACATTTTTCACTATTCATTAAAAAAATGAACTTTATTGGAAAGATACCAAAAATTTACACAAAGTAAATTTTGATGTCTCGATTATAAAGAAGAATTTTATTTTTTCAAATATAACACTTAAAATTGTCAAAAAGTGTATTTAAAAGAGCTTCACCATCAAAAGGCGGTTAATCGACCTTCTAAAGAATATTAGAATGTTTACGCTTAAAATTGAATTCATTCACATTTTTAATCCTCTAAGATTTATTGTAAAAAGTAAAAATATTTGACAAACATATATAATCATTTTGTAGTTAGTTTTGTTCATTCCCTCCATTACAACGGCTAGGCATTAAATACCATTTAAAATAATATTATTTTGTTATTATATTGCAACGTAATAGTTCAAAGGAACCCGTTGTTGCGCATTGGGTAAGCCATCAAGCATAGAGTTCCCTTTAAATTAATATTAACATTTTATTTACAAATAGGGATAAATATAAAAATGTCATATTCTTAATTTACATGGGGTGTTACAAAATCATATCGTTATTTTTTAAATTATAAAGAAGAATAAATACCAATGTGATTTTTTGTTTACTAGGATGTACAAAAACATACTTTTATAGATTTAAGACACTAAAACATTCATTTAACAGTTAGTTCTTTATAAAACAACCTTGGAATGACATGAAATCAAAGTAAAATAGTATTTATATTATTTTAGATGTGTATAAGTGTAAAAAACATTAATCAAACATGTGGTTATCTCAGAATGAGAAAATAAGATGTTTTAAGGTTTTAGAGGCCATTAAGAAACATGTGTCAGTGGGTCAAAACCAACTAAACGGCCTCCAATTTCTATGAAATCAAACAAAAAATCATAAAATGGTTTTTAAAATGGTAGAGTATAAATAACATCAAAAAGAGGTTCCATTTTCTTAGGATGATCAAAAACATACTTTTATTGTTTTAAACTATTTTTATTAAAATGTATATAAGGAATCCAACTAACTTAGAGACTCGACCCCGGGATTGCCGCCCCAAACCCCTAACCCCTTGCCACCACAGCCACCTATGTGGGGCTCAAATTTATCATTTTAAAATTCCATATATTACATTTAATCATCATATATATAAAAAATGACTTATTAATTATGTGAAATATTTATAAAACCATATTTGTATTATTTTTTATATGTATGAGTAGAAATCACATGAATCGGATGTGTGGTATACCCAAAATGACTGATAAGCAGTTTTAAAGGTTTGATGCCCTTTAAAAGCATGTTTTTGGGGGAAATAACCAAATGACCTCTGAATATCATCAAATTATATTAAAAAAACTATAATGTGAATTGAGAAATGATAGATCAGAGGGAACATCAATCTGAGGTGATGTTTTCCTAAATGATTGGAAACATGCTTTTATTGTTTTAAAACATGAAAACATATTCTTAATTATCTGATCTATGGAAAACAACCTTTTAATGATGTGAAATCATATTAAATCAATCATTGTATTATTTTTTGATGTGTACTAGGAGATGGTATATCAATTAGATATGTGGTATACCAGGAATGACCAAATAAGTAGTTTTTAAAGGTTTGACGCCCTTTAAAAAACATGTGTCAAAGGCCCAAAAGCTACCAAATGACATATAGATGTTATGATATCAGAAAAAACAACCATATGATGATTTTTTAAATAATGTATTAGGAAAAAATCATTATGAGGATCCATTTTCTTGATATGACCAAAAAACCACTTTTGTTTTTTTAAAACACCAAAACGTGTGTTCAATGGTCAAATCAATAAAACTACCTCAAAATGACATAAAATCATAATATAACCTTATTTTTATTATGTATGATGTGTATGAGTAAATGAAATATCAATTTGACATGTGGATTCCTGAAATAATTGAATAATAAATTTTTAAAGGTTTGAAGTCCTTTAAAAATGTGTGTCAGGGGTTCAATACCAATTGATTGACCTATGAATTCCATGATATCAAAAAAAATAACCATATAATTATTTTTGAAATGTTTTAATAGAATAAACATCAATTATTTTTTTTCAGTATGACAATAAATGAACTTTAATAGTTTTAAAACACCAAAACATGCATTTAATGGTCAAATCCATATAAAATGGCCTTAGAATGATGTAAAATCATACAACAATAGTATTTTCATTATTATTTTTGTTTACAAGTATAAAAAACTTCAATTAGATATTTGGCTGGTCTGAATCAATCAAATAATCAGTTTTTAAATATTTGGAACCCTTTAAAATGTTCTTTAGGGGGTCAAAACCAATCGAACAGCTCATCTTATATGAATAACTATTTAATGAAGTGTGAATATTAAAATTCATTATTGTACCACATAAGACTTGTGTTCATAATAGAACCACATTATAATATGAGTGATTATATAGATATCTCAAGCTGGCATCAGGGTTGGCACCCAAACACACATCACACACATAAAATGGGATGTGTCACACCCACATATCGCATTGCACACACCCCCATGCATACAATATGCAGGTTCTATACACACCACCTCACCTTCTCTTCTAGTAATTTTCCATTAATATTTTTGTATTGCTACCTGAATGTTCTAAAATAGCTCCCCCATGTAGTTGAGGCCTCCTCCCATTCATGTGGGGTTTTAGCTAGTCCTTTTCTTATGGGTGGTTGACCAAATTTTTTTATTAAAGGTCCAAAAAAATTTAGTTATTAAAAAAAAGTAAATGTCATTATATAAAAACCATGACATATTAGAACCAAAAAAAATTCTTCATCTTCTTTTTTTCAATTATAAAATAATAAATTCAAATGATGATCCATATCTACTTCTCTACAATTATTTAAACTAATGATGATCGGAAATCAATAACAAAATATCTTCTTCAAATGTTGTATACAATGTGCATTCTTATAATGAAATTAACACTTATATTGGACATTAAGAATGTATATACTATCATAACATTTAAACACATTGAATTTTAAAACAACCAAAACTAATTGATAAAAAATTCAACATCAACACAATCCCAACTTCAATAAACTATTTGGGTTCTTCAGACTACTCAGAATGACCATATTAGTGGGTTTTAAAGGTTTTCCCCCATGAAAAATGTGTTTCTAAGAATCAGAACCAACATAATGACCAATAAATACCATCAAATCATAAAAAAACAACTATATATTGAATTTAAAGATGTTAGAGTAAAAGAAACATCAATTTAAGGAGTGGTTTTCCCAAGATGATTGGAAACACATTTTTATTGATTTAAAACACCAAGTAATGGTTTTAATGGTTAGATCCATATAAAACGACCTTTGAATGATTTAAAATTTTATTAAATAATGTTTGTATTATTTTTATTGTTTATGAGTGGAAAAAATATCAATCATAAGTTTGATTTTCCTAAAACGACTGAATAAGTAGTTTTTAAGGATTTGATGCCCTTTAAAAACATGATTCAGGGGGTCAAAACCAACCGAATGACATCTAAATTCTATTAAATTAGATAAAAACAATCATACAAATATTTATGAAATATTTGAGTAGATAAAACATCAATATGAGGTTCTATGTTCTTAGGATGACTAAAAACATACTTTTATTATTTTAAAACACAAAAACATGAATTTATTGGACATATCTATAAAAAAACCTTGGATGGATGTGAAATCAAAAGAGAACCATATTTGTTATGATTTTTTATGTTTATGAGTAGATGAAACGTCAATCGGACAAGCAGTATACTCAGAACAACCAAATAAGTAGTTTTTAAAGCTTTAACACCCTTTAAAAACATGTGTTAGGGAGTAAAATCCAATCTAGAAGCCTCCAAATGCCATTAAATTATAAAAAAAATAACCATATTTTGA
Organism: Viscum album; assembly: GCA_963277665.1. Classification (NCBI taxonomy): domain Eukaryota; kingdom Viridiplantae; phylum Streptophyta; class Magnoliopsida; order Santalales; family Viscaceae; genus Viscum; species Viscum album. The sequence continues at coordinate 1,209,011,835 of OY728165.1, read as the reverse complement.
ATTCTGAAATGTTAAAGTAGACAGAACATCAATTGGGGGTTTTGTTCGCCCGGGATGACCAAAAACACGTTTCTATTATTTTAAAACACCAAAACGTGCATCTAACAGTCAGATCCATATAAATTAACCTTAGAATAATATTAAATCTTAAAAAGTATTCTTTTTATTATTTTTGATGTGTATGAGTAGTCAACACATCAATAAAATTTGTGTTCTTCCTGGAATGACCGAATAAGCAGTTTTAGAAGGTTTTACAACCTTTAAAAACATGTTCCAGGGGGTCAAAACCAATCAATAGACCTCCAAATGTCATTAAATAAAATAAAAATAACCTTACAAAGATTTTTGAAATAGTGGTTCTTAAAAACATCCATCTGACATTCTATTTTTATCAAGATGACCAAAACAAAACTTTTATTATTTTAAAACCCTAAAACATGTGATTAATAATTATATTCATAGAAAAGGACCTCATAATACCATAGAATCATAATAAACCATATTTTTATTATATTTTATGTGTATTATTCTATTACACATCAATCATACAGGTAATCTAGTCAGAACAACCAAATAAGTAGTTTTTGAATGTTCGATGTCGTTTAAAAACATGTGTTAGAGGGTTAAAACCATCCAAATGTCATATGAATGTCTTTATATCAACCAATAATAATGTATAATTTTTTTTAAAAGTTGGAATAGGTAGAATTTTAATCTAAGCTTTTATTTTTTTTGGGATGATAGGAAAAACACTTTTACTGTTTAAAACACAAAAATTGTATTTTTACAGTCATATCTATAGAAAATGACCTCAAAATAATTTTAAATCATATATTAATTATTTCTTAGTTATTTATAATGTGTAAAAGTATACATAACATAAATTAGAGGTATGGTCTACCAAAAACAACCAAATAAGCAGTTTTTAAAGGTTTTACGCCCTTTAAAAACATGTATCAGGGGGTCAAAACCAACCAAACGACCTATGAATTCCATAAAATCATATGAAAACAACCCTATAATGATTTTTGAAATATTTTAGTATATGGAACATCAATTTTTGGTTCTATTTGTCTGATATGGACAAAAAATAATTTTTATTGTTTTAAGATAACAAAATATATGTTTGACAATCATATCCATAGAAAAAAACCTTAGAATGATGTGAAATTATTTTAAAACTATATTTATAGAAACCCTATCCTTTTACATATATTAGTACATAATTTTAATCAAAATTAAATTTCAATTAAAATCTAAGGATCATAAATTCTAGTGTCTTTGGATGATTAGGTACATGAAGTTGAAAACATAGAAATAGAATAAAACACCTTAATTTTAGTCATCCATAAAGAGGTCATATCTTCCATTGATCTCATATATCTGTATAGGATAACCTAGGGAATACATGAACAAAATTAATGAGCTAAAAATCCTATTAAGGGTATAAACATAGGAATAAGGCAAAGCACTTGGGGTAGAAGGTATGACATGATTATATAAAAAGGAATGGATCATAAATAAACATAATGAAACAAAAAATGTATATAATAGGGACATTTAATCATGGAATAATAGGAAGCTTTAATAAAAAAACTATATGACATAAGCATGATTCAAGGTTAACTTCCAATGTCATTGATCATGGCAGACAAAGTCCCATAAAATAGTCAAGTTCACTCCATGTCCCAACATGACGTCTCATGAGAGTAAAAAATACCCAATTCATTGGATATCTATCTGGGAACACCCATAATATCATGTTCATGAATATGTGTTCCACATGAAGAATCATAAATACTGAATCAAACATAAACATAATGGTAACCCATGGAATGAATTGGGTATCATAATCATGTCAAAAGGCATAACAAAAGAGAATATCATAATGGAGACCATAAAAGAATGGATTTAAATCATAGATGGACATTAATAATTGAAAATATTAATAGATCATGATAAGTGATATCAAACTGTAGTGAAAACATATAAAAAGAGTTTTTAAGAAACTTTTGAATTGGGCTACTTTAGTGTAGTTTAAGGTAAAATTTTAATGATTCTTTAAAAATAAAAAAGGAATAATTGTTTGAATAAAACCAAAAATGAATCCAGATTCTTTTCATGATAAAATAATTGATTTTATAAAAATAATTTTTCCTTAAAAAAGATTATTTATGGTACTTGAAAATGGGTAAGAAATAGGGATGTTCCCTTTAATTAGGCTTTATTATATAAAAAATTGAGAAGGGATACTTTTTAAAACATGTATTTCTCCATCAAAGAAGTATGAAATGATCTGGATATGTGATTTTGGAACATATACACATATTTTTTAATAATTATAAAAAAATAAAGAATAATTTCATTTGGGAAAATGGAGAGAAAGCATAACTCGAATGAAAGATGAAGGTTCAGAGAGAATCTCTTACCTTATGTCCAAAAGTGTTATGCACTTTATCATAATGAAATAGATAATAAAATTAAATTCATTAATTTATTAGTTTAGAACCTTTTATATATTTATTTTATTTATTCAAATTTTATTATATTCATTTATGGTCTTATTGATGATTTATAAGATATAATTTAATCATTCAAAAGTGTTTGTTTCCTTAGTTTTCATGATTGGATCACTTGTATAAATGTATGAAAGATCATGTAAAATGGGAATAGATATAAAGAATTGAAGTTATAAGTTATTAATGAAAATATATAATATTAAATGGTTATATAATTCATTTGGTTATTTGGGGTGAGGGTGAATCATTACACAAGATGTTAGTGATAATCGTTTAGATAATTTTAGTGGTTTTTGATCATTACAAACTAGTTTTGTTTCATTATTCATTATTGTTTATAAAATTTATATTCATAACCAAAAAAGGTTTATAACATAAATTTTAAAATATATATCAACAATTATAATGGTTTTAGGTCCATCCTTTAAAGTGGTAAAGTAAAATAAAAACTTTTCATCCTCAAAACTGATAATTCAACACCTCACGGATGATATTTTATATTTTAGAATAAAAAAAAAGAGGAGAAGAGGCTTGATGGTAGATTTTACATTAACATAATAAAATTATAGTATATATAATATAATGGAGTTATCATGAATGTTTGGATAGAGTAGGTGATGAGAGTATAAGAAAAGAAAATAAAGACAATAGAAAATAAAAAATGTGATAGAGGATTTTACATCTTGAATTCTTCTTCTTGAGGATCTCATTAGGGAAATTGGTTTTCATATATTTTTGAGAGTAGAACATCTTGGATTTGGGGAAGATACTTGGGAAAATGATTGGGTATAAATTTTACAAGCTTAAAGGATTAATAGTTTGATCATTATCACTAATTATATTAAAATAATTAAGGGTTGTTTTATATTACGGTTATTACATCATGAATGACCTAAGTAATAGTGTATTTAACTTATAATTTATATATACTGTAAATTATTGTATTTTACTACTCACTAAAAATTCAACTATTTTAAAAAAATCCCAAAAATTCAACCTAAATATTTTTTAATGTGTAGAATTAAAAAATGTACTCCATTTTATTAAAATAAATTTCTAAATATAAGAATTATAATATTTAATTAAAATGATCATTTACTTGGAAAATGATTTTAAAAGTATAACTGATTTTATAACACTTCGAAAAATTAATTAAGGTTACATAAACTATCGTATAATCATAAACAAAAAATATATATTAATTTATGAATAAATTTTACGAAAATAAATTTTATTTTAAATCATTATATTAATTATAAAATTGAAAATAAACATTTATGGTTTATAAAAATATCAACACTTAGTTAATAATTTATAAAAAAAATTATTTACTTATACTATGATATAACCATATCATATTACCATTTATATGATGCTTAAATTTTATTTATAATTTAATGGGTGAGATAACTACTTTATTGGATGGTTTACTACTCATAATGGTCATATTACTATTCCAAATGTCAAGTTACTATTCCATTGGTATATGTCCCTTAATTTATAGAAATACCTCTTATTTAATTCATTATTCATTTATAAAGTTTTTATTTTGTTATCTATGAGATTTTATTTGGTTTATACTATATTATATAATTATAAGAAGAGAGAATTTCATTGATATAATTCTGGGTTGTTACATTCTTCCCCCTTATAAAACTTCTCCCTTAAATTTTCATTTTACAAAACATGGTGAAAACATGTGAGGGTACTTCTCCTTCATTGCTTCCTTTGGTTCTTGTGTTTCCTCTTTGTAATTATGTTTATTCCATAGTAATTTGACTAGGTAAGTAGTCTTGTTATATAGAACTTTATCTATATAGTCCAAGATCATAACTGGATACTCCTCATAAGATAGATCACTTTCCAATTGTACCACCTCTAGATTTAGTACATGTGAGGGATCTGGTATGTACTTCCTCAATAGGGATACATGGAATACATCATGTACATGATACATGGTTGGTGGAAGTTTTAGTTGATAGGCCACATCTCCAATACAATAAAGAATCTAGAAGGGGCCAATGAACTTGGGACTTCACTCTCCTTTCTTATCAATTCACATAACCCTCTTTCATGGAGATATTTGGTGAAATACCATGTATCCAACATTAAACTCAAGGTCTCATCAAAAATTTTCTTCATAACTCTTTTTTGACTTTGGGATACCTTGATGTGTTACTGAATGGTTTTCACATTCTCTACAATTTCTTCAAACATTTCAGGTCCTAGCACTTTATATTCACCGAATTTATCCCAGCAGGTTGGTGTTCAGCTTCTTTTCCCATAAAGGGCTTCATATGAATCCATTTGGATGCTCGAGTGGATATTATTGTCGTAAGAGAATTTTACCAAATGCATATATTGGACCCAACTTCCTTTGAGGTCTATAGAACTTTCTCTCAACATGTCTTCCAGTTTCTGAATAGTCCATTCAGATTGGCCATCAGTTTGAGGATGATAAGACATACTGAAGTTCAACTCGGTGCTTATAGAATTTTGGAGACTTTTCCATCACTTGGAGGTAAATCTCAGATCTCAATTGGATATAATCAATAGTGGTACTCCATGCAGCCTTTCCAATTATCTGATTTATATCTGTGCAAGTTTATCTAGGGATAATTCCTCTCGAATTGAGATAAATTGATGTGTATTTGTGAGACGATCCTTAATAACCCATATAGCATTGTTTCCTATGGATGTCTTCAGTAGTCTAGTGACATAGTCCATGGTGATGTTTTCCCACTTTCATGTTGGTATGGGTAATGGTTGCATCATCCCTTTATAATATTTCCTTTTATCATTCACCTTCTGAAATACCATGCACTCTGATGTATATTTAGTAATATCCTTCTTCATATTTTCTCACCAGTAGTTCTCTCAAAGATATCGATACATCTATGTACTCCCTAGATGAATATAAAATGTTCAGCTATGTGTGTCATTCATAACCTCCTTATTTATCTCTATATTGGATGGTACACATAGCCATGACCCAAATCTCACAACTCCTCCCTAATAAATTTTTAACTGTGAGGATTTCCACTTTCTCATGGATTCCACCTTATTTTTAATTTCCAAATAATTTCATTGAGCATCCTTTATTTTATCCATGAGGGATGGTTAAGAAATTATTTGAGAAAGTATTGATGATGTTACTTCCTAAATGATTTACATGTCCATCCTTTTAAAATCTAATAAGATTGAATCATTCTCAATTCTCTTCATTGATAATGGTGAAGGGTCCTCTCTTCTTATATAATACGCCAATTTCTTCGATTTTCCAAGATAGTAGTGGATTTAGAAGTCATAATATTTGATGAGATCTAACCATATTCATAGGCACATATTAATCTTTTTCTATGTTAATATATACTGGAGCCTTTTATGATCAGTATTAATTTCACACTTCTCCCCATAAATATATTGCTGCCATATTTTCAATGAAAAGATCACAACTGCCAAATCTAGATCATGTTTCGGATAGTTTTGCTCATTAATTTTCAACTTCCTTGAGGTGTAGGATATAAATTTTTTATTTTCCATCAATACACAGTCTAATACTTTCTTTTAAGAATCTACATACACCACAAATAGTTCTCCACTTGTTGGTAGTGTGAGAACTGGTGCAATGATATACCTCTTTTTCAATTCTTTTAAGTATTCTTCACATTCATGAGTCCAAACAAACTTCTCTCCCTTCCGATTCTACTTGGTTATTGGGTTCGAAAATCATGATAATTTCTTCAAAAATCATCGATAATTCATAGTTAGACCAGAGAAAATATGGATCTTCATTAAAGATGTTGGAATGGACCACTCTCTAATTTCATTTGTCTTGGATGGGTTCATAGATATTCCTTTACTGGTGATAACATGCCCCAACAATGATACTTCCTCCATCCATAACTCACGTTCACTATACTTTTCAGAAATTTTATCCCTTCTGAAAGTCATTAACACAAATTCAAATGCTTCTCATGTTCCTCCTTACTCTTTGAGTATATTAGAATATCATTGAAAAAGTATACCACACATTTTTTAAGGTGATCTCTAAAGACTCTATTCATTAAATCCATGAAAATTTCTAGATAATTGGTGAGTCTGAAAGGAATCACTATGAACTCATAGTGTTCATGTCTCATTCGAAAGTAATTATTGGGAATATCATCCTTCCTCACCTTTAATTGTTTATATCCCTACTGAAGATCCACCTTAGATAAATACTTTCACCTATATAGTTGATCAAATAATTCATCTATCTATGGAAGGGGATACATGTTTTTTATCATGATTTTATTTATCTCATGATAATAAATGTAGAAGAACATTGACCCATCCTTATTTTTAACCAAGAGGACCAACACACCCCATGGAGAATCACTTGGGAGAATAAAACCCATGTCCGGATTCTCTTGTAAATACATCTTCAGTTCTTCTAGCACAATAGTTTCAATTCTATAAGGTATATTTGATATAGGGAAAGGTCTCAGAATAAGATCAATTGATAACTAAACCTCTCAGTTAAGAGTAAGACCAAGTAAATATTTAGGGAACAAATCAGTATAATTCCTCCCAGTGGGAATGTCTTCAAGAATGATCCTCTTCTTTATCTCAATCATTTTATCTAGACATGCTTGCTCATAAGGAAATAATATCAAAAATTGACACAATTATTCTGATGGTGATTCATCCTCCTCCTTACACTTGTATAGAATTGAATGACCCCTTGGGATGTGAAGAGTGATCTCCCTATCCCAAAATTTGATGTTGGATTTGTATAAAGATAGCCAATATATTCCCAATATAGTATCAAACTCCACCAAAGGAAGTAAGACAAAATTTTATGGGATATTTAGTCCCCAAAAATTAACTGGGGAACATTTATATACTTTGGATGCAATAATTTCCCCATTTTATATTCTCACATATAACTCAACATCCATATTTTGATGTGGTGTTTGAATAGTTCTACTAAACTTTCAATATATTAAATAATTCTTAGAACCAAAATCAATTAGTATATTATCTATTCTTGAATGAATAACCAGTATACCTATCACCACATCATTTTTGGGTTCCATCTTAGCAGTAGAGATAGCATATTCCATTCTTTGTTGCATTTGAGTTTTTGTTATTGATTTTCCCCAACAACCCTTGGATTAGGGTGATGGCTTGCATAATGACAATGTTCCTTATAGTTGAAACCATGTACTATAGGATTAGTGTTGATATGAACCTATCTTTATTCTTATGCATTAGTGGGATTATTCATATCCCTTCTGCAGTTATTATACATACCCCCCTCTCTTCCACATTTAAAGCATCTCTTGGTTCACTTTAAGTAGTTTTCAAGTTTCTTCTTCCAACACTTTTCACATATGGGATGTTGGTTCTTCATTCCATCATGGGATTCATCTACTGATCCACCCATATTAAACTCCATTTTCCTCTTTTTTTCATTGGGCCCATGAGACCACTAAGATTCTTTGAACTCCATTTGGACCTTAAGGGCACAACGGACAATCTCTTCATAACTATTGAAGTCTAGAATCACCAAAGAATTTCACAGAATCAACTTCATTCCTCTAAAGAAGCTAGCCACCTTGATTTTGGTGTTCATGATAAATCCAGAGTCGTATCATACAAGCCTTGTGAATTTTGTCATGTATTCTCTAATAAACTCGTCTTCCTTTTACTTTAGTCTAAGGTACTCCATTTCCATCATAAGATGGAGGGTTCAGGGAAAATATTTGTTGAAAAATATTTCCTGGAAATATTAACATTCCATGGAATCAATTTACTCAATGGACTTTGTATTCTTGATCAGTGTTCACCATAGATCAGCTTCCCCATCAAAACGATATACTTCCAATACAAATTTCTCTTCTTATAAACACTAGAGGGAATATAATATCTTATCAGTTGAGTTAATCCATTATTCCAGGATTATGGGATCATAATATCCACTAAATATGGGATGCCTTCGTCACATGAAGTATTCAAACACAGGTTTCTCTTTCCTATGAGAAGGAGGGAATTCTACATGATTCAAGTTATTATTCTTAAATTGATCCAGTTAAAAAAATACTTTCATGAAGTTTTGAGCACCTGTTCCCATTATATTTGGAATATCATTAGGTCAATCATCACATTGTTTATCACATTGATTTTTGGTACGTGTTCTTCTATTTCCATCCATTAACTAAGAAAAATAAAGTAAAATTATTCGTTCTTGAATATTTATCTAACAATCATATAAAAAACATTTTACATAGAAGGATAAACTTCTAAATGAAGGGTATATCCTAAATTGTGTTACCCTAAGTTTCAATCTAGGTTATCCATGGTGATAGAATTATACCTAGTGTTCTTAATAAAGTGATCTAGTCCTAATCTCCAAAAATAACTAGACCTTTATCTAATACCAACTATAGTGACCCTATCCTTTTAAATATATTATTACATAATTTTATGCATAATTAACCATAAAATACAATCCAATGATGGTAAAGTCTAGTGTCATTGGATGATTAGGAATATAAAACTAAAAACAAGGAAATAAAATAAAAAATACTTATTTAATCATCCATAAAGAGATCCTATCTCTCATTGAGATCCTACATATGCATAGGGTAACCTGGGGAATACATGAACAATAGTTATGATCTAAAAATCCCAGAAAGGGTATAAACATTTGAACAAAGAAAATAAAATGGGTTATAAGGCCTAACATGATGACATAAAAATGAATAGATCATGAATAAATATAATGAATCATAACATATAAAGGATGGGTACATGTAATCATGGAATCATAAGAATGTGTAAATAACACACAACATGACATAAGCATGATTCAAGGATAAATTTCAATACCATTTTACATGGAGGAAAAAGTCACATAAAGGAATAAGGTTCACTCCTTATGTGACATCACAGACCCAGATGACACTTAATGGGTGCCCCGAGCCCAGTGGGACACCTGGCCTCAAGCGCATCTCCCCAAATGCCAGAGGTTGTCAACTAGTATTGAGGGCCTAGGGTGTGTCTGTGGGGATACTATTCCCTCATTAGAATAGTGTAGCACAGAAAAAAGAATATAAATTAATTATAAACAATAAAAGAAATATAAATAAATAACAAAATCAAACTAATGCAATAGATAAATGAGAATAATAATAATTGTATCGAATGGAACAATGATGATGTCATGTCATGTCACTAGAAAACTAGAAAACAAGGATGTAAGGCAATAGTCATAATAGTTCCACAAAGTAAAAGAAAACAAAGACTACTCCAAGAATCCTGGGATCTAACTCAGTCATATTCTATAAATCTCTATCGTAAATAGAAAGCAATCAAGTGTTTATATATGTATGCTTCCCTTTTTTAACACCTACAGCCACGTAATCTACTCCAAGCACCAAATGGTACCCGGAGAGGGTGTGAGATAAATCTAAGTGGGCCACCACCAACGGTGTCTATAATATATGGCCTCTATAATGAAATATAGTAGTGTGTAGGCATACATATATAAAGTAAAACAAGTCATAAATCAAATAAATACCCATTACTTGATTCATCCCTCGGCTGGTGTCTGAACATGTGACAAGTTCATTAATTAATCAATTACCATTTAATGTTAATAGGTCACGTGAGTCATAGCCAGCACTGATATCACCTTGTGATAGTATAAGTAGTGAAGGTCCCATGATGTAACAAGGAAACCTGACAATGATATCCAGTGAGGGAGTTCTAGGGTAATAACCAAGGTAACATAAATCTCAAAGAACACTAACCCAGTAGTATCTGAGTCCAGATAAGGGGTAGGAGTGTAATATAAGTAGAATAATTTAAGTCATTATAGAATAAGGCGCCAACTGAGTCCAAGGTGATCGACCAAGGTAAAACACGGCTATGAAAAGATGAGGCCCTATGATATTTCACCATGGAACCTACTAGCCAATTCTGGATCCAAGGAGTGTACTCAAGGTATCCTGTAATAATGTAAAGGACCTTGCAGTATTATATCGGGCATTTGAGGAATAAACAAGAATCAGAGTCTAGGTAGGTATCAACCTCAGAAAACTATATCCTTGAATTGGAATGGGGTTCCCGAGACCCAAGGTATTCTCTTCTCATAATCCAAGGTGAAATCGAGTCAGTCCATTACTATTTGATATTGTAATCATTTAGTAATTAATTGGGTTCAAGTATTGCCTTCCATTAGTGTGTATAGGTCAAGTAGAGTTTAAACCATTTATTTATTGGTCTAATCCTTGTCTTCCATTATTTGAAAGTCCAAGTAGCATTGAAACCATTTAATCAAGTCTTAAGTAACCATTATGGCATATCAATTAGAGAGGTTCACTTCGCTACCTTCCATTAACATCGAAAGGGGTGCTACAGACATGTAACCTTAATTCAAACTCATTTTTTAAGGGCATGATGTATATATTGTATACTTTCCATTCAAAATTTCTCATTTAATTATCAATTTGAAAGAACTTACCTTAGGTGGGTCAAGTGGTGAGAATATATAGTAAATTCAATTATGCAATTATCATTAACAAAAAGTCATTTATTATAGAAAGTCTAACCTTTAGGAAGGTCGAGCAAAGGCACACTCAAATAGTGGCTCAAACATGTCAAAAACACTAAAACCCAAAAATGGAATAACCTTCGACATGAGGCGTATTGAGTTGTGGGTATAACCACTAACAACTAATAACATATTTAGAAAGATCATAACCATATGATTATATCAAGTATAATAATGGAATGTAAATTTAAGAAACGGCTTCTAACGAAACTGGTGGGTCCCACACAAACATTCCAAAAACAACAAACTTTAGGGATGAGTTATATACCACCCACCTTAGGGTTGTATGATCCATGTCCTCCGGTATCAGCCCTTGATTTTCCTCTTATCGGAATATATCTAATAAAAGGTGAAAAATGCGCACATCACAATATATAAGTCAAGAGAAAAAGAGAAGAAGAACAGGTAGAGAGGACCTAAGTATTTACCGTAGCACATCCAACATGATGAATGGAAGCTCTGTCAGATTTCAGATAATGGAGATCTCTTGATTCCAAGTTTAGATCTTCAAAAAAAACCCCAAATTGAGAGATAAAGAAGTCAATCCCACATAAACTCAGATTAGGGAGGAAGGGGTAGATTAATATATCATTAAGGGAAAAACTAAAAAAATTACCCAGAAAATTAGCATGTGCACAGTTTTTCAAACCGTTTGAAAATCGTACGAGTTGGATCTGACCAAATGGTTTCACTGCATGATTTGATCAAACTGTGTGCAATCCATGCATAGGTAACTAGGAAAAATTGGTGCTCGCATAGTTAGTTCGCATGGTAATGTGCCAAACATTCGAGTTGTATCTGTCTAAAAAACACCATTCGCACAGTTAGGAAAACCGTGTGGAATTTCTCATGGTTTACTTTAAACCATGAACAAAGTCTGTTTTCTAAAAAAAGATGGGTTTTGGGCTCTGAACAATCCCTGTACACCCTAGGAACCTTTTATAACTCATTAGGCATCCATTTTAGCTCCAAATTAAAGATTTAGACTGAAAATTAAAGGATCCATACCTGAGTGAAAAACTGGGTTCTTAAAGTCAGCCCCCTGAAAATAACTCACCCCCAAGTTCTCATTCCAAAGGTATAGTAACACTATCTGAGAGCAACTATGTCTACTGAGCACGTACATCGGCTTCCCTCTCCCAAGTCTCATGTTGTACTCAGATGTGCCTCTATATCACCCATATGAGAGGGACAGTCTTTCCTTGAAGTTCCTTCGTGCTTAGGTCAATGATTTTTACTAGATATTCCTCAAAGGTATCATTAGAATCCAACACAACTTCCTCGGGATCAAAGGTATGAGCGGGGTCAGCATGATATCGGTGAAGCTGCAAGATATAAAAGAAGTGGTGCATGGTACGATACCTCTGAGGTAGTAACAACTGATAGGATACTAGCCCGACTCTCTCTATAAATTCAAATGGCCTGATGTAACGAGGCGCCAGCTTTCCTTGCTTCTTTAACCATCTTTTCCCAAGCTTGGGCTATACCCAAATAAAAACACGATCCCCAACCTCAAACTCAAGAGGTCTTCAATGGTGATCGGCATAAGATTTCTGTCTAGACTAAGCAGTATTCATATGCTTCCTAATCAGTTGGGCCTGTTCTAAAGTCTCCTAAACGAGACGTGAACCTAGTAGGGCTGCCTCACCTACTTTTAGCCAGCCTAAAGGTGAACGGAATGGACTACCATATAAGAACTCAAAAGGAGAAATCTGAATCATCACTTGAAAAATATTTTTATAAGATAACTTGATGAGAGGAATATGCTTCTCCCAAAAACCATTGAAATCAAGGAAACATGCTTGGAACATATCATTTAAAACCTGTATCATCCGTTTTGATTTTCCATCGGTATAAGGGTGAAATGTTTTTGCTTAGAGGCACCCCATAGATTTCTCTAATCCTTTCCAGAACCATGAACTAAAATGATCATCCCTATCAAAAATGATAGTACGTGGAACCCTGTGTAGTCGTATAATCTCACAGACATATAGTTTTCCAAGATCATCAACTAAGAAAGTCTCTCATATAAGAATTAAGTGGGATGATTTCATTATCCATTCAATGACTTCCCAGATATCATCGCTACCCCTCTACAGCCTAGGTAATCCAACCATGAAATCCATAGAAACATCTTCTCATTTCCATTCCGAGACTGGAAGCATCTTTATCAAGCCCACAGGTCTCTGGTTCTTTTCCTTCACCTACTGACAGGTGGAAAACCTAGTGATGAAGCCTAAAATATTACGTTTCATTCCAAGCCACCAATACTGGTGTCGTATATCTCGATACATCTTCAATATTCTTAGATGAATTTCCCACTGAGAATCATGGGACTCTTTCATCAACTCCTCACTCATATATATATAAGAACCAAGATATGTCCACTTAGACACATAACATTGTCTCTATCCATAGACCAATCCAGAGGTGGGTTATCTCCTGATATACTCTCATAGAGAACCAAACCTTTAGGATTTAAAAACTACCTACTCTTAACCTTCTCATGGAGGTAAGAGGTATCTATTATTTATAAGAGGTAAGACTGCTCATGACTATCATGTAACTCCAGATGAAGTTCGGAAAAGAGGACCATTGACTTTTATTCATCACTAGCTTCATGTATATCATGCATTTGAGTTTTTCGAGTCAGTGCATCTGCGACCACATTGCCCCTTCCAAGTGTATAGGCAAGATCAATATCAAAATATTGTAGATATTCAACCCATCTCCACTATATGAGCTCAATTCACACTAGGAAAAGATATATTTGAGGATTTTATGATCATATACACCAAAAAGCGCTCACCTAATAGAGAATGTCCCCAGAAACAAAAGACATGGATAATTGATGCAAGATTGAGGTCGTGAATTGGGTAAGTTCTCTCATGAGGCATCAACTACTGAGATCCATATGAAAAAAATTTGTCTTCATGCATTAAAAATTCTCCTAGTCCAGTGCCTAATGCATCACAGAAGACGATATAACCTTTACCAGGTTCTGGAAGAATCAGAATCTGTGCCAAGACAAGCCTCCCTTTCAGTTTCTGAAAGGCTTTATCATATTATTCTGACCACAATAACTTAGAACCCTTATTTTTAAGTCTATTAAGAGTTAAATCAAGATGTGAGAAGTCTTGTATAAAATTCTTTTAATATCCAGTGATCCCTAAGAAACTCCTGATATCATAAACATTTTTGGGCTGCTCTATGGAAACTACAGCACTAACCTTTTCGAGGTCAATAGAAACTACTGATTCTGAAATTATATGACCTAATAAGTTGAACATTTTGATCCATAAGTCACATTTAGCAATATTGGCATAAAGATCATGCTCTCTCAGTGTACTTAGAATGATATCAAGATGTTTGGCATGGTTTTCATGAGTGCAAGAATACACCAAGATGTCATCCACAAAGACCATGAAAAAAGATTCAAAATAGGGGTGGGAAACCCTATTCATAAAATCCATGAAAATGGCATGCACATTCATAAGAAATAATGGAATAAAAAGATACTCATACAGAGAATACCTGCTATAGAAAGCTATACGAGGTATGTTTGATGGTCTGACTCGCATCTGATGATAACTCGATCTGAGGTTGATCGTAGAGAAAACTTTGCTCCTTGGAGCTGGTCAAAGAAATCATCTATTTGAGGAAGTGGATCTCGATTCTTGATTTTGAGATGGTTCAACCCTATGTAATCCACGCATAGACAAAGTTTCTCATCCACCTTCTTAAAAAAAGCACAGGTGAATCCCAAGAGTATGTACTAGGATGTATAAATCCTTTGGCCTCTAGGTCCTCTATCTATCACTTGAGCTTTTTAATCTCAATAGGTTTCATCCTATAAAGAGGAATGGACATTGGATCTACTCACAGAACAAGATCTATTGTAAACTCTACCTCTCTCTTAGAAGGTAATCCAGAAAATTCATCGGGAAAGACTTCCCTAAAACAATCAACTACTGGATGGAAATCAGTTTGAAGAAAACCCTAATCCTCTATGAAAAGATTTGAAATATGGTTAGTCAATTCACCTATACCATTATGCTTCAATTCAGATATCCTATCCTAGACATCCCACTCACCTTTGAAAATATAACGGTTTCCTTATGGTGATTTTAAATAAACCATGTGATGATATCAGTTGACAAATCCATGATAGTGGACTAACCAGTCTATCACGATAATGACATCAATGCATGTTATCTTGGGAAAAAAGAGATCCCACAAGAAAGGTTAATTTACAACCTCATGGGGACAGTCCATGCACTGTCTTATGCCCTCCGTCCATATTCCCAATGGTGTATCGAGGGTCATTATTGTTGGAACCAAGGTTGTTCTTTGCTGAAAATGGATTTCGGTTTGTGTTTGTTGTCAATATCATTTTGGTTGATCATGGTTTGTGTTTGTTATTGTCATACCATTCATGGAAGATCAGGGAGATTACATAGAAAGGCATCATACAATTTGATCTAATTTCCAAAAAAATGGAAAAGGCATGAGGTGCGCAAAAAATATGGAAATATGCATGAAAATGGTTCCTGTGCGAAAAAGGATTGCACACAGAATGAAAGTCTTTCATGACATGGTGGGGTATGTGCATGGGGTTTGGTGACACCTATAAATAAGAGGTGACCCCCCTCATTCGGTATGGTGGAAGACTTAGAGAAGATCCTAGTTCTGATGCGCATAAATCTTACATGAAAAAAGAGTTGCGTGGAAAAGTTGAAGTTGTGTGAAAACATAGAAATTGCGTGTAAAAGTTGATGTAGTGTAAAAAAGTAAAGTTGCACGTAAAAGGTGAGGTTGTGCATAAAAGTGGAGGCTATGCATAAAATTGAAGGTTTCACATAAAGGGAGTTATTGTGAAAAATATTTTCTGCGCAAAAAGGAAATATTTCATGCAAAAGTGAGATCCTCCACGCAATGGGTAGGTGTTACATACAATCGTTAGTGTAACATGTTTCTATGTTCTAAATATCTAGTTCATTGGTTTAGTGATTTCTAGTTCATAAATTTATGAAATCTATGCAAGAAGTGTCTCATTCTGAATAGAGACAAAGACTTCAATGAAAATATATTGAAGAGACCTTCATGTCTATAAACTGAGTGTGACTTCACCAAAGGTAGTGAACCAGGGGAGTCAACGGGAGTGACCGGAGGGATGAAGTGAACTATCACTAAACATTTGTAAAGGAAGTGTTCCTGGAATAGAGTGACTATGAACAAATCTTGTAATCTGAAAACTAGTGATTATTAGTGAATTTAGGTACGACTGACACATTGTCAGCGTATACTCCTTAGACGTAGCCCTTTGCGGTGAACCAAGTAAAAGTGTTGTGTCATTTCAATGCTTTGATTTTTTTGATAGATTTAATAAGTTCCTACCAATGTGAGGACAATATCCATAACTTTAGAAATAAAAATTTGACACCCTGATTCACCCCTCCCCTCTCAGGGTGTTCCGGGGTCCTTTAATTACACTATAATGATATTGTATCTCTAGCCTGAGACTTTCCATGATAGATATAGAAATTAATGAGTTTGAAGCCCCTGTATCAAAAAAATCAGAGACAATAATAGAGGCTACTAGAATAGTACCATGTACTGTAAAAGGTCTCACAACTTAATCCTCAGGCATCAGTTGTAATGCATGAAACAGACCTGATCCACATCCCTATGCAACAGATGGACAAACACGGCCATGATTGCTCTGTTGGCGCTGTTGGTGATCAGGGATCAGACTACCATGTCCACGACCTCCTCTTTAGCAAGACATGTTGGTGTTATTCTAACTCCCCACCTAACGTGGTGAAAAAGATCTTGATTCTGAAGGTGGAGAGAAAGTTTATCATTTTCCACTCGAATATGGTGGAAAGGTCCTATAAAAGCGCTGAAGATGAGCCATACTACCATAATATTGACACTCTATAGTTTCTCTATTGTATTGGGGAATTTTATTCTCCTATCTTCCACACTGATGAAAAATCATATAGCTATCAAACTGGACACTCTGGTTGTCACTTCCCTGATGAAAAACCTCGAGGGAGCGTTTCTTTCCAGTGAAAGAACTATTGTCCTAACATGACACTAATCCTTTAAACTAGGTACTTGTGCTATCCCATAGGTTATTCTCAATGATAAGGTACTAATAAACTATTTCATAATTTTTAGGAATGTGAAAGACATTCACTTGAGTTTTGATGGTGTAATGGAGCTTGTCCACAAAATGTCTATCATGTGAAATCTCATCACCGGATAGAAGCGGTGAAAAGCACTGTAAATAAATGAAAAATGCTGAATATTACATGACTGACATAAAACCCTACTTGATATGTATGAACTCTCTGGATCTGTCATCCCTCAGTGCCTAAGGACTGAAATGATCATAGAAGGAAGTCTGGAAGTCATCTCATAACATGCCCTGATGAAGACCATCCTGGGTAACCACATCCCACCAACACTTGGCCAAATGTCGAAGCATGTATGTATAAAGCTTGACTCCCTTCTCTAGAGGAATTTCCAAATTCTCAAATATAGACAGCATGGCCTCTATCCAAGACTCAACAGCCTGAGAACCGCCATCCCCTGAAAATGTAGGAGGATGGTGCTGCTAGAACTCACGGGTCAGATCATCCATCATAGGTGAAACCCGTGGAGCACCTTTAATGGTCTACATCAAATGTAAGAAACTATCAAAAACTTTGGAATCAGTGCTTGGATCAAGTACAGTAGGTGATGCCTCAAGTTAAACTCTTAGAAGTAAGAATGGTGGCTCAGGGTCTACCATGTCTGTAGCATGGTCGTCACCACCCTCTTGGTGAACAACAAGAGGATATCGTGGCGAAATTGGTCTAAAAATCCCAAGAATAGACCTTAGAAAAATCTTAGAAGAAAAGGATATCACCACTAGCAAAAACTAATCATAAGAAAACTCACTAACCAAGGCATACTACCCAAACTACCCGCTTAGATGACTAGGAATCGGTAAGTGCTAAAGTATAAGTTTCATTTCATTTTGTAGTTAATTCTTAGGTTCACTCTTTTACCTTTCATAAACATGACAAGATGGGATAAGGATGTGAAACCAATACATTTTAGATTTTAGGATTCAATTTATAATGGATATCCATTTCTGATGAATCAGTGCTCATACACCTATCACTAGAAAAGACATCCATTTATTTATAGTGTAATGGATTGACATGACAAATTACTCATCCCAACCGATTAGGGCCCATACACCTCATGAATTGAGACATGAAATCACTCAATCACAACCAAAATAATACAAGTACAATCAAACTATCACAACATCACTATACAATCACAAGCATATCAAGAAATGGAAAAGCAGTGAAATGAACCTATATGGTATAGTAATATGCATGACATGTGAACTCTAGGTGCCAATAATTATGAATGTAACAATGCTCCTTGGCCTCATATCATTGGGATAAGTATGAAATAAATTTTCAAAAGAGTAATAATCAATAACACCACACAGCATGTGTGTCACCCAATAGTGAAATAATATCAACTATAATAGGAGAAAGAATAATGAAAATTATAATGTTGGAAACTTAGTTTTTACCACGAACATGGGTTCGCGATTCCCAAGAACAGCTTATGAACATGTCCCAAGTGTTCCTATTTTCCAATATATTGTCTCTAAATAGTATATCAAGAAAATAAACCACCTTTGATACCACTTTTTGATGTCCCAGACCCGGATGCCACATAATTGGTGCCCCGAGCCTTGTGGGCCACATGGCCTCAAGAACATCTCCCCATATTCCAAAGGTTGTTGACTAGCAGTGAGGGCTTAGGGTGTGCCTATAGAGAAAATATTCCCTCATTAGAGGAGTGTACCATAGAGGAAGGAGTATAAATGAATAGTAAACCATGGAAGCAATATAAATAACCAATAGAATAAAAATGATGCAATAGATAAATGAGAATAATAATAACTATATCAACTGGAATAATGATGATGTAATTTCATGTCATGTCACTAGAAAACTGGAAAACATGGATACAAGACAATAGGCATAACAGTTCCACAAAGTAAAAGAAAAAAAGACTAATCCAAGCATCCTGAGATCCAAATCGTTCGTCTTCTATCAAGATTCATCTTAATAGCAAGAAATCAAGTTTTTGAATATGTATTCTTCCCTTTGTCAACACTTGAAACCATGTAATCTACTCTGAGTACCAAACGACACCCTGAGAGGGTGTGAGATAAATCTCAGTGGGCCACCACCAATGGTTTCTATAACATCTATACCATGTAAAGAAATATAGTAGTGTGCATGAATACACATATAAATTAAAACAAGCAGTACAAAAACTAAATACCCAGTTCTTAATTTAGACCTCGGCAAGTGTCTGAAAATGTGATCAGTTCATTAATTATTCAATTATCATTTAATGTTAATAGGTCACGTGAGGCAAATCCAGCAGTGAAATCAGCTTGTGATAGTATAAGTAGTGAAGGTCCCAAGATGTAACAAGGAAACATGACAAAGATATCCAATGAGGGAGTTCCATGGTAATAACCAAGGTAACATAAATATCACTGAATGCTAACCCAGTAGTATCTAAGTCTAAATAAGGGGTAATAGTGTAACCTAAGGAGTGTAATACAAGGCATTCCACAATAAGGTACCTACCGAGTTCATGGTGATTGACCAAGTTAAAATGAGGCTAAGCAAAGACAGGGCCCTATGGGCTTTCACCATGGCACCTACTAGCCAATGTCGGAACCAAGGAGTGTATTCAAGGTATCCTATAATAATGTAATGGACCCTATGGTAGTATAGTGGGAATCCGAGTAATAGACAAGAACCGGAGTCTATGTGGGTATAACCTAATCAAATTGAATCCTTGAATCAGAATGGGGTTCCCGAGACCCAAGGTATTCACTTCTAAGAATCCTAGGTGAGCTCGAGTTACTATTTGATATTGTAATTAAGTATTTATTCATTTGGATCAAGTCTTTCCTTCCATTTGTGTGGATAGGTCAAGTATAGTTGAAACAATTTATTTATTGGTCAAAGCATTGTCTTACATTAGTTTGGATAGTCTAAGTAGAATTGAAACCATTTAATCAAGTCTTAAGTAACCATTAAGGCATATCAATTATAGAGGTTCACTCATATACCTTCCATTAACATGGAAAGGGGTTCTACGGACATGTAACCTTAATTCAAACTCATTTTTTAAGTCCAAGATATATACATAGTATACTTTCCATTCCATACTTCATATTTAATAATCAATTTGAAATAAATTACCTTAGGTGATTCAAGTTGTGACCACACATGGTACATGCCATTATGCAATGATCATTAATAAAAATTCATTTATTATGGAAAGGATCACCTTTAGGAAGGTCAAGAAAAGGCACATTAGAACGGTGGATCAAACGTGTCAAAAACATCAAAACCCAATTATGGAATAATCCTCTACATGAGGTGGATTAATTTGTGGGTGTAACCACTAACAACTAATAACGTATTTGGAAAGATAATAATCATATGATTTAATCAAGTATAATCATGGCATGTATATTTAAGAAATTACTTCCAACAAAACTGGTGGTCCCTAGAAAAACATTCCAAAAAACAAAAACTTTAGGGATGAGTTACAGACCACGTCACATCCATGAATTATTTTAAAGGAATTTTTTATTTAATTTTCATCCTTAATTTTTTATGGGGGTTTTACATGCATTTTGGTGCAAATGGTGGGTTTTCAAAATTTGGGCCAAACCGTGAGCCCATTTCCAGATTTAAAAATAAACTGTGTTTCTTTTATAACTCCTTCATATTTCGACAATTTACACCCATTACACTTCCCAATTGGAATAACATGGTATATTGAAACCACCATATCCATTTGGACCTCATATGAGTCCATAATAATGATGGATTTTGGTTTCTTATTAAGGTGATGGGCTAGCCCGAAAGCCCATTTCCAGCTTTAAATATGTTTTTTTAATTATTTAATATATCATTAATTTTTTTTTGTTTTCTTGGTGATTCCTACTCTCACCTGAGACCACTTACCCAAGGAGAACCCCATTCTCTCCTCCCCCAATTTGGAGCTCAATTGAATCACAAATTTGGACGAAACATCTCTGAATTTTACAAATCTCCCAGATTTGAAGAGGTAAGTTGATCCTTTCAAAACTCCTTCTATTTTACTCTTTTTATCCCATTATAGTTCCTAAATGACCTCCTTAGCCTCATTTGAACCTCTCTTTCATTTATGGTTGTTTTTAAATTCAGATATTGGTGTATTTGGGTCGTTTTCATCAATATTTATTTGGGTAAGTGTTTCTCTCTTCATTTCCTTCCTTCTCTTTAGGTTTTACTCCCTCTTTCATGAATTTATAGGGTTTACAGAAGTTAGGTTTCATACCTAGGGTTTTATTTGGAGTATTTTTGGTCAAATATTATGGTTTAGGGTTTTTTTTCATTTCCTTGTGGTGCATAAAAGGTGTGGTGGAGGTTTCACACTAAGAGTCAAGGGTTTTGACTCAAAAGGTAGGTGGTTCCATGTACAATAAATTCTTGATGATTTAGATTGAATGATTTTCTAGTTTTAATTTTCTTCATATGCTACTTGTGGTGAAAAAACTGTTTTTGATGGATTTTTTTAATCATTTAATTTTATAGTTTCATTATGGCTTAAAATTGGGTTCTTTTCATGGGTGACTCTCGGGGTAATGTTTGGGTGTATTTTAAAACACTTGAAATTGAATTATTTGTGTTTAAAGGGGCTGAAAATTCTGGTTTGTTAATTCCTTAGTGTCATGTGGGCCTTAAAATGGGGTTTGTGGATGGGTTCAAGGTGTAAAACCATATTGTATTTCTTGGAGGTGATTTATGAAAACATGTGTATTTCATGTGTGTCTTTTGTGGTGTTAATTGAGGTATTTTTATAAAACTTGGGGTAGTTTAATAAATGTTGTTAGGTTTTAAAGTTATATTATGGATTTGTATTTGTATAATTTTGGAATTGAATGAGGTATTTTAAATGGGGTTTTTGTGTGAATCATAGTTACACACCTAGGGTTTGTTTTATAAAAATAGTGAATGTTTCGTTTGGTTAAACAAAGTGGGGAAAAGGCTGTATATGTACTGTTTGGTGGGTTTTTTTCACCTAATATGGGTTTTTTAAAGGTAATTTGTTTATTTAAGATGTCAAATATTTTTTTATAATGTTTTATGAAGTGATGAAATGGTTTAGCAAATGGAAAGAGAGCTGTGAAACATGGTTGTGGACTGTTTTGTGTGAGTGTGTTGTAAAAAATGAATTTTGTTGATGAAAGAAGTATTATATGATATTTGAGAGGGATTTTATGTGAGTTAAAATTTCTTATAATGGTTTTATAAATTTTTTTGAAGGAATTGTGGAATTGCTAAAGAAATATGGAAAGTTTTGTGGGCTATTTTTGGTGTGAGTATGATTTCAAAATGCATTTGAATGAAAAAAATGGATTTTGTGACTTGTGTGATGTACATGTGGGATGTTTTGTGAACTTGTGATGTGGAAATGTTATTTTCATATGAAAATTATATTTCTTAACTTGTTGAACTTGCTTAAGTATAAAGGGAAACCTGGGTATCTAGGTGGGTGGACGTGTACTAGTATGCTAGTGAATCTGTGGAGTTTTGCCTCAGTTTCACGTAGAAAGATTGACGCTTACAAAACTAAATAAACTATAACGATGATGATTGGGGACCACTAGTTTGTTTTTATGTTCCCTACTAGTGGCTCTTGTTTGAGAATGGATATTGTGATAGTTACTTTCACCGAGATACGAGGTACCTGGGACCCATAATGAGCTAGTGCCCAGGGGTTATTTCATATTGCTTGTGCTCATTAGTTACATTATGATTAACATCATCATGTGGTTTGGTTTCCTGGGAAATTCAGTATTGTTGAAATTATTTTTAAAATTTTATATTCTAAATGATATCCCACTTGAAAATTGTTTTAGTTTTTATGTTTCATTTTTTAGAAATTGTAACTAATATTTCCTGTTTATGAAAACTTGCAAGATTTTTGTATGTGAATGTTTATCACATGGAATATCTTAGTGGTGTTATCCTAATGCGAATTTTCTCACACCCTTATTACACCCTTCTATGTAAGTATACTTGGTTATTTTTGTTGTCGCAGGTTGGGTACAGTTTTTTTGTGCCAGTGGTTTGGGTTTCTATAAGGTCCTTGGTGGTGAAGTCTTGTGGAGATGGGTTGAGAGAAGTGCCCCTTTCCATGAGAGTTCTTGGGCTGTTTCCTTTTGGTTTTGTACCTTTGTTATAGTCTTTTTGGGTTATTTTAAACTATTTAATTCAGTTCCAAATTTTTTGTAAAATATTTTGTAGTTTTAAAAATTTAGATTCATTTTACTGGATTCATCTTTTGTTTTAAGTTTATAAACTCGGGTAAATCATTCCCAATTCTCATTTTATGATACCTGGGCACTTATGTCAGCCCGTGGAGATCAGGAATGCCCTTCAGTCCTTATCACATGATGGTTTTGGCACCAGTTGCGGTGGTGAACATATTTGGTTTGTGACAAAATGGTATTAGAGTAGGTTTAGGTTAACTCTTTGGGTCATGTTATTTGGGGAAGAGTCGGGAGAGTCTTGAGTTAGGATTTTCAGGACTTGGTATTCCAGTTATGGGAAGTGGGCCTGATCACCACACCTCATGACATGATTCAAGTTTCCAGGGGATGTTGGGAATGATCTAAGTCCTTTTTTTCTTGGGTTGATGATGATTAGGGGAGATAAAAAGAGAGATTGGTTAATGGTCTCAGTGAGCTTGCAGGGCCTAGCAAGACATGTGGAGTTTGGGATAGTCCCTAGAACACTCTTTGTGACCATGAATTGATTGGAATATGACCTCTAACCATATTTCCAAGTCACCCATTATAACTAGTTTCCTCTCACATTGTCTTGTGTTTTTTAGTTTTTAAATCTTGTAAATTTATTTTTAAAGTGACTTGGTTTTAAGAAGTGTAAAGTTTTTTTGAAATTATTTTAAAATAAATAGGGAATGGTTTGATTTATGAAATTGTGGAAATTAATTTTCAGAATTGTTTTGAAATGGAAAATCGTGTTCCTACGCCTCTTTTGAAAGAAGGATCTATATTGAAGTAGGTTTTGAAAAATTGTTTCCAATAGAGTTTTTTAAACAATCAAAGGGTGTTTTAATGGGATAATATGTTTTAAAATTGATGTGAATAATGTGAAAGTGAGTTCTTGTCTAAATGGTTGTGTATTTCTAAAAAGTTTTGTAAGATGTGAATTGAGATTTTGATCTCATGGTTAGTGGTTTTGAGAAAAAGGATGTGTTGGTTGACCTTTTTGGTTTTGAAAAGTGGAAAGAATTTATGTTTTAACCTTCAATAATTCTGTGAGAGACCACATGCATGGGGTTATATTAGATGATGGATGGTTGATTCCATGAATGGATGATTTATAGGATTGATATGAGGAGGGTACTCAGTGTGGCATAGAAACATGCATATGTGAGGCTCATGGGGAACCATTAGTGGATATGCTAACCGTTGAACCGTTTGTTTTCAAAGAAATGTTTTTAATGAAAAACATGATATCTCAATGAATTGTTTGGGATGGTGTTTATTATGTTTTTTTGGAAAATTATGATGTTTTGGGACGTTTTGAGTCCAAGAACCCCTCCCGTTCGAACTATTTTTTGGGTTTGTCTTTGGTCGGTAAGCTGGGTAGAAGGATCGGCTAGTAGTCTCTTCTGAGATATGTTTTGGGGAACCTTTACTGTGGTTCCATTCATGTTTTTTGATCTTGTTTTTGGCATGGTTTTAGAAATGGACCAGATTTTTTGGGTCCTTGGGATCACTCATTGGATAAGGTACGCCCCCATTAAGGGTTAATGCACAACTGAAGTGAAACCCGGATTATTTTACTGTTGAAAAATCCTCCAGTTGATCAATATAAATAATTTTTTATCAATATTTGTTGATTGAGTCTACACCCATTCCTTTCATTGATATGTGGATCCTCTTGTAGTGGGAGAGTGCTCATGGTAGGTTAAAAGAGACCTTAGTTTCTTAAGTTTCCTGATTCATCAAAGGTGGAAGTGGTCTGGGGTTGTTAGTGTTGATGAGTGTCTTGATGGTGTCTAAGAGAGCCTCTGGGTTCTTAATTGTTTCATTGAAGAATCATTTCATGTTAAAAAACTTGTTTTGGGAATCTGGTCATGGGAGGCTATTGTGGCCACTTTCTGGACTTGTGTGTTGTTTCGGGACTTGGTATAAGGTTATGTTCCATGTGTTGTTTCTATCAGTCGCAATGGTCATGTTTGGTGACACTTTGTGATGCCATGTGCTCATTTGACTATAAAGGTGAAGGTTGTGAAATCCTATGAGAGTCTCTGTTATGTTGGGAGTATGTCTCCCTTGGAAAAATGTCAAAATCTCTTATTTCATAGGAAGGTGTTTATATGTGTCCTTTCGTTCTGTTGTTTCTCACTTGAAGAAACAAGTTGTGATGTGTGTTCATCTTCTAAGACCTTGTTTTAGTGAAATTTTGGGTTTGGGTAATGTGATTTTGGAATGTGTTATGTCTTGGTAAGATTATTGAGGACTGTAGTGTAGTTTTTTGTATCACTGGAAGAATAATTTCTATTCAGGTGGTTTCTAAAGCCTAACTAAGAGGCCAAAGAAACTTCAATCATTTGAGATC
Organism: Viscum album; assembly: GCA_963277665.1. Classification (NCBI taxonomy): domain Eukaryota; kingdom Viridiplantae; phylum Streptophyta; class Magnoliopsida; order Santalales; family Viscaceae; genus Viscum; species Viscum album. The sequence continues at coordinate 1,208,985,961 of OY728165.1, read as the reverse complement.
TAGCCATAGGTCCCAGAGAGAAGCTGGCACGTAGTCAGGGGAAATCCCAGGGTCATTTAAAACCTTGTACAAAGTCTTATCCTTTGTATGAATGATAGGAAGAGTTTAAACCTCTAGTGTCATCATCTTGTTCTATTTGTTCCGGTTTGGTGGTAGAGGTGGGAGGACCTCGTTTCCATGTTGTAGCCTGAGTTCATACTTTCCCCATTTAGTTTTGACTGAGTATTTGGAGAAAGATTTGATGTTTGGATAGATAGGTTGAGTGCATGTTTTTCATATGTTTAGTAGTGACCATGCCCCAGAAAACCATTTAGATAGAAGGATCCCCATGGTTAGCGCACGCTTTGCCAAACCGTGCAGACTAACCGTGATGTTGTCCCAACTCTTTAGATTTTGGGGTCTTTCTGTATCGGCCCATGTGGGTCAGTTAATATAGTTGGTTCTTATGGTGGGGAGACCCACTATGAGTCGTATATAAGTTCTTTTGTAAAGGTCTAATGGAAGTCTACCCCTTGAACCAGGGAGTCCATTCAGGCCTCCCCCTATTAGTGTTCTGAATCTGTCTCGGGAAAATTTAAGTTGTCTCTTATGGTGGGGAGCCCATTTGTGTCTCCCCATACTATTAACTCATATTGATCCTTGGTATTGGACTAGTGGGAGGTAGTCTTGTTCGGAGCTATCTAATTACCAACATCTTCCTAGGGTAAACGTTGGGTTTGGAGTGTGTCCAACGGTTTAGTTAGAGCAAAGTAAGTGTAACCTTGTTCATTTTTATTGTTCGTTTTTATTGTTCGTCTGGGTAGATTACTTGAGTCTTGTTCATATAGAATTTTAGAAGTTTCCTTTTGGGGATAATTTCTGAATATTCTTGATCATTTTTGTAAATTGATATTTGTTTTTTTAGAGTATTCCTTCTTTAATTGATCACTATAGGTGTTTTGGCCATTTAGGGGTGGACCAAACTTGGCGAAGGAGTACATTTCTGGTCTATCAGTTGGGTTTGGTTTTTGATTTTGGCCTTTTTGTGGCTTTCTTGGTGTAGAAAGTTTTATGGTAGAGGGAATTTTTATATCCATGACTTCTTTTAAAGGCATTTTTCAATTAATTTCCAACCTTTCTTTGTTATGGGGGTTTTCCATGCATTTCGGTGGAAATAGTGGGTTTTCAAAATTTGGGCCAAACCGTGAGCCCATTTCCATATTTAAAAATAAGTTTTGTTTATTTTATAACTCCTTCATTCTTCAACATTTTACACCCATTACACTTCCCAATTGAAAAAACCCGGTATATTAAAACTACCTATCCATTTGGACCACATATGAATCCATAATAATGATGGATTTGGGTTTTTTATTGAGTTGTTGGGCCAACCAAAAAGCCCATTTCTTGCTTTAAATAGATATTTTATGTTCGTTAAAATCATATTCTATTTTTAAGTTTTTTTTGTGATTCCAACTCTCACGTGAGACCAATTACCCAGGGTGCACCCCCACTCTCTCCTCATCCAATTTGGAGCTCAATTGAATCGTGAATTTGGGCGAAACTCTTCTATATTTCACAAATCGCCTAGATTTTAAGAGGTAAATTGATCCTTTTATAACTCCTTCTATTTTTACGCCTTTTCTCTCATTATAGTTCCTAAATGACCTCCTCATCCATATTCTAACCTCCCTTTCATTTATGGTTGTTTTTTAAATTCAGATAGTGGTGTATTTTGGTCGTTTTCATCAAGATTTATTTGGGTAATTATTTCTCTCTTCATTTCCTTCCTTATCCTTAGGGTTTTCTCCCTCTTTCATGAATTTATAAAGTTTCCAAAAGTTAGGGTTCATACCTAGGGTTTTATTTAGTGTATTTTTAGAGAAATATCATGGTTTAGGGTTCATTTTTCAATCCTTGTGGTGCACCGGAGGTACGGTTGAGGTTTCGCACAAAGATTCAAGGGTTTTGACTCATAAGGTAGGTGGTTCCATGTGTAATAAATTTTTGATGAGTTAGCCTTATTTATTTACTAGTTTTAATGTTCCTCATATGGTTCTTGTGGTGTGAAAACCATTTTTGATGGATTTTATTAAGCGTTTAATTTTATAGTTTCATTATGGCTTGAAATTTGGTGTTTTTCATGGGTGAATCTTGGGGTAATGTTTGGGAGTATTTTATAACACATAAAAGTGACTTATTGGTGTTTAAAGGGGCTTAAAATTCTATTTTTTTTAATTCTATAGTGTAATGTGGGCCCTGAAATGGGGTTTTTGAATGGGTTCAATGTGTAAAACCATGTTGTACTTCTTGGAAGTGATTTATGAAAATTTGTGTTTTTCATGTCTGCCTTTTATGGTATTAATTGAGGTATTCTTATAACACTTGAGGTAGTTTAATAAATGTTGTTAGGGATGAAAATTATATTATGGATTTTTATTGGTATAATTTTGGAATTGAATGAGGGATATTAAATTGGTTTTGTGTGCAAAGCATAGTTACACCCCTTGGGTTTGATTTATGAAAATTGTGAATGTTTTGTTTGGTTAAACAAAGTGGGAAAAAGGGTGTATATGTACTGTTTGGTGGGTGTGTTCACCAAATATGGGTTTTTTAAAGGTAATGGGGTCATTTAAGATGTCAAATATTTTTTTAGAATGTTTTATATAGTTCTGAAATGTTTTATAAAATGGAAAGAGAGTTGCGAAACATGGTTGTGGGTTGTTTTGTGAGTGTGTTGTGAAAAATGAATTTTTTGATGAAAGAAGTACTATATGATATTTGAGTGGGCTGTTATGTGAGTTAGAATTTCTTGGAATAGTTTTATAAAAAAATTTAAAGGATTTGTGGATGTGCTAAAGAAAATTGAAAGTGTCATGGGTTATTTTTGGTGTGAGTATGATTTCAAAATGCATTTGAATGAAAAAGTTTATTTTTGTGACTTGTGTGATGTACATGTGGGATGTTTGAAGAACTTGAAATGTGGAGATGATAGTTTCATGTGCAAATTATATTTATTAACTTGTTTAACTTATTTGAGTACAAGGGGAAACCCGGGTATCTAGGTGGGTGGGCGGGTACTAGTATGCTAGTGAATCTGTGGGGTTTGGCCTCAGTTTCACGTAGCAAGATTAACGCTTACAACACTAACTAAACTCTGATGATGATGATTTGGGACCACTAGGTTATGGTTATGTTCCCTACTAATGGCTCGTGCATGATAATGGATATTTTTATGGTTACTCTCACGGAGATATGAGGTACCTGGGACCCACAACGAGCTAGTGCTCAGGGGTAATTTCATATTGCTTGTGCTCATTAGTTACTTTGTGATTACCGTCGGCATACAATATGGTTGGATGGAAAATTCAGTAGTGTTTAATTTTTTTTAAAGGTGTTGATTCTTAATGATCGCCCACTTGAAAACTGTTTTAATTTTTAAGCTGCATCTTTTAGAAATTATAACTAGCATTTCCTGTTTATGAAAACATGCAAATTTTTTGTCTTTGAATGTTTATCACATGGAATCTCTCAGTGGTTGTATTCTACTGGGAATTGGATCACACCTTTCTTACACCCTTGGGTGTAAGTAGACTTGGTTATTTTTGTTGTCACAGGTTCGGTACAGTTTTTAGTTCCAGTGGTTTGGGTTTCTAGCAGGTCCTTGGTGGTGAAGTCTTGTGGAGATGGCTTGAGGGCGGTGCCCCTTTCCATGAGGGTTCTTGGGCTGTTTCCTTTTGGTTTTGTACCTTTGTTATAGTCTTGGTGAGTTGTTTTAAACTATGTAATTCAGTTCTGAATTTTTTTAAAAGATTGTTTGGTTTGAAAAATCCAGATTCATTTTATTGGATTCATTTGTTGTTTTAAGTTTATACACTACGGGAAAAACCGTTATTTGCGACGGGTTATTTGCGACGGGAATAAGTCGTGTCGCAAATAACTCGTCGAAGAGGTTATTTGGAACGGGGTGACCAACCTGTCGCAAATAACCAATTATTTGTGATGGGAATAGGCTCCCCCATCTCAAAAACCTATGCACGGATTGGCGCGGTTTGCGTGCCGAACCGCACGAAAGGGCATTCACAATGGGTAGGCACAACCCGTCACAAATAACCAGCGGCGGTAAAAACCTTTTTGTGATGGGATGTTGTCTCATCGCAAATAGTGTGTCGGTAGGTTACTTTTTGCGACGGGGCCTATCGCAAAAAATATTTTAAATGCCGACAGTAATTAATGCGGCCGAATGTATTTGCGACGGGACTCGTCACAATAAGTACTATTAGCAATGGGATTCCCATCGCAAATACTCCCATCACAACTAATCTAACCTATATATACCTCCCCCCCCCCTCTGTTTTTTCTTATCTCTCCTGGAATTTCTTCTTCCTCTACTTCTGTAAACTCTAATTTTAGAGTGAAAATTTTTGAGAGTTAATTTTTTTTACGAAGAAGTTGTGAAGCCGCCTACAATTATAAGAGATCAAAGTTAAAGGTATTTATGTTTTATTTAATTTAGTATTTATTTTATTTCATTATACTAATTTTAATTATAGTTGATTAGTTGTAATTAAGTAAGATTTAAATTGTTTTGCCCTCAGTATTTATGTATAATAATAAAATTAAATTATAACTACTATTTCATAGTAATTAGTAATAATTAATAATTATTAACGATAATTAGTAATGTATATAAATAATTAGCGGTAATTGGTAATTAGTAGTTGTATTTTGCAGTAATTAATAGTAATTAACACTAATTAGTAATAATTAGAAATAGATAGTAATAATTAGAAAATAATAGTAATAAATATTAACAATTAGTAATAAATAATATAAATTAGTAATAATTAGTAATAAATACAATAATTAGTAATAAACACCAATAAATACTAATAAATACAAATAAATAGTAATAAATACTAATAAATACTAATAATAAGTAATAAATACTAATAATTAGTAATAAATACTAATTAATAGTTATAAATAGTAATTAATAGTATTAAATACTAATTAATAGTAATAAATACTAATTAATAGTAATAAATACTAATTAATAGTAATAAATACTAATAAGTAATAATAAATAATAATAAATATTAATAAATTGTAATAAATAGTAATAAATAGTAATAAATACTAATAAATACTAATAAATACTAATAAATACTAATAAATAGTAATAAATAGTAATAAATACTAATAAATACTAATAAATATTAATAATTACTAATAAAAAGTAATAATTACTAATAAATAGTAATAAATACTAATAAATAGTAATAAATATTAATAAATAGTAATAATTACAAATAAATACTAATAATTACTAATAATTTGTAATAATTAGTAATAATTATTAATAAATGCTAATAAATAGTAATAGTTAGTAATAAATACTCATAAATAGTAATAATTAGTAATAATTAGTAATAAATACAAATAAATTGTAATAATTTGTAATAAATAGTAATAAATAGTAATAATTAGTAATAATTAGAAATAATTAGTAATAATTAAGAATAATTAGTAATAACTAGAAATAAAAAAGCAATTATTAGTAATAATTAGCTATAATTATGAATAATTAGTAATAATTAGGAATAATTATCAATAATTAAGAATAATTAGAAATAATTAAGAATAATTAGAAATAATTAGGAATAATTAGAAATAATTAGAAATAATTAGAAATAATGAGGAATAATTAAGAATAATTAGGAATAATTAGCAATAATTTGGAATAATTTGGAATAATTTGCAATAATTAGGAATAATTAGCAATAATTAGCAATAATTAAAAATAATTAGTAATAACTAGCTATAATTAGAAATAATATGTAATAGTTAGGAATAATTAAAAATAGTTAGCAATAATTAGAAATAATTAGAAATAATTAGCAATAATTAGCAATAATTAGAAGTAATTTGAAATAAATAACAATAAATAAGAATAAATAGGAATAAATAGAAATAAACTGTAATAAATAAGAGTAAATAGGAATAAATAGCACTAAATAGCAATAAATAAGAATAAATAGGAATAAATAGAAATAAATAGTAATAAATAGGAATAAATAGCAATAAATAGGAATAAATAGAAATAAATATGAATAAATAGAAATAAAAAGTAATAAATAGAAATAAATACAAATAAAAAGTAGTTGTAATTATTTATCTTCTTTTTTGGATAGTTTTTCTCAAATTTCAAATTATTCAAAAACATTATTGATTTTATATTTTATAGAAAAATATAGAATAAGGAAGTCAACAACAATCATTATTAGATGACCGCGCTTGGATAAATCAGTGCATAAATCTAAACGTTTCTGGTTTAAATCCTGTTTATATTGAGGGTGTTGAAGATTTGGTATCATTTGCATCATCAAAACCTGAATTTGTTTCAAAAGTCACAATTAAGTGTCCTTGTTAAAAATGTGCTTTGATAACATTTGACACATTTGACAAGTTTGGGGGACATCTCTTGCGGTTTGGTTTTCAACCAGATTATGTTTTTTGGTATCAACCCGGTGAACGCAGTTCCAGATAAGATACTAATAACTTGATTCTAGATCTATCATGATTTCAAATTTTAGTACATGATGTTGCAGGTCCATCTATTCAACAAACTGAAACTTATGATGCTATTGATTTAACTCCTGAGTTGGCACCATTCAAATTTTATGAGTTATTGAGGTCTTCTGAGGATGCATTATATCCTGGTTGCAAGATTAGAAAATTAGAAGTGGTTACAAAATTTATAGCTATTAAATCGGATAATGAAATATCAAAAAACTATTTTGATTAGATATTTTCTTTGGTTAAAACACTGTTATCTGAAAGAAATGTGTTTTATGCAAATTACTATGAGAGAAAGTGGTTGGTTTGTAATCTGGGCCTTAGTTATAGGAAGATTCATGCATGTGAAAATGATTGCATCTTATTTTTTGGTGAAAATGAGTCATTGGATAGTTGTTCCACATGTGAACAGTCAAGCTATAAAGAAGCCCAACTGGGGAAGTCTGGATCGATTCCTCTGAAATAGTTGAGATATTTCCCCCTTACACCCAGGTTGCAGTGTTTCTTTATGTCTCGGAATACTACATCAATGATGTCATGGCACAAAACCAATATTTCAACCGATAAAAGCTTGAATCATCAATCTGATGGTGATTCATGGAAACATTTTAACCGACTGCATCTGTCTTTTGGTTTAGAAGCCCAAAACGTGCAATTGGATCTTTCTACTGACAGTTTCTATCTGTTTGGTTATTATGGTAGTCAGTATTCATGTTGTCCTATCTTTATAACTCCATAAAATTTACCTACATGGATGTGGATAAAGGATCCCTATATCATTTTTACCTTATTAATCCCAGAACATCCAAAAAATAATATTGATGTTTATTTGAAACCATTGATTGATGAGTTAAATTCATTGTGGATTAATGGTGTTATTACATATGATGTGTCTGTGAAACAAAATTTCATATTAAAAGCTATGTTTATGTGGATGATTAATGACTTCCCAGAATATGGAATGTTATCTAGATGGAGTACACAGGGTCTGAAATCATGTCCTTTTGTATAAAATAAAAAAAAGCCTTTATGCTCGTCAATGGAAAAAACCTTTCTTTTTTCACTGTCATCACATATCTCTTCCAACCGATCATCCTTTTCAAAGGAACAAATCTAATTTCAGAAAAGGAACAATTGAAAGGGATAAACCCCCAAAATGATCTCAGGTATAGAGTTAAAATCAGTTGTATTTTCATTACCTCCCATCACATTGGGGCCAACAGTAAACCAACAGAAATTTCATGGATTTGGGAAAGAGCATAATTGGATAAAATAGAGCATTTTTTGGGATATTCTATATTGGTCTGATTTTTTTTCACCACATGTTGGATTTAATGCATATTGAGAAGAACTATTTTGATAATTTATTTTATACAATTTTGGATACACCAGGTAAGACCAAAGATAATGTAAAGGCACGATCAGATCTTGCCCGAATTTGCAGATGACCGAAACTTAAACTGTTTCAAAATGTTAGATTACATAGGTTAATGAAGCTAAAAGAAGCTTATACACTATCCAAAGAGAGTCACTAAATATCTTGTTAGTGGATTGCAGATTTGAGACTTTCATATGGCTATGCTTCCAATTTGGGCAGATGTGTTAAGAATTGTCATATTACTGGATTAAAATGTCCTGATTTACATGTTAAAATGGAAAGAATTATTACGATTGTATTTATAGGTTTGTTTAATTTTATTATTTGGGATTCGATAATAGACATAGCATATTTTTTTCGAGACATTTGTGTGGAGAAAACAGACTATGATGCACTAAGTAAACTGTAAGAATATATTGTTTTCATTATATGTAAAGTAGAAAAAAAATTCCCTCCATCTTTCTTTGACTCAATGGAACATATTATATCACATTTTCCACATGATGCTAAATGTGAAGGTTTAGTATAGTTTCTATAGATGTACCCATTCGATAGATTCATGCAATAATTGAAGAAAAAAGTATGTAACAAAACATCAGTCGAAGGCTCAATTACTAAAGCATATTTACAAGCAGAAATTGATTTTTTCTACTTTCATTATTTGGAATATAATATCCCTCAAAAAACCCAACTGCATGAGATAGAACTAGGGGAATGCTGATGATGAGATGGATGGTCAATTATTAGTTTTTAATCAGCCAGAGCTTGGCTCCAGTGGAGTTCATGAATGATGGATTTCATATTATGAACATCACAGAGCTCATACATATGTTCTGCTCAACTGTTAAGAAATGACATCATTTGTACTGTGAGTGATTCTATCACTTATTATATAATTTATGTTATAGTAAGTCAACTTATTTTATTTATAGTTTATATGATAATCATATCAAGAAACAGCTTCAACAAATTATAGCAGCTGCTCTTGAATAAAGACGATATTAAAAAATTTCTCAATGGTTTCAAAAATTGGTAACATAAACTATTGATGATTTAACATATCAATTCAGTTTATTATTTATTATATTGATAATTTTTTTACAAATTTTTAGGTGTCTCAACATACTGATAAAATTGATAAGCGACTATGTATATTGAGTAACCCACCATCCAAAATGGTTAAATCTTACAATACATATGTGGTGAATAGTTTTCTATTTCATACACTTTCATTTGGGGAATCAAAAAATAATAATGAATAGTGGAGTTTTCTTAAGAGGATCTCATCATAGAGAAACTGAAGTTGAATTTTACGACATGCTGGGTGAAATTATTGAACTGTGTTACCTAGGGAAAAAATACATAACAATGTTTAAATGTCGGTGGTTAGATACTGAGAGAGGCTTGTGTGTTCATATGATTAATGGAATCATAGATATTAAATATAAAAGTCTTCTTGTAGAAAATGAACAATTTTTAGTGGCTCAACAAGAACATCAAATATATTACACAAAGTATTGTGTTACTTCAAGAGATCTAAGTGATTGGTGGAGCATAATAAAAATTAAATCCTGGGAAATCATTTTACTCAAACTAAATGTGGTTCTGATGAAGTAAAAGGAATTGAATTTTTTCAAGAGACTACTCAAAATCCATCGTTTTTACAAAGAGACAAGAATATCGATGATGACACCCCATAATTTAAGGGTCGATGGTTACGATGATGTTAATGATGTTACAAATGAATTTGAAATGGCAAGAGATGGTGAAACTAAAACTCATATGGATATTGATGACACCGATGATGAATATGAATACATTGAAATCGTCAGATGTGAAGACGATGATGAAGGTGAACATTGACATAGTTAAATGCTGGTTATAATCATAACTAATATATATCTATATGTAATAGTTATTTTCAACTATCTGTTAACAACAATCATTTTGTGTTTCAGATTGGCCCTGATCTATTTCATGAGTTGGAGGAGGATGGGCTACCTTTAGAGAGGATTTGGGATCATCTCACCCTCAGGCTACTGGCGGTTTAGGGGGTATGTGGAGGGGGCACGGTCTTGCGGGACTGATGATTCCTAAACCTATCCCCTATTGGCGTCCATATACTGGTTTCGATCCATGCACACAGAGGTATGATAACCTGTGTATTTTAATTAGATTTCACTAATTTATTTATATACTAATTTTTTGATTATTTCTTCTTTTTTCAAAGTTTTTCGCATGTAGCTTTTGGATAGGGGATCGCTATCTTGCGCAATTATTTTTCTCCACCATGGATCACATGGGAATAGATTCCCATTGATGTGCAGCTTGGAATGTTCAATTATTGGATGTTACGTAAATAAATAATATTTATTTAGAAATTTATTTCATTAATAACTTGATATTATAAATTATTTGTGGGGTTTATATTATCCCATTAATGATACCATGCGTGGAACTATCCACGAGGCATGGGTGGTGTCTATGCGTTAGCATTTCCATCAGTTTTCGCACAATTTGTGTAATGACCTACCAATTCTCATTGGCTTGAGAGTGTAACGAGTGATTACTTGGCCTTAAGCAATATCCCCAAGGCGCCAAAGGCAGACAATAAATTCCGAAGGGTTTAAAAATACATGGGGGGCGATTTACCCTTTAACTGAAAACAACCAACAAACAAGGTAAACTAGATAAACATCTCCAAGAAACCACTATATGATGCATGATTTAAAACCAAAACAACTCAGTCATTATTTTCATAATAACCCAACCAAGTGAAAAAACGGAGTACAAAACCACATCAAAGTAAACAGCAGAAAAGACAACTACCAGAATTCAAGATGACAACCCAACACCATGCTCCACAAGCTCCAAGCTCTAACATCACGAACCAGCACAAGAGTCGCGAAGGAGTGCTATAAACGTGTGACGCTTTACCTTTTCCAACATCCCGGTATATGATATCTGCAAAAGTACCATCGTGCCAAAGAAGGGGGTGTGTAATGAAACTCAGTAGGTTTTCCCCGATGACTTCCCAACCCATGCCTCTAAGATAAAACATGTTAGCACATTTATATAAAACAATTTATATAAAACAATTCCAAAACATTCACAATATAGCAAGTTCCATGTCAAATCCATTTTCCAATAAAAATTGTATTTTAACAAAAGCAACCAAGCAAAGTTTCCCAATCAAATTCACATTTCCATTTTGGCACCTTCATTCCATTTCACAAATCCACACAATTAACCATTTCACAACCCGTGAAATCCACTATGCATGCATCGTTATGACAGTTCCATACTCATGAGTGGTCTCTTGTGGATCTACCAAGTTGTCACAAGGTAATTATTCCCCATGTTCCATGACACTTTTGGTGCTGAGAACAATGTCATATTTCAACCAAGCCTTGTAAATTCAATATGAACACACACACCAAGTATGCCCAAAAACCTTACTATTTCAACCATGTGAAAATCATTTCAATAAAATACCCTTTTATTTAAAACGTTTTTCCCACAAACCATTTTCCAAATTCCGCAAATTCGTATTTTAAAATCACCATTTTAAAATCAAGAAACCAAAACACTTTTCATAAACCATTCTTTCAATTTCCACAATTTCATCAAAACCCATAAATCATGAATAAAGAAGATTTATAACATGATTTGCACCACAATTTCACAATCAAAACCAAGCAATTAAATCAATTTGGACTAAGCCTTCAAGTTCTAAGAAAGATTAATTGAGAGTGAAGCCACCTACCTCAACAAATTGGGAGAAACCAACCAATGGACGAAGAACGCCAACAAAAACGAGCCGATTCTCCAAAAACCCTCCTTAGATTTGTTCTCCTAACACAACCAAGACCAAATTCTGTCATATTTTGCATCCACACCCTTAGATCTACCCATAATGGGCATATATCTAAGAAAATAAGAGAATAGGAGAAGTATATCTAAGAAACTGATCAAGAACGATCACATACCTTAAGAATCCAGCTTCGATTCACCAAGAGAAGCCTTAGGATCGCTTTCGGAACGCTTGGGATAAGTATTCCAACCTTCAAGGGAGATTAGTCCTGAGTTAGGGCTGCTTAGGAGCTTTAAACAAGGAAATTAAATGCAAAACAAGTTAGATACAAAATTTTAGGATCTAGTTTTAAGTGACCACACGGTTAGTCCGCACGGTTTGACAAAATGTGCGCTAACCATGTGTTAGCTTCTTCCTCAGACAACCTTCATGCACGGAGTCATCACACGGTTTCCCTTAACCGTGCGCTGACCATGTAGAAGCCACTGCCTCCTCAGTCAGACATGCACGGTTTGGATGCACGGTTTGACAAACTGTGTGCCACCCATGCACCTTCCTCTTTGCCTCAAACTTCACTCCAAGATCTCCCAATTCTCTCATACGTCACCCAAAACTTTTAAAACCAAGAAAAGTATCAAGTAAGGGTTACATACTAGAAACCAGGGGTACAACATTATCCCCACCATTGGCCTTTCCATCCCCAGAAAGTATAAAACCATTGCTTGACTGAAAGAGTTCTGGCCACTACTCCTTCATTTCTTTCCCGCGTTCCCAAGTCTCTTCCTAAATCTGACCACGTTGCCACATAACCCGCACTAGACCGATTCTTTTTCCATAAAAGACTTTATCCTACCTATCCACAATCTACACTGGGATATGTACCAACGAAGCATCCATCTCTAGGTCAACGTGATCCCATCTGATCACATGGTCCAGATCAGGCTGATACTTCTTCAACTGGGATACATGGAACACATTATAGACTGCACAGAACTGTGGTGGTAATTACAACCAATACTCCACCTCTCTAACCCATTCCAGAATCTCAAAAGGGCCTATATATCGAGGAGATAGCTTACCCTGCTTCCCAAAACGACTTTGTCCAAGCCTTGGAGAGATTCTCAAAAAGACGTGATCACTCACCTCAAATGACAATGGTCTTCGGTGATGATCCGCATAAGATTTATGAAGACTCTGAGTCGTATCCATCCTCTTCCTAATCAACTGAATCTTCTCCATTGTTTCTTGGACAAGGCTTAGCCAGACTAGTGAAGTTTCACCAGTTTCCACCCAGTATAGTGGAGAGCGACAAGGACGCCCATACAATGCTTCAAACGGAGCCATGTGTATCGAGGCTTGATAGCTGTTATTATATGATAACTCCACTAAGGGTATATGCTCCTCCCATGTGCCACCAAAATCCATTACACAAGCCTGCAACATGTCTTCCAATATCTATATCATCCACTCGGATTTCCGATCCATCTGAGGATGATACGTCATTCTCATAGTCAACTGGGTCCCAAGGGATTGTTGTAAGGATTTCTAGAAACGATATGTGAACCTCGGATCTCTATCAGAGACGATAGAAACTGGCACACCATGTATCTTTACCACTTCCCGGATATAGTTTTTTGAAAGATCTTCCACTGTATGGGTTTCACGAAGGGGAATGAAATGGGCCGACTTGGTTAGAAGATTCACTATCACCCAAATGGCATCATGTTTCCAAACCATTCTTGGAAGACCTGTAACAAAATCCATTGCTATCTGATCTCATTTCCACACTGGGATAGGAAAAGACTGTAACATACCCACTGGCCGCTAATGTTCTTCTTTAACTTACTGACAAGTTAAACACCTTGAAACAAATTCAGCTACCTTCCGTTTCATGTTATTCCTCCAAAACTGTGCCTTCAATGCCTTATACATCTTATGTGTACCCAGATGTACAGCCCATATCGAATGGTGATAGGAATGAAAGATTTGTTCCTGAAAACCTATAGGTACAACTACCCGATCTTTGAAACACAAAACTAATCCCTCTTCCAGTTTCCATCCATCAATGGTCTCCCCACCATTGAGTTTTGAACTCACTACCAGACATTCTGCATCAGATGTTTGTGCCTCTTTAACCATCTTTACCAAATCAAGAACAAGTGTAACTAGAAAGAAAACCACCACATCACCTCTATCTTCACATTACACATGCATGTCGGCTAAAACCGACATTAACTGCCATTCATCTAAAGCTTCCTTTGCCAACTGAGCATACAACCTCCTACTTAATGCATCAGCCACCGAATTGCCCTTACCCGGTGTATATATTATGTCAAAGTCGAACATTTGGAGATACTCCATCCATCTCCTCTGCCTTAGATTCAAATCTCGCTGTGAGAAAATGTTTTTCAAGCTTTTTTGATCTGTAAACACGTTAAATTTTTCCCCAAAGAGATAGTGTCTCCATGTTTTCAAATCATGGACGACTACAGCTAACTCCAAAAGGTGTGTTGGGTAATTCTTCTCATGCACCCTCAACTGCCTTGAACCATATGCAACAACATGGTATCCTTGCATGATAACACAACCCAACCCTGTTCCCAAAGTGTAACAATACACCATATACCCCTGTCCTGATTTTGAAAAAATCAATATGGGTGCTGATGTAAGGCGAACTTTCAACTCTTGAAAATATCTATGGCATTCTTCATTCCATTGTAATGTATTTCTCTTCTTTTTCAATGCTGTCATAGGTGAGTCTAGTCGTGAGAATTCATGGACAAAGAGTCAGTAATAACCATCTAGACCAAGAAAACTTCGTATTTCAAAGACATCCTTTGGCGGTTTCCAAGAAAAAATAGCTTCTATCTTTTTTGGATCCACTAAAACACCTTTTTCAGAAACAACATGACCCAGAAAGCATACCTCTTGTATCCAAAAATTTCACTTTGATAATTTGGCATACAACTGATGGTCCCTCAAGATTTCCAACACTATCGCCAAGTGTTTCTCATGCTCATCCCTTGTTCTTAAATACACCAATATGTCATCCACAAACACCATAACAAAAGAATCCAGATATGGCTGAAATATTCGATTCAACAAAGCCATGAAGACCGTCATTGCATTCGTGAATACACCAATATGTCATGAATACACCAATATGTCATCCACAAACCCCATAATAAAAGAATCCAGATATGGCTGAAATATTCGATTCAACAAAGCCATGAAGACCGTCAGTGAATTCGTGAGACCAAAAGTAATCACTATATATTCGTAGTGGCCATATCTGCTTCTGAAGGCTGTCTTTGGAATATCCTCCTTCCAAACTCGCAACTGGTGATATCCTGATCGTAAGTCAAATTTGGAGAACCACTGAGCTCCCCTCAATTGATCAAACAAGTCATCAATGTGTGGAAGTGGATATCTAATATTTATCGTAACTTGTTTAATTTTACGATAATCCACACATAGCCTCAAACTTCCATCTGCTTTCTTTACAAACAAAATTGGTGTTGCCCATAGAGACACGCTTGGCCGAATAAAACCTTTGATTTCCAGCTCCTCTAAATGCACTTTCAATTCCTTTCACTCCATTGTTGTCATCTTATAAGATGAAAGTGAGATAGGACTGGTCCTCAGAAGTAGATCAATCGTAAACATCACAACCTCTTATAGGTGGTAACCTTGAGAAGTTTTCAGGAAAAACACCAAAAAATTGATCCACCACAGCTGGAAAACTATTTTTTGCGATCTCTTCCAATGATTCCAAATTAAATTCTACCAATTGGTGAGATATCGTTCCCACTATTGGTTCCAACAAGCTCTTTGCACCTTTCTATACCATCCTCTCTCCTCTGAAGATATTGTCAATGTCGTCATCCTTCGTGAAACTAACTGTTCTACTATAGCAGTCGATGTGAGCCTTAAACATTGTCAACAAATCCATTCCCAGGATTACATCATAGATATCCATATCCAAAATTGAGAAGTCCAATTTCAGCTCAACCCCATCAACTGTTATAACACATGCTCTAAAAATGAAGTCTTGACATTTTCTTTCACCAAGAGGAGTTTGCAGTTTTAACACAGAAGGAATCATTTCAAGTTTTAAGTTCAAAAAATCAGAAATCCGAGAAGAAAGAAAAGAACGGGATGCACCAGTATCGAACAACACTTGCATGATGGTAGAATTCAAAATAATCGTGCCTCTCATCGTAGACATCCCAGAATGGTCATCCACAATCACCTGTTCTGCTCCATACAATTGCTTTGTTGCTGCACTTTGATCCTTATTTTCTTATTGATATTTCCCTGCCTGAGGAGTCATGGTATTCATGGAATCACCATAACTAGCTTTATTCTAATGTAGAGACTGATTTTGTTGTCCGCGTCCTGTCAAAGCATAAGATGATTGCGACTCCTGTGAAGTGTTACGCGCACCCGACCTCGAAGCACTACAACAATATCACTGAAGATGCCCCATCTTGTTGCAATCGTGACATGATTTCAGTGGGGCTGTACATTCTCGTTTCATGTGGTCAATCCTGCCACATTTAAACCACCCAGCTTTCATCATGGGTCATGGAGGTAGATTCACCGATCCAGCCTTCGGATTCTGATTTTCACTCCCACCTTATAAGTAGGTGTCCCTCTTCCACTTGTTTCTAGCATTAGAGTTCCCACCCGTTCCTGTGGGTATCATCAAACTTCCTCCACCCATAACTCCTGATATGTCTCTTTTAGCTATTGTTTCTCTATTTACCATCTCCATATAATCCATAATACAGAACACAGTTATCTTCGATCGAATCTCCTATCGTAATCCTGATTCAAAGATGCGTGCCTTCAGCGACGAACTTGCAGCAAATTCCGGTGCAAAGCGTACTAAATTCATGAATTTAGACGCATACTTTGTGATAGAGAGATTTTCCTACTTCAGGATGAAAAATTCAGTTGTCCTATGGTTCTTGAACTTGTGAGGATAGAATTGTTTATTAAAAAATTCCTCGAATTCCTCTCAGTCCAGGGATTGATCCACCATATACTACACCACTAGATCCCACCACTGTCATGCAAGATCCTCCAACATATACGTCGCCAACTTCACTTTCAGTTCTGCTAGTGTGCTGTTGAAATCAAAGATACGATTCATCCTACTCAGCAACACCTCCGCCCTTTTTGGTTCAGAATCACCCCAAAAGATGGGTGGATTTTCTTCTGGAACTAGACGGAATGGTCTACATGCCTTGACTCATCCCTCTGATTCCCCGTGTCCACTGCCTGAAATAGTTGAAAATCAATCTATTTTCAAAATACATCAACCATTATCTTGTCAAAAAAATCATTTGAAAATGTGCTTAAAATTTTCAGAAATCACATTTTCGCATCAAACCATAATCCATTTCTCAAAATGATTTATTCAATTCTAGTGGGAATTCATTCCTCTACAATTAATGTCATGCTCATCTCATTGGCTAAACCCATGACAATGAGATTTTCAACATTCTAGAAGTGTCTCCAAACACTTATGTACCCAACTCCCTGGTAACATGAAGTTCAGCATAAAGGGGTTAGCTACGTCCTTTTATGCTATATGTTTCAATTTCCGACAATACTACTCCTTTCTAAGATTCCAACCCAAGGAATAGACAAGAAGGAATTTCAACTCCAAGACCAAGAACATCAATGACCACTTGTTAGGAAAGGACCGAACAATTTGATACCATTTGTAATGACCTGCTAATTCTCATTGTCTTGAGAGTGTAATGAGTCATTACTTGGCCTTAAGAGACATCCCCAAGGCGCCAAAGGCTGGAAATAAATGTCGAAGGGTTTCAAAATACATGGGGGATGATTTACCGTTTAACTGAAAACAACCAACAAACAAGGAAGACTAGATAAACATCTCCAAGAAACCACTATATGATTCAGGATTTAAAACCAAAACAACTCAACCATTATTTTCATAATAACCCAACCAAGTACAACAATGGAGTACAAAACCACATCAGAGTAAATAGCAGAAAGACAACTACAAGACTTCAAGATGACAACCCAACTCCAATGCTCCATAAGATTCAAGCTCCAACATCACGAACTAGCCCAAGAGTCATGAAGTAGTGATATAAACGTGTGACACTTTACTTTTTCCAACATCCCGGTATTTGATATCTACAAAAGCACCATCATGACAAAGTAGGGGGTGAGTAATGAAACTAAGTAGGTTTTCCCCAATGACTTCCCAACCCATGCCTCTAGGATAAAACATGTTAGCACATTTATACAAAACAATTTATATAAAACAATTCCAAAATAGTACACAATATAGAAAGTTCCATGTCAAACCCATTTTCCAACAAAAACCATTTTCCAAAAAAAACAACCAAGAAAAGTTTCCCAATCAAATTCACATATCAATTTTGGAACTTTCATTCCATTTCACAAATCCACAAAACCAACCATTTCCCAACCCATGAAATCTACTATGCATGCATCATTATGATAGTTCCATACTCATGAGTGGTCTCTCATTGATTTACCAAGTCATCATAAGGTAATTATTCCCCATGTTCCATTACACTTTGGGAACTGAGCACAAGTTCATATTTCAACCAAGCCTCGTAAATTCAATATGAACACACACACCATGTATGCACAAAAACTATACCATTTCAACCATGCCAAAACCATTTCAATAAAACACCCTTTTATTGAAAACTTTTTTCCAAAAAACCATTTTCCAAATCCCGCAAATTCATATTTTAAAACCACCATTTTAAAATCAAGAAACCAAAACACTTTTCACAAACCACTCTTTAAATTTCCACAATTTCATCAAAACCCATAAATCATCACTAAAGAAGATTTATAACATACTTTGCACCACAATTTCACAATCAAAACCAAGAAATTAAATCAATTTGAACTAATCCTTCAAGTTCTAAGAAAGAGAAATCATGAGTGAAGCCACCTACCTCACAAAATTGGGTGAAACCAACCAACGGACAAAGAATTCCAACAAAACCGAGCTGATTCTCCAAAAACCCTCCTTAGATCTCTTCTCCTAACACAACCAAGACCAAATTTTGTCATATTTGGAATCTACACCCATAGATCTACCCATAACGGGCGTAGATATAAGAAAACGAGAGAAGAGGAGAAGTAGATCTAAGTAGATCTAAGAAACCAATCAAGAACGATCACATACCTTAAGAATCCAGCTTCGATTCGCCAAGAGAAACCTTAGGATCACCTCCGGAATGCTTGGGAGAAGTCTTCCAACCTTCAAGGGAGAGTAATCCCGAGTTAGGGCTTCTTAGGAGCTTTAAAAAAGGGAATTAAATGCATAACGAGTTAGATCCACAATTTTAGGATCTAATTTTAAGTGACCGCATGGTTAGTCTGCACGGTTTGACTAGCTGTGCACTAACCGTGTGTTAGCTTCTGCCTCGGCCATCCTTCATGCATAGCCTCATCACACGGTTTCCCTTAACCGTGCACCGACCATGTGGAAGCCACTACTTCCTCTGTCAAACACACACGGTTTG